>CAJQZJ010000102.1:482651-517340 GCA_907164525.1 Lophiomys imhausi | reverse complement strand
TGTGTGTGTGTGTGTGTGTGTGTGTGTGTGTGTGTGTGTGTGTGTGTACATGTACCACTGAGTACAGAGGATAATTTGTAGGAGTTAGTTGTCTCTTTCTACCATGTGGATTCCAGGGTATTGAACTCAGGTCATCAAGCTTGGTGGTCAAGCTCTTTTATACCCACTGAGCTATCTCCTCAGCCCATACAATTTTAACATTTTCATTATAATCAGAATATAAAAATCAGTCTCTCAACAAACAACTTTACTCTCTTAGTTCTTACTGAAGAAACAATGGGGAGTCTAAAGTCAGTAGAAATCAAAACAAAACATAAACAAACCCCCAAACCCAACTAATTTTCTGGCTATGTTCTGAATCTATGTCAGGGAAATAGGAGATAAGTGGCTTACCTCACATACACGGAGGGACAACTGTGTGCTTCAACAACCTTGATTACATAACTGACAAATTTTACTATGAAAACTATTATTATTATTACTATTACTATGTGTCTTGCTTGCTTTTTATTTTTTATACCTGTGCACCACCACTGTCACATGCATGCATTTTCTGCAGAGGACAGAAGAGGGCTTAGATTCCCTGGGACTGGAGTCACAGATGGTTGTGAGCCATCATGTGAGGGTTTGGGAACTGAACCTAGGACCTCCGGAAAAGCAGCCAGTGCTCTTAACCACTGAGCTATCTCTCCAGTATGAAAATAATTATTTTAATGACTGAACTTGAACTGACTGGTTAACCTTTTCATCACTCACCTCTATTATTCATTTTAGCTTCTTTTGAAAGCACAAAAGGGCAGAGTACCTATGAGGTTTCATTTTTTTTTTTGGGGGGGGGGTGGTAATGGATAGAGCCTTTGTGACCAAGGTCCTACACGGTACAATTTACTTCATTCAAAGCAAATCTTATTTTTTGTCAAGCACAAGTGTTTAGACAAAGGCTTAGAGATCAGTGATTACCTCATAACTCATCCCCACCCCTAACTTCCCTCTACTAGGGTTGTATGATTATTTTCACAAACAGGTTGAGCCTGGAACATAACTGCTTGGTCAGTTCCTGAAGCCCAAAGACCCAGGTGACTCTCTCATTCTGTGTATGGTCTTAATATTTAGTGTAAATATACATGTGCAGTAGAATAAGAGATAAGAGCAATTTTTTGACTGTTTGGTTTTTTTTTTTCAAGACAAGGTTTCTCTGTGTAGCCCTCAAACTTTCTCTGTAGACCAGGCTAGCCTCAAACTCAGAGATCTACCTGCCTCTGCCTCCTGAGTACTGGAATTAAAGGCATAAGCCACTATGCCTGGCACAAAAGAAATTTTCTCTGAAAGGCTCTGCTTATATACACTGTTATACAAGTGGCTTTGCCTTCAATGTCTTGGATTTGCAAAACTTTAAAAGCTCTTTTTATTTTTAAGCTAGAATTTGGATTTTTTTCTCCCTTACAAGCAAAAATTCATCTCCTTTCAGTGGAGAGCCTCACTATTCTAATGCAGCAAAATATGAAATAATTATTTTTATGACTTGTATAGTTTCTTTACTTAAAGTTCCCTCCTGTGTATAGTAATCCCTACCATTCTCATACACAATGCTCTGCCATTCATTGTGCCAAGCCAAAGAAAAGATGTCCTAACAGCCGCTTGTACCAGCCTTTCCTATCAATAGGCAATATGTTCTCTACCCTGCAATTTACTCATCCCTTCTACCTGCTTAAAAAAAAAAAAATCCACTGTTGGTTCTACTACAACCCCTTTAGAAAAAATAATGCCACTGTGTATCAATCAGTACTTGAAATTTACAATGATGTTATAGTATACCATGGTAAAACAGGCTTACAGAGGAACTACTTGGTCTTCATTCAAATCCTGATCTCCATTTGATTAGTGCATTGTCTTGAGCTCTTTGTAAAATCTTAGGTTTAAGCCAGGCATGGTGGCACACGCTTTTAATCCCAGCACTCGGGAGGCAAAGGCAGGCAGATATCTATGAGTTCAAGGCCAGCCTGGTCTACAAAGAGAGTCCAGGACAGCCAGAGATACAAAGAGAAACCCTGTCTTGAAAAACTCAAAATCAATCAATCAACCAACCAACCAACCAACCAACCAACCAACCAACCAATCTTGGGTTTAAAATGGGTGGCAAAATGTAAGCTGTCTCACAGCATTCCTTTTGTGACTGTTCTGCCAGGGAATGAGATACTCTAAAAGAATGACTTGCGCCTTTCCTTTTGGCATATTGATGAAACAATTAATCCCTCCAAAAATCAAAATTTCCAGGAATTCTATGCTGCAGGAAAGGAAAGACTGAAGCCTGGTGCCACAGGCACCACAGACCAAAGGAGGAGCTTTGCCTTCCCAAAAAGGGATTTCCACATAGTTCTGATAACTTATGGGGCCACCTTACAAGAAAGGCCAGAAAAAAGATAATGACTCAGTGATGGGCAAGACCACCCCTAATCAGCATTGCTGAATTACGTATACAAAGCTCTTGTCCTCTATTTAAACCTATACTTAATGTCCTATATCCTAAAAACCACCCCCGAGGTCACTGAACCCCCTTATCTGCTTATCCCATTGTGGATACAGTGAACAAATCTCTCTACTTTTCACACTATTACTTTTTCTTTGACATATTGAGGATGGGTGACCAGACCTAGCTTGTTGGGGCTGAAAGTGTCCAAACTTATAACACTAAACAGAGCCTGGACACAGGTCAGTTAATATTAGCTACTACAATATATAAAAAGAAAAGTTTAGTTTCCTACTAAAATTCTATGAAATAAGCATTTTCAGAAAACTTTCGGCAGAGAACATTTTTATAACTAGGTAGCCCACAAAACTCTAAGGCAGGAAAGCCAACTTTCCTTAGATTTGTGCAAGATAGGGAGCCAAGATGCCGGATGGCGCCATCTCCCAAGTTAGCATCGCATCACTAGAATATCTTCAGGAAAGATGCTAGTTGCTAAGTGAATGTGCTAAGAACCTATTCCTGGTAACTCCTACTAGCACAATCAAGTACACTGTATCTTTCTACAGTATGTTTTGTAGGAAGACACAAAAGATGGTTCTAAGTGTTTTTAAGTCAGCAACAATACTGCCCTGACCCATGTGTGGTACCCTGCCCCTTCTCAAGTCAATGTTCTGCCATTCATTCGTTCTCTGCCCAGGCCAAAGAAAATTATGTCCTAACACACTTAAAGCTGTGTGCACCACCCTTTTCTATCAATACGTAACAATGTTTTCTAGAGCCAACCCACAGAATGTTTTAGATATATTTAATAGCCATAAAGCAGATGCCACAATACTGCAATTTAACTATTTGAGTGGCTGTACTTTCTCTCTGATTGTTTTATTCATGACAGTCTGTCATATTTGACTCTAGGTGATGGTAAATCCATCTCCCTCCTGTTAAATACCAGACATAGAGATTACACAGGTCAAAGAAACATACATTCTCCTTAAACTCAAGACTTTTAATCTCCCTAACAAGATGATCAAGGGTTTGATTATTTTGCTTTTCCCCAAATACCCTCACTGAGTAGTATTTTCCAGGTTAGGAACACTCCTCCTTACTGAACTCCTCCTTAGAAAGGAGTTTGTGGGGCTGGAGAGGTGGCTCAGAGGTTAAGAGCACTGGCTGTTCTTCCCAAGGTCCTGAGTTCAATTCCCAGCAACCACATGGTGGCTCACAGCCATCTACATTGAGATCTACCCGGGCATATATGTAGAGCAAATACTGTATACATAGTAAATAAATAAAAAATGTTAAAAAAAAAAAAAAGAAAGAAAGGAGTTTGTGGCTGCTGTGTCCAGCCTTGCTCATTATCTCAGTCATCCTTCAAAACATCTGAACCAGTTTAACCTGGAAAGTGTTTGTCAAAAATCTGATACAATCTGCCTCTAACTAGTGGTACTGTTTTTCTAGTACTTGCTTATTTTAATAGGGGATGTCATTTCATGCAATCTATTCTCAGTTTGATTTCTTGATAAATACTCAATGATGAGAGAGAGACCCCAGAAATACATTATTTCTGCCAAGTAATTCTAGTGGAAAAATGCAACAAAGCTCAGAAACTGCCTTGAACTTTTCTCTTTCAGTCAAAGGATATTGAGATCATTCCCAACTCTTTTCAATAAAACTATGATTGTCTCTGTCTTAGGGAAAAGAGTCTATGATCATTTTGTGCACTGGAGAAAACACTGAAGAATAGTGCACAGATAACAAAGTAAAATTACATGTTAGTATGGCATATATTTCACTTGCTGAAAACAAAAACAATGTAAAAGCCCACTTTATACTGGGTGTTATATTTCCCCTTTTTTCCATGCAGACTGAAAATGATTAGCATACCAAAGAGTCTATACCAAGTATATTGCAGTGAAAGTAGTGTCCATACATACCTTCTCTGGCTTCAGGATCTTAGGAACAGATTACAACAATGCAATCTTCTTATGAGTGTGTTTTCAACCTGACATATAATAAGGAGCTACTCCACCAACTCTTTCTCCTGAACTCTCCTCTAGTCCAACAGCCTCCTGATGACCGAAGAGAAGATGAACCTTCCTTTTAAACCAAGAAGCAGAGCCTTGCTACCAAGAAGCATTTAACTGGCTGCAAATGCAGATTCAAAGTAATGTAATAAAATATTTCAAATTTATCCATGATCGAGAATTCTGACACTTGACAACAACTGTAAAATATTTTCTCATTAAATAAAAGGGGTAATGGAAAACTAAATAACTGACTAGAAGTAACCAATACTGTTCATAAGGGGACCTGAATTTAATGAACTTACTTAAGTGCAAAATGAATAACCTCCTGTGTTGAGTACATTCTCAGAATACCAGTTCAGTGACTACAGAAAACAGACACTGAAAAAGACAACAACAAACAAGATGCTTATTTCATAACCAGATGCATTCCACTCTCAGCATCTTTGGGGGGGGGGAGCACAAGCAGGGAGTCTGTGCTAGAAGTCAAACCCAGGCTAAGCTCTAGCTCTGGCTTTTGGTTTTATAAGACTGGATCTTAATATGTAGCTGAGATCGGCCTTGAACTCACAATCCTCTTGCCTCTACTTCCCATTTGGTGGAATTATAAGAATGTGTCATCAACCCGATCCACTACAAATTCATCTATCCTAAACTAACACTGTTGATGAACAGGAGAACTCACTTTTTAATTTCTAACTTGGATGCCACAGAGCAAGTGTTCAAATCTCACGGTATGTATTAAAAATTTTAGTCTTATATTTAACTCAGTATATAATTTTTATGTCCTGTAAAATTACTGTCTAAGAATGATAATTATATGTATGCATTTATCTTTAGTTATCAATTCAATTACGCATTTATTCAACAAACATTTAATTGTAATCATAGTCATGTTATTATATATTATACTAGGCAGTAAGATTCAGATTTTAAAAATATGAAACTCAGATTTTAAAATCTCAGGTCTCAATGTAATGTATGGCCTACTTGGACAACAAAAAAAAAAATCATCATAACTGAAGAGGGCTTTAAATCGAACAGTACTAAAAATTTTGCCAAAGGAGTCAGGAAACACTCCGAAAAGCAATCCCAAGGACAAGACTTGTCTTAAAAACTGTAGACAACCTAAGAGGGTGCAAGCAAGTAAGGTATATATATATATCAAGTTTTAGAGAGTTTGCTACTCCTACAGATTAAAGCACAAAAGGCGAGAGAAATTAGAAAAGCAAAGTTCCCTGTGACTGTAGTGGGCAATGACACGCTGAAGTGAATGTGAAGAGCTCCTGATGAGCTCAGAATGCAAAGGGGGAGAAAGCAGGAAAGAAAGACACCCAATCGACTTTAATTCAGTTCAGTGAAGTTGGCAGTACAGTGAAAACATGCAGAGCCAAACATGATTGGTAAGGCACAAAGAAGACAAGCAAGATAAAAATTCTATCAGGAGACATCAGAGAGAGGAACTGAGAAATTCTTAAATGAGTAGCCGCAATTACAGCAGCACATATGACTGACAATTCTAAGTTCTATCTCAGACAGCCTTTACCTTTCCTCCAGCCAGAACAAACCACAACCAAAGAGACTTCAGTCAATATCTACCAATGTGGACTTTTCCCCCCTAGCTAGGTAAATGATCAGGTACTTAGAAATCTTTTGGTAAGAAGAAGAAATTTAGTGACATTTTCTAAAATTGCTTCTACTTACAGGGTTTTCAAGAAGTTGTATTTTAAATTTAAGACTTTCTTTTAAAAATCTAAAAAACAAAAAAAAATCAAACAAACAAACAAAAAACAAAACAATCCATGTACTTGAGATCTAGTATACCTAAGCTTAAATACAATTGGCACATAAGGTAAGCAAACTGTCGGGTATCAATTTGACAAAAAAAAAAAAAAAAAATACAGCCGTGGCGCACGCCTTTAATCCCAGCACTCGGGAGGCAGAGGCAGGCGGATCTCTTTGAGTTCGAGGCCAGCCTGGTCTACAAAGCGAGTCCAGGACAACCAGAGCTACACAGAGAAACCCTGTCTCGAAAAAAAACAAACAAACAAAAAAAAAATACATATAAGTTTAAAATGGCAGTTTATATACACAAAACCTTAAAATTTGAAAATGTAAGTGGAATATAAGCAGAATATAAAACTACATGTACAATATGAAGTATAATATAATGCATACTACATGCTTACAAACTTAGAATAAGATGAAGTTAATGACAAGCAGAATAAAATGCAAATGAATGTAAGGGTCACATTTGTTAAATGGTTGAATGGGCTGATTCAAATGTGTTACACTTAGTTATGGCCCTTTATTTTCCAAGAAAGGCCTTGCTGTTTAGCTCAGCTATAAACACAAAACAACTGATTCTTTGGCTCGTAAAAATGTAAGTGAAAATCCGTCTCCTTGGCAAATTCAATAAACTGAAAGGATTCAAAGTCCAAGAACAGAAAATAAGTCATATAAATAACATTTGTGAATATATTCCCCCTGAATGTTTCAAGGAAGAGCTAGGGCATGGCTTAGGGGTACAGTCCTTGCTTATGTCTGTTATCCTGAGCACAGCAAGAAAGCAAAACAAAAAGGTTTGTGCAAAATGGTTCTTTCCCCATAGGTCTTAATTTTTATATCATTTAAAAAGAATGAGTCACATGCATATAAAAGCCAAAAAAATATCTGCTCACCATGGGCTGAAAGTCTAAAAGACAAAAAGAATGATTACAAATGGTTACTGCGTAAAGTCAATTTTATGGCTGTTGGGAGTGGTACACACCTTTAATCAACCACTTGGGAGGCAGAGGCAAGCAGATCTGAGAGTTCGAGGCAAGCTTAGTCTACAAAGCGAGTTCCAGGACAGCAGGACAGCCAGGGTATACAGTAAAAGTAAAAGCCTGATTCAAAAAATGAAAAGAAAGAGAGAGAAAGAGAGCACCAATCTGCTTTGAGATATATATGTGTGTATATATATGTGTATATACATATATAAACATATACAAGTACAAGATAAACAGAGAGGAGAGATAGAAGGAGAAAAGTTAGGGTAGATTTCATAAGAGAATTTGGTATTAAATGGGGTGTAGGACAGAAAAGAACTTTTGAACATGTGTGTGAAAAAATGTAAAATATAGGTGATTTCCAGTGCTCCCTGAGACAGTGAGGGGAAGAGCAATAAAAAATGACTCTATGTGGGCCCCCAGTGTATGAGGAGGCTCTTGGCCCTCATATGACTGCTGAACTGGGGCAGGAGACTTATATGTAAGGACACTCTACTCCAGAGGAGTGGGATAGAAAAGATAGGGGGTAGAGGGGAGGGGTGGAAAGAGGGCACTGTGATGGAGATGTAACCTGAAGTAATAAACAAACATACAAAAAAATGACACTAAAGATTAAGGCATGACCTCTGTCACAAAGAATGTTATATATTCATACTATTATTGAATTATATCAGATCTAAACTGCCACTGATTACAAGAAACCCCTTTGGTATATGGATCCTAAAGCTTTACAATTGTGTCTTACTGTTAAAATGTTTAATAGTTATACTTTAAGTATAAGATAAATAAGCCAAGCATGCAGAAGGGCAGTAAAAAAAAGTTTTTTATTTCTCAATTTCCTAAGGTGGAGGGAGAGGGGCAAGAATCTTTTGAGAACTGAACTTTGCATCAGTCTGTAGCCTGAAGTAAAGCTAACAGTATAGACCAAAAGCAACAGATTAAAACAAAACAAGCAACTGTTTCCATGTGGCCTTAAATTGGCAGTACCCCACTGTCTCTCAGAATTACATGAGGATTCTCTTCAGAGGGGCAAAGCTTCAATCAGGGACAAGAGGAATTGAAGATGAAAACTCATTTCAAAGATGAAAAACCAAAGATGAACATCTCTGGATCAATGAAAAATAATCAGTCTTAAGTATGGTGCTTAAGTATCAGGATTACCTAGGAGACTATTAAAATTTGCATCACTGGAAGGATGTAGTCCAGAGGTAGAGTACTTGCCAGGCATTAAAAAGGTCCAGACCTAAATTTCTAGTGCTGTCAAAACAGGCCTTTCCAGTACTGTTGGATAGTCAGAGAGGGAAGTGCTTCAGCAGGAATCCCCAAAGTAGAGCCCTGGATTTCTTAACAAGTAACCCAACATGTAATGCATGTTCACAATTCTGACAAGATATGAAAGACTGACACTTGTATGCAGAATATTACCAAAAAGGAAAGTAGGATTTTAATTAAGAGCATGACTGCATCAGACTGAGAAGTTTGGAAGGCCACTCTGGGGCAAGGGAGATTTGTAGAAAAGACAGAATAGTGTAAGGATGGAAAACAGAGGGAAGTAAATGTCACAATTAGGAGATCATCAAAATAGTAAGATTAGACATGGTGGCCGTTTATGTACTAACACTGGGAAAAAAACAAGAGTAGTAAAAAAAAAAAATTACCACCAGAATTTTATAAAATTTACTTTTTTTCTTTTCTTTTTTTAAAAAATTTTTTAATTATGTATACAGTATTTGCTCTACATATATGCCCAGGCAGATCTCAATGTAGATGGCTGTGAGCCACCATGTGGTTGCTGGGAATTGAACTCAGGACCTTGGGAAGAACAGTCAGTGCTCTTAACCTCTGAGCCACCTCTCCAGCCCAGAATTTTATAAAATTTAAATGAAAGATGTACTTTGAGTTTTTCAAAAGATATAGCCCTACCAGTGAACATTATAGACACTGGCCTTTTAAAAATAAATCTTATTTGAGAATGGTAAACCATCATCTTTTTAGCTATGTAATAAACTGTTCTACAAAACCTTATACTGTATGAACATTACAGGGTCCAAATATTATTAAAACTCAAAGTGATCTCCAAGCTCAAATGAAAATATAAACAGATTTAAATATCTAATGCTTAACATTCTATTAAAGAATATGAACCAAAAGCTTAAAGTCTCAGACAATATAAAATATTTTCAGTGGCTGATAATTTAAAATTACAAACAGAAAATAATCAATTAGTAAACTTACGCTGAATGTGAATGAACTGTTTGGGCTGTTTAAACTCCCCTTTGTACAAGCGATTGTAATAGTTGACGTTGCTCTCTGCCTCGGGAACTGGAATGACCATGCTCTCCTTTTTTTCTCTAAATACTTGCTGTGCTGAAATAGCTCGCTGTAAGTGATGTTCCTGGAAAATGTAAAGTAGGCAACATAAGTAACAAAACAGTAACGAGACATACAAGCTGATAAACATATATTTAATAAATTGTGTTGGTAATATTAATTCAATGCATAATTCTATTAAAAACATATATATGTATTTATATATTTGTGTGTGTTTACAACCTAGAATTTTAACATTTCTGTTGAACCTCTATACCTTGCTTGCTAAATAAATTGAAGTATTTGTTACCACTATCAGATTAAGGGAAAAAATATTCAAATCATAGGAAATAGGTTTGTATTATAAATTGTAAATATCTTCTACACTTGAAACTTAATCAGTACAACATTCTGAACTATTAAAATGAATATGAAACTACGTCCAACAAATCATATAATAACCATGGCAGGAAATATTTAATACATATTAAACTTTTTAAAAGTTCCTATAAAACACATGCAGGTTCTAGTCACTTCTCATCAGCCTCTGAAATGTCCTACTATGCTTATTCCCCTTAGAGCAATTTTACCTTTGGGACAGCAAGTCTGATCATGGCATTCCCACAAGGATCCCCATTGTATCAGTGTAAAGGTTAACAGTCCTCAACGATGTTTAAGGCTCTGTATCTAACATCTCAACCTCTAACTCTTTTTGCTCTAGCCACATGTTTTTTCCTGTTTTCAAGTAGTATCCAAATAGCCTACTTTTTGAAATTTTTTAGTTTCATCTATCAGAGAGGTCTTCCTCGAACTTTCTGATCTAGAACAGACCTGGTCCATCATTCATTGCAAGGCTTTGTTTTACCCCATACTATTTAGTTATATATGATACACTAAAAATCTCATTTGTCCATCTACCTGTTAAGCATAAGTATGTTCTTAGGGAACAGCTTTTTCTGTTTCTTCTGTAAATTTTTACATCTCCAAATTGTATAAAACAGTAACAATGCATAAAAGCTGTTAAATATATATTTAATAAGTTAAAGCTACTAGATTCCTAATATTTTAGAGAATGCAAAATATATTGTCCACCAAGAAACTGAGGTGTAAATATGCTTAGTAACTTGTCATGGCCACATAATTCTAAGTGACAAAGCATATATATGAACTTGGCTACATATGTGCAAAGCCAAATTCTTTTTTTATACACGATTATTTATTAATTTAAGTTACATCTCAATCATAGTCCCACCCTCCCATCCCCTACCCCTTCTCCCACCTATCCTACTCCTCCAGCAGCCCCGCTCAGGTCATCAGTCACATGAGGGCTAAGAGTTTCCTCTTGCTCTGGGGCCTAACATGGCAGCTCCACTAGGGTAAAGTGTCCCACTAACAGGTAACAGAGTCCATGACTGAGACCGCCCCACCCCTACTTACTAAAGGATCTGTATGAGGACCAAGTTAGACAACAAATATCCTCTATATTTGTTTGGGGGGGGGGTCTAAGTCAAGACTAAGCTTTTTTCTTCTTCTTTTGGTTAGTGTATCTGTCTCTGTAAGCCTCTAGGGGCCTAGGTTAGTTGGTTCTGTTGATCTTCGTGTGTTGATTTTGACCCCTCTGGGTCTCTCTATTCCTCCTCCCTCTCTTATATAGGACTCCCAGAGCGCCACCTAATGTTTGACTGTGTGTCTCACCATATATTTTGATCTGCTGCTGGGTAGAATTTCTCATAGGATAGTTATGCTAGGTTCCTATTCCTTTGGGTCTGTGGGTTGTAGGATAGTTATCCTGTACTAAATGGCTAACATCCAGTTATAAGTGAATACATGCCATGTATATCTTTCTGGGTCTGGGTAAGCTCACTCAGGATGAGCTTTTCTAGTTCCATTCATCCAAATAATCCAATAAAAAAAAATGGGATACAGAGTTAAACCGATAGTTCACCAAAGAGGAATCTCTAAAGGCCGAGAGTCACTTGAAGAAATGCTCAACATCCTTAATCATCAGAGAAATGCAACTCAAGACGACTCTGAGATTCCAACTCACACCTGTCAGAATGACTAAGATCAAAAACTCAAATGACAGCACTTGCTGACGAGGTTGTGGAGAAAGGGAACACTCCCCCATTGCTGGTGGAAATGCAAACTTGTACTACCACTATGGAAATCAATCTTAGAAATGGCAATATCTTAGAAAACATGGAATAACTCTACCTCAAGATCCAGCCATACCACTCCTGGGAATACATCCAAATGATGCCTCACGAAACCACAAGGACATTTCCTCAACAACCCAGATGTCCCACAACTGACAAATGGATTAAAACAAAACAAAAAACTGTGGTACATCTACACAATGGAATAGTGCTACTCAGCTATAAGAAACAAGGAAATCATGCAATTTTCAACCAAATGGATGGAACTGGAAAAGCTAAATTCTTAATTATACCATTTTCTACAATTTTAATTTTTGAAGTCCTATAAAGCATAAGAAATTAGATATTAACGTCATTCATGCCTTTAGTGTAGGGGTGTCTCAACCACAGCCACACTCACACAGTCCTACAATGGACAAGATAACTATGGGAGGGACACAACACAAAATCATAATTAAAACACTGAGGTTTTTTGATAATTTTTAATAATTCAATTGAGTGGTTGTCAACCATGAACTCTGTAAACACCATGGTAGTGTCATGCAAAATAAATGTGTGTTTTCTCACTTTGTATACATGGCTCTGATTTGCAGGTGGTGTGAACCTTTCTAGTGTCAGATTACAAGCACAATCTAACTTACATCATTAGATATTACATGCGCTGATGGAGGCTTGGTAAGTGAAATGCAGCAATTATCAATATTTTAGCCTACCATTAAGAAGAAAATATAGTTGTGTAATATAATTCAAAAGGCAGGTAAGTGCTTATATTTGATGAAGGTGCCTCCACACCTTGGCCATGTCTCAAGCATCACCTGCTACAGTCTGTAAATTGGCAATCCATTTGAGTTGCATTGTCAGCTGAGGTGTAGAAGAATTCAAATCTTGCTTTTTCTGCTTTTCTCTCAGTTAATCTTCATAAGAAGTTAATATTGTCCCTTAGCTATTATTATTATTTTTAAATTCTAACATGGCTTCCAGAACAGGTGAAACAAAAACAAAAGAAAACGTGTCCAAAAGGAAATTTACATAGGAAAAGGATTATTCATCGAAAAGTGGCAAATGACTAAAATGTCAGGGCACTTAGGAAGGTACTGTACTTTAGGAAATGTATACAAGTTTTTGAAAAGTATGAGTTGAAGAGACATTACATGCAAATACATGTTGCCAAATTTAGTGAGTATCAAAGATTGTATCATTAAAGACAAAATGGCAGAACTGAGAAGTTATAACTCAGATGGATTCTACTATAAAAGCAACATACTTAAAAAAAAAAAGACTCAAAGCCATTTCCTCTGATAGTGTACCTACTAAACAGCATTTGAAGAGTGTAGCTGACATAATGTGCCCTAAAAAGGAGGTATTTCTAAAGTCAGTCTATCTTAGGGGGCAATGATACGACAGAGCTGCTAGTGTTAGATTTAACAGTTTGGTGATGACGACAACACTGATGGTGCACATGTGGCTTGGGCTACCACTTTTATGAGTGGTGCAGATGAGGAATCCAATGAATCCAATGACCCAATTAAATCAAGAGATTAATACAAAGCAGGGAAGTGTGCTGAGGGAATTTTCTTTGCTCATTGCAAAATATGGTACAGGTAATGATGGTTCGTTAATGATGGGAGGCAAAGAGAGGGACCTGTAAAATTAAGAGATCACAATGCAATTGCCATCCAAAACTTATACTTAATGAAATATTACTGGATAATAAATCAAGAAATTTTACGTGGAGCTGGAAAGATGGCTCTGCTTTTGCCGAACACCATGGTTCAGTTCCCAGCACCCACATGTGGCTCACAACTGTCTGTAAACCCTAGATCTGAAATTACAGTGGGTGCTGGGCATGGAATCCAGGTCCTCTGAAAGAACAAATGTTCTTAACCTCTGAGCCATTTCTCCAGCCAGCCATCAAGTCATTCGTTTCTTAATACAGTATCAAACACCCCACTAGGTTTTCTTGCTTAAAAAAAAAAAAAAAAAACAACAAAACACTTTTATAACTAAAAGCTTTGTAGTTGTATTTTTAAAATATTTTAAATTATACTTTTACAATATTTTAAAATCACAATCAGCATATTGGGGAAAGAATGTTATAAACACTTCAGTCACATTTATGTATATTTTTATCAGTCAGTCAAAAGTCAAAACTCCAATACCATAAATGGGCTGAGAAGGTCTTACTGCTTATAACGAAATTAAACTATAGCCTTTAAGAGATTTGGAGGTTATCAAATAGTAACATAAACTGCTATTCTTACCTATAGTATCCTTAACAATGAACAAATAATATCCTACTTCCAAATAACAAGGTCTGTAGGATCCATGTTTAGAACAGCACATTTGAAGTGAAATTTGGCCACACACTTTTTCCTCTATGAATCTCCTCAAACTCTAGGCCCTATGAATCATCCTCAGCCTTCTAACTCCTCTTTGCTTTATAAAGTTCTTTTTATGATTTCTCAAATTCATATACCTTTCTATTGTAAGCCTCTGAAACTCACAGGCTTTCATCTGTTTTGTATTTACTGCTATCATGTTCACAGAGCTTCTCCATCATATTGGAATGAAGGAAGGCAGGTTATCTACCACCTACCCCCGTCTCATTTTCTGTGCTTCACAAACACACCTCAGCTAGTCCAACCTCTCATTCTATCAGCATGCCTCTCCCCAAGCATCCTTCCCCCACAATCATAACACCTACCATTTCGTCTGCATCTCCCTATCTACCTTCACCTCTTAAAATCCTGGCCCTTTCCTGAAAACAGCTTATACTCTTCACTCTTGATTACACACATATCTCCAGTCTGTTATTACCAGTTTGTGAAAAGCTTCAGCTTCTCAACCTTTCCATTTTCCTATCAGACTCATCCATTGCCCTCCTTCTCTATTCATGTATGAAATACACAGCTGAGACAATTCATCTTCTCTGCGGTGCCCTCCATTCTTCTGACGTTCTATCATAAGAGCATGAGCAATACTTCACCACTGTATGACTTTAAGCTCTACTTATGCTTTTCACATATTCAAGCATTCATACGCAACACACATTCACACACATTCCAAGCATTCATATACCCAGAACAACACATGCAAAAAACTGGCCTTCAAGATACAGGAAGTACACTAGGCTAATGCAAACATCAGCTGATTCTACAATAGCTAAATTTAAAAATTACTATCAGTCATCCTCTCAACACATTTAAGTGTGGCTGTTAGACACTGATGTTGTCTTGTCACTAGAAATTTTAAGAGTGAGCACAGTCTCCGCTATAAGAAGCTTGTTTGGGAGGAGGGAAACACTCGAGTACACGAACCAGACAAGTATGGTTCTTCTCAATTAGTCAACTCACTGCTTCTGGACAACACATAAAGATGCCCAAAGAATGTAAAACCTAATTAGAGACTTTTAGGAAGACTGACAATTTGACAAAAAAAAAAAGAAGAAATAATCCAGGCAGCAAAACCTACATGAACAAAACAAAGGCCCTGCAACAAAATAAAGGTAGTTTAGGACAAGATTAGTTGTGAATCTCTACACTTTCAACAGATTTTTCTTTACAGGGAGGATCTCAAGCTCACTGATTACATTTTCTCATATACTAATAACTAGCACTATGCTATGAATTTAGAACAAATTAGTGGTAGAAATTGGTGTCAAGTAAACAATTGTGAGGGCCACATAAAAACAACACAAGTAGCATACAGGAACTAAGAAGCAAAGCCTTGAATAAGTTAATTTCTAATACTTAAGGCTGTATTTTGCTATAACTTTGCTGGTCACAAAAAGAAAGACACTCTAACCCAGACTCAGAAGGACACATATGGCATCTATTCACTTAGAGTAGGATTTTAGCTATATAGTAGAAGGTTTCGATACTACAACTAACACACCAAAGGGAACTTGGACATAGACTTCTTATTCTTAATTTTTATTCTTTATCTATTTTTTATATATTAGTTATATTTTTTCTATATTTTAGTCTTTTTTATCTATTGTATGCTTATTGGTTTGTTTGTTTAGTAGTTCTCTCTCCCGGGCAACGAGACACTTTTCACTGATGGTACTGCTTCATAGATCCCCAATGAATGAAGAGGGTCTTGGCCCTCATACGACCTCTCAACTGAGATGAGGGACTGTTATATAAGGACGTCCCACCCAAGAGAAATGGGATGGAAGGGTTAGGAGGTAAAGAAAAAAAATGAAATGTGATGTTTCGGCCTTTTACTACTAATTGTCATAAACTGTTTGGGGTAATTAAGAAATGCAAATTAATGGTTATGCAAGCTGGTCATTCAGTTAGGTACTATGACAGACTATTATAGTTAATTTCTAAGCTAATCAGAAATAAACCGGCAAGAGACAAGCAACATTTGCTTACCCTAATATAAGAGATAGATAGGGCCTCTTCAAAAACCTCAAGAGATCTGCAGAATATGGCATTCAAAGATGTTTTTGTAACTTTAGATTTTTGTATATCAACACATATCAACTCCTGACAGCACCCCCAATTCTCCTCCAAGTAGAAGATGAGCATTGAAGAATCTCCAGTGGGAGATGATTGAATTAGTCGCAAGCCTATCTCTTGGTAGGAAAAGCCCCTTGCCCCAAATGTAGACAGAATGCTGTCCAAAAAGGACAAAACCTGGAAGCAGGTAAGTTGACAGCCTAGCTCTGCCAAGACAGGGTAGGTAAGTCCTTCATAACCCCTGCTCTACAATCAATGTCTGTCAGAGAAACGGGGCCAAATGACTGAAGATCGATGCTGTAATGTATGGAGAGAAAATGGGAACTGTCCAGGCAGCCACAGGTATGTCATTTCTTAGTTTGGGAAGCTGCAGGCCCTGTACTTCCTATAAAATCAGATATATTTATCCCTCTCAGGTCTCTGAGGTGGTTGAAGAACAGATAGCTAGAGTCTCTTAATTTTGAGTTGTTTAGGAGTCAAGAGAGTGTTATAGATCTAAGAAGATACTTTTAAAATTGTGTTGCAAGTTAGTATGAAAGTTGAGTCAGATATAGACCTTTAAACTCATGGAGATGTTTAGATAGTAGAATGTTAAAGTCAAGTACCAAATACATATGGACTGGTCATTGGGAATGTACGTTAAGCCATATAACCCTCATGACTGTGGCCTAATTACCTCTGTTGTACTGTATTGTATTTGTTATTATAAGAGAAAGAGCCATTTGTTGGACTGAAAGGGGAAACTGTAGGGGGAAATAGATATACCTTAAACTTAAAAGAAAAAAAAAAAAGGGAAGAGGATGGGGGGTTTGAAGGTGGGAGGGTGGGACTGGAGGGGGAATAGGGAGGGGACTGCGATTGAGATGTAACTTGAAGAAATAAAAGAATAAAGAAAAAAAATTAAAAAAAAAAAAAAAGAAAGACACAACAGGCAATGCCTCCCTTTCAGTTACCTGGTATTTTCTAGGTCTTATAGACCATCCACAATCACAATAAGCTTGAGATCCAAGAAATAGGTGATTTGCTCTTAAATAAATTACATACATATGCGGGGCGTAGAGGTGCACGCCTTTAATCCCAGCACTCAGGAGGCAGAGGCAGGTGGATCTCTGTAGTTTGAGGCCAACCTCGTCTACAAAGCAAGTCCAGAACAGCCAGGGTTACACAGAGAAACCCTGTCTCAAAAAACAAAACAAAAAAAAAATTACATACATATTAGAGAATCAAATTTCAGGACGCTGGTTCCAGTGTTGTTTGACTGTTCTACCTCACAAGACGAGGACATTTGTTAAAGTAGAGATGAGAAACCATGTTCTTATAATACTAACGGTCTGCAGACATCAGTAATAATCTGGGTTGAACGGCAGCACATTTTAAAATCTGGATTCTTCTAATATAAATGTCACTTTCCTCCAGGTATAAAACATTTTAAAGTATTTTCAGTTTTGTCATTTGTTTGTTTTTCGAGACAGGGTTTCTCTGGGTAGCCCTGGCTGTCCTTGAACTCAGAGATCCGCTTGTCTCTTACTCCCGAGTGCTGGGATTAAAGGTGTGCACCACCATGCCCGGCCAATACTATCAAATTTTAAAGTATTACAATTGTCAAAACATTTTAAGAGATGAGGGTTTCATGTGAATTCATAACAAAAAATAGCAAATTTACTTAATTCAGTGAACAAAGGGTCTCCCGTTTGAAATCACTCATTTGCTAACCTATCTGCAATTCTAAATGAAAAAATTTAAAGAAGTAAATTATTTTATTAGCAGTTGGCAGATGACAGAACTGTAGCCAGAAATTAAAAAGCAAGACTAGATCTCTCGCAGACACGGAAGCCACTAAACCCGGGATTCGGGAACTCCCATTTGGAGAGGCGCCTGGTAAGATCGACCCCAACTCACAGCAGGCAGAATCAGAGGCCACTTGGCGATAGTTCACTAGCCTATTGGACTCGCCACACCTCAGGTAGAACTTATACCCACTTAAAAAACTTTGCGAGATAGAGCGCGGGAAGACGGGAACACAAAGGCGGGCGGGAGGGGCCGAATCCCGCGCACTCACGGCAGCGCAGCTGGGGAGGGAGCCCAGCTGGCAGGGCCAAATCCCCGCGAACCCACGGCAGGACAACTGGGGAGAGAGCCAGGCGTGGGCAGGGCCAGGGATCCACGCACCCACGGCTGAGCTGCTGGGCGAGAGGACCACACAGGCGGCCGGAGGATCCGGGGGCTCGGTGCTCCCACGGCCGAGCAGCCAGGGAGGGAGACCCGCAGCTGCGCAGACAGGGAGGGAATCAGGCACAGAGGCCAGGCCTGTGGCGAGAAGCCTAGTGAGAAACCAGAAATCGGGACCATAGCTGTATTCTGGAAAATCCAGACATATTAGGTGTGAAGCCAGACCCTGTCAGCCTCCGTGACGACAAACAAAGCCCACAGAATCTGTGCCTGGGCAAACAGGTCCATACCATCAGAACCATTACAGGTTGGTAACTCAGAGTGCAACATAGAGAAGTCTGAATTGGGAGCAGTGAAACAATTCTGGTCCATTACTCAGAACCTGGGAATAGGCTGCACCAGCTCACAGTGCCTCAGGCGATTAAAACCACAGTGACCCTGAAATACCCCTGTAAGCAACAACAGATAGCCAAGTAACTCGTCCCCTGCACCAAATCATCCACTGTGGATCCAAGCACAGAAAACGACAAGAACAGACAGCTAAACGCATCCAATGGCCAAAGGTCAAAAAAAAAATAGAAATCAAGGAAATATGATTTCTCCAACAAAGAAGAATTATCCTAGCTCATCCAACTCGGATGACCTCACACCAACAGAAACACATGAAAACGTTGACAATTCTGCATTATGGAAAGTGATAGAGTCCCTGCAAGAAGAACTTAAATCTATGAAGGAATTCAAAGAAGCCACAATTCTACAACTCAAAACAAGGAACAACACCATTAAAGAGCTCCAAGCCAAGGTGACAGAGCTTGAACAGGAAAAGGAAAAAGCAATGAAAGATTTTCATACAAAAACAAGTAAGCTGGAGAAGGAAATGTACAAAACGAATAAAACCATACAAGACATGAAAATAGAAATAGAAACAATAAAGAAAACACAGTCAGAGTTAAAAGAGGAAGTGGAGAAACAAGGGAAGAGAACAGGAACTACAGATGTGAGTATCAACAATAGGATGCAAGAGATGGAAGACAGGATCTCAGGCATGGAAGATTCAGTGGAAGAAATCAGTACAACATCCAAAGAAAATGAGAAGGCTAAAAAATCTCTCACCCACAACATCCAAGAAATCAAGGACTCAATGAAAAGACGGAACCTAAGAATTATAGGTATAGAGGAAAGAGAGGACTCCCGACTCCAAGGTCCAGGAAATATCTTCAACAAAATCATAGAGGAAAACTTCCCAAACCTGAAAAAAGAGATGCCAATAAAAATCCAAGAGGCTTACAGAACACCAAACAGATTAGACCAGAAAAGAAACTCCTCTCGCCACATAATAATTGAAACACCAAATGTACAGAACAAAGAAAGAATATTAAAAGCTGTAAGAGAAAAAGGTCAAGTCACATACAATGGCAGACCCATCAGAATTGCACCTGACTTCTCCTCAGAAACTTTAAAAGCTAGAAGGGCCTGGTCAGATATACTACAAGTCCTGAGAGATCATAGGTGCCCAGCCAGACTACTTTACCCAGCAAAACTCTCTATCAACATAGATGGAGAAAACAAGATATTCCATGACAAAATCAAATTTAAACAATATCTACCCACAAACCCAACCCTACAGAAAATCCTAGATGGAAAATCCCAACCCAGAGAAGAAAACTCCACCCAAGAAAACAAAGGGAATAGAAAACCCCTCAGCAACTAAACCAAAAGAGGCACAGGACCACCACCTATACCAAACTAATGGGAAATAACAATCCCAGGTCTCTAATATCCATCAACATCAATGGACTCAACTCCCCAATAAAAAGACATAGGTTTACAGAGTGGATCCACAAGCAAGACCCTTCCTTATGCTGTATACAAGAGACACATCTAACTACGAAAGATAGACACTGCCTCAGAGTAAAGGGCTGGGAAAAGGTTTTCCAAGCAAATGGACCCAGGAAGCAAGCTGGAGTAGACATCCTAATATCAAACAAAACAGACTTCCAACTGAAGTTAATGAAGAAAGACAAAGAAGGGCACTATGTACTCATTAAAGGGAATATTCATCAAGAGGAAATCTCAATACTGAACATCTATGCCCCAAATACAAAGGCACCTACTTTCGTAAAAGAAACACTTCTAAAACTTAAAGTGCACGTTGATCACAACACATTAGTAATGGGAGACTTCAACACCCCACTCACAACAATGGACAGATCATCAAGACAGAAGACAAATAGAGAAATATTGAGTCTAACAGAGATCATGAAACAAATGGACCTAACAGATATCTACAGAACGTTTCACCCAAACACAAGGAATACACCTTTTTCTCAGCACCCCACGGAACCTTCTCCAAAATCGACCACATAGTTGGTCACAAGGATAGTCTCAATAGATACAAGAAAACTCCACCCTGGTATAGAAACAGACCAGTGGATCAATGGAATCGAATTGAAGACCCAAACATGGACCCACACACCTATGGCCAACTAATCTTTGACAAAGAAGCCAAAACAGCACAATGGAAGAAGGACAGCATCTTCAACAAATGGTGCTGGTCCAACTGGATGTCCACTTGCAAAAGAATGAAATTAGACCCATACCTATCACCTTGTACAAAACTTAATTCCAAGTGGATCAAAGACCTTAACATAAGGCCGGCCACACTAAAGATACTAGAAGAAAAAGTAGGAGAAACCCTCGAACTCATTGGCACAGGTGACAACTTCCTGAACAGAACACCAACAGCTCAGGACCTGAGATCAACAATCAATAAATGGGACCTCATGAAACTGAAAAGTTTCTGTAAGGCAAAGGACACTGTCATTCGAACAAAATGGCAACCAACAGACTGGGAGAAAATCTTCACCAACCCCACATCTGATAGAGGGCTATCATCTAAAATCTACAAAGAACTCAAGAAACTAAATGCCAAGAAACCAAATAATCCGATCAAAAAATGGGAAATGGAGCTAAATAGAGAATTCACAAAGGAGGAATCCCTAAGGGCTGAGAGACACCTGAAGAAATGTTCAACATCCTTAATCATCAGAGAAATGCAACTCAAGACGACCCTGAGATTCCACCTAACACCTGTTAGAATGGCTAAGATAAAGAGCTCAAATGATAGCGCATGCTGGCAAGGGTGTGGAGAAAGGGGAACCCTACTCCATTGCTGGTGGGAGTGCAGGCTTGTGCAACCACTATGGAGGTCTGTCTGGCGATATCTTAGAAATCTAGGAATAACCTTGCCTCAGGACCCAGCCATACCACTTCTGGGTATACACCCAAAGGACCTCTCACGGAGACATAGGGAAGTCTCCTCATCTATGCTCATAGCAGCCTTATTTGTAATAGCTAGAAATTGGAAACAACCCAGATGTCCCTCAACTCAAGAATGGATTAAAAAACTGTGGTACATCTATACAATGGAATATTACTCAGCTATAAGAAACAATGAAATCATGCAATTTGCAACCAAATGGATTGATCTAGAGGAGCTCATCCTGAGTGAGCTAACCCAGTCTCAGAAGGATGCACATGGCATCTATTCACTTATAGTAGGATTTTAACTATATCGTACAGGATATCTGTACTACAACCAACACACCAAAAGGAACATGGACATAATTTTTTTTTAATCTTTTTCTTTTTCCTTCTTTTTTTCTTTTTTCTTTTTCCTTTTCCTTTTTCTTTTTCCTCTCTTTTTTTGTTGATATTCTTTGTTTTTGTGGGTTTGTGTGTTTGTTGGTCTTTTTTTTAGTATTCCCCCAGTAGCAAGGAGGCACCTTTCACTGGCAGTACTGCCTCGTAGGCCCCCGGTGAATGAAGAGGCGCTTGGCCCTCATATGACTCCTGATCTGTGGTGAGAGACTGTTAGGCAGGGACACTCCACCCCAGAGGAACAAGACGGAAGGGTCAGGGGGTAGAGCATGGGAGGGTGGGGCTGGGAAGCCGGAAAAGAGGACAATATGATAAGGATGTAACCTGAAGCAAAAAACAAATACATTTATTAACTAAAAAAAAAAAAAAGGCAGGTGGCAGGGCTGAAACACTGTGAATGGAATAGAGGATACAGCCATTCGGCCTGGTTTTGCAGACCTCCAGGTGTAGAGAAGACGTGGAGCTAAGGTAAAATACAAGAGAACTGTGGTATTGGCCCATGCCTTTGACTTCAGCGGAGGGGGGGGGGGGGAGCACCGTAGAGTTGGTGGTCTTATGTATTCTGGAGTCATACGGAGCTGGGTGGTGAGGGTGCATACTCTTGGTCCCACCATTCAAGAAGAGTACACCCTTGGTACCAGCTCCCAGCACACTGGAGACAGAAACGGGCAGATCCCGGAGCTCAGGGTCAGCCTGATGCAGGGCAAACTCTAAATAGAGAAAGACTTCGATCCAGGAGTGGTGGAACACATCTTTGATCCCTTCAGATGGGAAACACAGGTCTCTGATCCCAATAATTAGAGTTCAGAGACACACACATGGGATTTGGAGGGACCTAGGTTTGGAGGCTACTTACAAAAGGCCTTCTCGATGCAGGCAGATTGTCCTTTGGGATCTCAAAATATATACACTAGAGCTGGTTTAGCTCCAAGGTGACAGAATGATTTCTTCTTTAACCCAGATTGAAAGATAATGCTTTGTATGTTGTCAGAAGGCCAAATTTGCTTCAGGAGAAGTACTACCTAGCCCCCCCCCCCCAAAAAAAAAAGAGGGCAATTGTCCCAGGGTTGGGATTGGGGCAGGGCTCTGTTCTTATCTTTCCAGGAGAATCGAAGCGTCCATTAGGGGAGCCCGGGGACGGCTGGACAGTGGAAACCTCAGCAGAGAGCAGAATCATGCACCAAGGAGGACCAGTGACCCAGTTGATTCTGCCTGGCAGACTTCCTCAATAGCTGTCTCCATCGGGAGCCTGCAACCACCAGGGCAATCCAATGTCGATGGGACCGTTCAGCTCTACACAATGCCCCGGCAGGAACCTCAGTGAAGCCTGCAAGATCAGCTTCTGCCTACAAACCCCTTAGGTCATCTAAACAGCTGAGAACAGAGGACTGAACATAAAAGGAGTGTACTAACATTTTTAACCATTTTTTCCATTTGGGTTCGGGCCCCAAACAGGTCTACTACGACCCAAATCAGCAGGAAGTCACTTTAAGAGAGTGACGTCCCATGCCCAGAAGGTGGGGAAGGTGTTTCTCCGCCCTTCTTTTTGGTTATTTGAAGGATAACTGAAAACTCCGATATTTAGGGGAAGAGATTACAAGCTGATAAATGGTCCTGTTTAATGGGTTTTGGAGGTTAGCCCCAGGGATTTCCTACTTTTCCTTTTCTGTATCCTTCTTCCTCTCCTATGTAGGAGTGCATAGGCTTGAGAAAAATGAGATATAGACATAGCACAGGAAGGTCCAAGAAGGGGCAGATTATTGAATATGCCCTTATACCTTTGTATATTGATACAAAATTAGTAGTTTATTTGGCTAAAGTGGTATTGACCATTGTTTATTGTGCAAAAATAAGATTGTATTGGATTACATCGGTATTGATCTTTGTATATTGATACAAAATTAAGATTATATTTGGCCACAATGGTATTGACCCTTGTATATGGACATAATATTAAGATTGTATTGGGCTACATAGGCATTGATCTTTGTATATTGATACATAATTAAGAGTATATTTAACCATAGTTGAATAGATCTTTGTATATTGATACAAATTTAAAGGTAACGCTTCCTAATGGTATCATACCTAGAGATACTTAAAAATAAAATGTGAAGGTCTGACCTCTTGATACCAACCGTCTAAAATGGTCTAGGATAGTTAAGTAAACCAAACTCCTAGTCATGCAAACATGTCACTTTGTTAGCTACTATGACAGTCTATCACAGATATTCTCTAAACTACCCAGTAATCAAGTTGCTAAGAGACAAGCAACATTTGCTTATCTAAATACAAGAGATGGATAGGGCATCTTCAAAAACCCCAAGAGATCTGCAGAATATGGCATTCAAAGATGTTATCTTAAATCAAGATTTTCTTTTTTTTTTGATATCAAGACATATCAGCGCCTGACAGCACCCCCTATTCTACTCCAAGTAGAAGATAAGCATCGAAGAACCTCCACTGTAAGATGGTTGAATTAGTGGCAAGCCTATCTCTTGGCATGAAAAAACTCCTTGCACCAACTGCAGACAGACTGCTGTCCAAAAAGGACAAAACTTGGTAGCAGGGAAGTTGACAGCCTAACTCTGCCAAGACAGGGTAGGTAAGTCCTTCATAATCCCTGCTCTACAACAAATGTCTGTTATAGAAACAGGACCCAAAGGCTGAAGACTGATGCAGGAATGTATGGAGAGAAAATGGGAACTGTCCAGGCAGTCATTGGTATGTCCTTTCTTAGTTTTGGAAGCTGCAGGCACTGCACTTCCTATATAAGCAGATATATTTATCCCTCTCAGGTCTCTGAGGTGGTTGAAGAATAGACAGCTAGAGTCTCATAGTTAAATTTTGAGTTGTTTAGGAATCAAGAGGGTGTTACAGATCTAAGAAGATACTCTTAAAAGTGTGTTGCAAGTTAGTATGAATGTTGAGTCAGATATAGACCTTTAAACTCATGGAGATGGTTAGATAGTAGAATGTTAAAGTCAGGGGCCAAATATGTATAAACTGGACATTGGGAAGGTATACTGGGCCATTTAACTCTCATAAATGTGGCACATTTATATCTGTTGTTTTGTATAATACTTACTGTTATAAGAGAAGGAACCATCTGTTGGACTGAAAGGGGAAACTTCTGGGGGGAAGAGGGTGGAAGGGCGGGATTGGTAGGGGGAATAGGGAGGGGTTTGTGACTGAGATGTAACTTGAAGAAAAAAAAAATAAAATATTTAAAAAAAAAAGAAAAAAAAAAGAAAAAGAAAAAGCAAGACTACCACACTCTCCTATTCTAACTTAAGAGACTAAAATTGTTCCTAAAATAAAGGCTGGGCTATCATTTCCTTCATCACATCATGAGGCAGTGTCTCAAGAAAGGGTGGGCAGCTCACGAGATGTGTCAGTGGTTAAAGGCTCGTTGAGGTCTTACAGAGGGCCTGGGTTTGTTCCCAGCGCTCACACAGTGGCTCACAGCAAAGTCCCACAAGAGCCAAGGCCCTCTTTGAGTTCTGTGGGCACCAGACTTCATATGATGTACACACATACATGTTGTCAAAACACTCATACACATAAAATAAACTGCTCAAAATTTTTAATGAGCAGAACAGCAATAATACGGTTTCTAGAGGCCTGTGCCTCAGCTAATGATTGTGTAGGTACTGAAGTTTTGTTTTATCTTTTGGGGACACAGGGGGTTAACATGGGTAATGTCAGGTTCTTGTTACATGCTGTATTATATACTTTGATGGGTTACTTGGTCATTCAAAGTAACTAAAATTGTAGCACTACTTGATCTTTCCTTTAAAGGGGCATCCATGGGGCCTTAGAGATGGCTCAGCAGATAAAAGGGCCTGACACACTTCATAATCTGAACTGGATATCTAGCACCCACATGGTAGGGGAAAATCTGCTCCCAAAAGTTGTACTCTGACCTCCATCAGAAAGCTCTGCAAGCAAGTGCACATGTGCAGGCACAAGCCTGCTCACGTGTGTGCACCTATACAAACACACAGCTCAATAAACTATAATATATATATATATATATATATATATATATATATATATATATATAAAGCTGGGGTAGCTCAGAGGGTAGAGCGCAGCATATCACACCAAGGCACCACCCAACAGGCCTGCCATCCCATCAGGAGGCTTAGAAGTTCAGTCATCCAAGCCTGAGCTAGCTACTGACCTACATGCAACCCTGTTTCAAATCTACCACCACAATGGAAAAGTTAAAAAGGCAGTGAGATGGTTCAGCAAGTTACATAAGCTTTGCCACCAATGCCGATGACCTCATCTTGATCTCCAGAACCCACATGAAGGTGGAAGGGGAGAACCAATTTCAAAGTTATCCTCTGACTTGTGCAGGAAGTCACCATGTAATGTGCACACTCACATACACACACCATAAACACACAACAATAAAATTTAAAAATAAAGTCAGCTATTACTATAACTATACCTAAATATTTTGTTTTCATAGAGATATTATAATTTTCCCTAGTAAACCATGGAATTGCAAATATGGTAAACAAATTAAGTAATCTATGACTTTTAGTAACACATAAGCACCATATTTCTTTACTCTTTCCTCTTGAGAAGGTATATGAGGTTAGATGGCCATCCAGTAGAAATCGGGACAAAATTTAAGTCCTTCTGTTGAATCTTACATACTCACAGCCCAACTTGTTGGCCTTCAGAATTTACTCAACAAATGAATGTAAAGAGGCTGTACATAAACCAGGCTTGGTGGCGCACACTTTTAATCCCAGCACTCAGGAAGCAGAAACAGATGTATCTCTGTTGAGTTCAAAGCCAGCCTAGTCCACAAAGGGACAACCAAAAAAGAAAAAAAAAAAGGCTCTACATTAAGTCAAAGGTTATTTGTCACAGTTTTAAAAATCCATAGCTAACACCGTCAACTAAAAGCAAGAGGCAGGCCACTTATACTTTGCTCCTATAAAGTTACTAGTAAACAACTAAATACCTTATAAACCACAAAGACAAAGGAAACAAGATCAGCACCAGACACTTAAGCAAAACTCTGGAAACTAAAATACTTATGCAGAAGACCACAGGGCACAAACTCCTGTAAAGGATGGTTAAAAAAAAAAACCCAAAAGACAGAAAACAAGCCCATCTGACTGACAGAAGATCAGACAATCGCAATTTTGAAATACTAGCAAGAAGAGTTAGAATGAAAAAGCCCTGACTTAAAAAAACAAAAACAAACAAATAAACAAAAAAACCCACATCATTATACACAGATGGTAAAAGCTGAATCTACAAAAGGAAAGAAAACTTAGGAAATCTATTCAATAATTTAAAACCCAGAAAACATCAATAACAACTTTACTTATACTGATGAACTCTGGTTATTCCTGGGATGAAGGTATAAAAAGAAAAAAAAAAGTCCCAAACTTAATTAAATGCTGCTATATCCCATATGATGGACTGCATAAGTAACAGTGACCCTAGATCATTCTCTTATAAAAACAAAAACATCATTAGACACTTTTGTTCCTGTAAATATATTCTACAAAACTAATAAGTAAAGCAGTATTCTCAAGAGCTGTGCAGTCATCTGTACCTATAAATAATCCCAGAAATCAGGAGGTTAAGGCATCAGGATCAGGTGTTTGAGGCCAGTCTGGACTACACAGCAAACGCTGTCTCAAAATAACAAGAGACCTGGGAACACTGGCATGACTATAGTAATCCTAATACTTAGGAGACAGAAGCAGAAGGACCTAAAGTTCAAGGTCAGCCTGGAATATATACCAAGATCCTGTCTTTAAAGAGTAATAAAAATAAAAGTGAACAGCAGACCATATTATAGGAAGTTTTGTATATAAAATAACATCAAATAAGGCTACCAGGAAAAAAATGGAGGTACAGTATGCCCCAAGTTATATTCTTCCACACAAGAGTGACTTCATGGTCCAAAGGACCTTCAGAAATCAACTGAAAGCTTATAGTTCCCCAGGCAAGATGAAAAGAAAGAAATGCGATTTCAATCATTCCTTCAAGTCAGCATAACTGAGTGTCACTGAGGGGTAAGCTGACAAGACAGCTTCTCCTTTAAGAGGAAAGAGGATCAACCCATGTTTAGCCTTCTCACATTGAGGTATCTGCCTGAAGGACTGGCATACTGTAATGCTTGGAATCCACAGAGACCAAAAAGCTTAGAACTTCCTGTGGTGCCAGAGAACCCACATCACTGGAAACAGACACCATCAAAAACCATCACTACTATCATATCACTGCTGCTATAATTGTTAACGAGCTTAACGAGCTCAGCTCACGGCTTGTCTTGATTTTGTTTTTGTTTTGTTTTGACACAGGTCTTGCTATTATGTAGCCCTCGCTGTCCTGGAACTCACTAGGTAGACCAGGCTGGCCTTGAACTCAAAGAGATCCTACCTGTCTCTGCCTCTCAAGTGCTGGGATTAAAGCCATGCACCATCACATCCAGCATAGCTTGTATTTTTGGATAGGGATGGAAAGGAAAAATATTTAAGTAACAGTCTGTCCATCTGGAAAAGTCCCAAAGGGCTTACTTTTTCCATGCCTATGTTAGACCTTTAGACAACAACTTATATACCTGGGTACTAATGAAAAAAGTTTAGGATCTTGCCCCAAGACTGGGGAATCAGTAGTACATAAGGCAGACATCAGAGAGTGCAAGCAATTTCAAGCTCCTGAAAAAAAGATTTAATACACCTCTACAAAGTTTTGAGAGGCCCTCAGAATTGCCAGCTGGACTGATCAGTTAAGGTCTTTCTTACTTCCACCAAAAGCCAATCTCCAAGAACGTTTCTCAAATGTTCAACTCAGAGAAAAAGAAAAAACAAGTATAAAAAAATTTGAGGAAGTATGGCTCAAGAAAGAAAGAAATGAAATGGGGGTGGGGGGAATATTGAAACAGAAATTTACAAACTATCTAATGAAGAATTTTAAAAGCACTGTCTTGGCAACTGATGTACTACCAGAGAATACCCATAGGCAAGTAAATGAAATTAGGAAGGCAAAAGATATATAAAATCACCAGGGAAGTGAAAAAAATTACTATTAAAAAAGAATGAAAGCTAAGCCTGGTGATACACTTATAAGCCCAATACACGGAGGCAACGGGTAGATCAAGGCCAGCTTACACTACATAGCAAAGCCTTATCTCAAAACAAATTAAATAAATAAATCACCATCAGTTAGCTTCAGTTGTCAACTGATGTAAACCTACAGTTACCCTGGATTGGGGAATCAGAACAGAACTGCCTCCATCAGACTGGCTTACGGGCATGTCTGTGGAACATTTTCCTGACTGCTACTGATGGTGGAAGACATAGGCCACTGCGAGAGGAGCAAGCCAGAAGCAGCCTATAAGCAATTATTCCATGGTCTCGACTTAAGTTCTTCCTTGGCTTCCCTTGATGACAGAATGTAACTCTTAAGCTGAAATACACATTTTCCCTAACAAGTAGCTTCTGGTCAGTGTTTCATCACAACAACAGAAAGCAAACTAGGACAAGCATCCAAAAGAACCTTGGAGAATTAAGAATAGAAATACCTGCAGTAAACTTAAGAGGCTCAGTAACAGACTTCACCAACCAGAACCATACATGATATGAGCTCAGCAGACATGAAATTATTAAGAGAAAACGCAAAAATAAATGAGGGTAAAGACAATCAAATTCCAATGCCACAAAATCAAGTGGGAAAACATGCATTTTAAAAGAAATTAAGGAGGAGGCCAGAAAGAGAAAGGACCTTATTTGAAGAAATACTAGCCCAAAAAAAAACCTTCCCATATCTGACAAACTTTCAAGAAGTTCAAAGGACAAGGACAATCCAAAGATAACCACACTGTGAGACTGTCAAAAGTTGTAAGACTGGTGGGCCTGGTGGTGCACGTCTTTAATCCCAGCACCCGGGAAGCAGAGGCAGGTGGATCTCTGTGAGTTCGAGGCCAGCCTGGTCTACAAAGTAAGTCCAGGACAGCCAGGGCTACACAGAGAAACCCTGTCTCGGAAAAAAAAAAAAAAAAGTTGTAAGACTGTTATGGAAATCATATAACTTATTAAAGTACTCAGAACAGTTCACTGAATAACACAATGAATGTTGCTTACTTTTATAAGGAATACATGATAACCAAAACAATGGAATCCTAAGAACAAGAGCAAAAAGACTACAAAATTAAAATGTTTAAGTATTAAAAACAAATTAAAACCTCTCGATAATCCATATTTAAAATTTCCCAGATAGGAACTCCCTCAACTTGATAAAAGACAAGCAACCCAACATTACAATGTATGTGACCAACACCAGTACAAGTCAAACGCTTCTGCCCTCACTATTTCTAATCACCATTTTACTGGAGTTCCCAATTAGCTAAGTACAGCATGCAGATTAAAAGTAGGAATAAAATCATCCTGCATATAACATAATCATGACCGGTGTGGTGACTGCAGTGGTATAATCACTAGTAAAACACAGAACTGCACAGAAAATAAATATATTATGTTCAGTATACTCTATAAACTTCAAGATCTAGGAAAAAAAATCTATGAAGTGAACAAAACAAAGATGGAAGCAAACATGTATGTTCTGGAAGGTATTAGGATAGTATCATGATATTACCTTCATAAACTTTAACAGTTAACTTATCACTTATGTAATTATTTTAACTGAAAATGACCTATTTGTAGTACTAGAATAAATCTATTTTAACAATCTACATGATGAACTGTTACACTGCCATTAAACACTTTTGAAAAATTTAAGGAATTCTTGTTTGAGACAAAATCTCACCATGTAGCCACAGCTGGTCTAAAACATGCTATGTAGACCAGCCTGGACTTGAACTCACCAAAATCCATCTGCTTCTCCCTCCTGAGTACACATCTGGCTTAATTTGAAGACTTTTTAAAATGATTATGCATTAAGTAGAAAAGGTAGAAAACCAAGTCACATACCCAAGATTATCTCAATAAGTAGTAATGTGAGTAGAATGATAGATAATAATATGCACGAATAAAGTATTAAAAAGAAACACAGAAAAAGAGAAGAAAAGGCCTGAAAGAAATGTGTAATTTGTTCCTAGTCTCCTCCTGTAAGTCTTAAGTTGTTTTCTACAATCATCTTAAAGGGCAGGTGTTACAAAAAGCAGCCAGCACCAAAGTTTAAAACCATTTACATGCACTTAGCAGTGTCTCTCAAAATCAAAGAAAGGAACAGACGGGAAGACACACAAGAAAGAAAGGAAGAAAAACGAAACTCTAGAAGCTGTTTTCCTATTCCAATTAAACTTGCAGTTCTAGTAAATTTTAATTTTGATTCTCAGACAGCAGTGAATTAAAATTACCTTCAGAGAAAAACTGGATGCAAATAGAACTCAGTAATGCTACAAAAGGAGACTCAGAAAGACAAATACCACATTTGCTCTCACAGATGAGCAGAAACTACAGTCAAATACATGTGTGCACGTGTGTGTGTGTGTGTGTGTGTGTGTGTGTGTGTGTGTGTGTGTGTGCGCACGCAAGCCATAAAACTAGACAGGGAATCATGAAAGAAAGAGCTTAAAGGAGGTGAAAAACAGAGCAGATTCAGAATCTTAACAAATTAATAGAGCAAAACCCAAACAACTTACAAGTAATTTTACAACATCCCCCTCTCAGAGCTGAATCTGGTATGTTTTGAGCCTGTGCAGGCCCCCCTGTGCATGTTGAACAGTCTGAGTGAGTTCATATGTGCACCAGTCCTACAGTGTCTGGAAGTGTCCTTACACACACTCTGGCCCTTACAATCTTTTCACCTCCTCCTCACATAGGCCCCTGAGCCCTATGGGAAGGGCTTTGATGAAGACATCCCATTTTGGACTGAGTGTTCCAAAATCTTCCACTCTGTACACTGTCCAGTTGTGGGTCTCTGTGTCAGTTCAGGGACAAATTTCTTGAAAGAAACAAACTGCTAAAAGCTTACTCAGAAAGAACCAGATAACATGAATAACCCTGCAAGCATTGGAATGTTTGAAATATACTCTAAAATGCCACAAAAAGAAAACTCATGGGTAGAGGCTTTGCTGGAGGATGTCTTCAAAGAAACAGCTGAATCGGAAACAACAGCAACTCTATCCAAACTTTTCAAATTTTTGAAGAGAAGGGAGTGTCTCCAATTTATTCTATGGATCAGTATTTCTTTGATACTAAAATCAGAAAAAAAAAAACAGGAAAGAAAAGAAAATTATACAAAATATACCCTCTAAACATATATGTAATCACTCAAAACAAAAATAGAAATAGAATCCAATAATGTATTGAAATGCCATTACACAAATAACTGGGTTTATCTCAAGAATGTTAAGAGTGAAGTTGGGTATGGTAGTACATATACCTATAATCCAAGAGGCAAAGTGATCAGGAATTGAATACTGGCTTAGGTTACTTACTGAATTTAAAGCAGACAAGAATATATTCAAATAGACTGTTATCCGCCATACTATTTCAAAAATAATATCATTTTAAAATGATAATCTCTGTAGACACATGAAAAAGCACCTCCAAAAAAACAAAACAAAGCAAAAATCTATTCCAAAACAAGAAAAATATAAAAACTGAGGTTAGAGAGATTGCTCAGTGGTTAAGAGCACTGGCTACTTTTCCAGAGGCTCCAGATTTGGTTCCCAGGCTCACAACTGTCTGTAACACCAGCTCCAAGGAATCCTACCCCTTCTCTGGCCTCTGTGGGCACCAGGCACACATGTGGTGTGCCCAAACATGGGTACAGGCAAACACCCATACACATAAAATAAAAATAAATACACCTTTAAAAAAACTTTGAAAAAACACAAGGCAAGTTCTTTAGTGTAGTAAAGAGCATCTACAAAAAAACCATAATATCACATTTAAATACTCAGTGCTTTCCTCTTAAGATGAGGAATGAAGATAGCAATATTCATTGTCTGCCTAATACCTACTGGAGGTTCGTGACAAAATCATCAAGAAGGAAGGGAAGGAATAGAAGTGGAGGGCAGGGAAGATCAGCAAACTATCTAATCATTCTCCAGTGGTTTGAGACACATCAGACAATTTGTCACACACTAGAGCTGTCTGATACACTTGCTATGCAGCTCTGAGGTCTTAGAATTATCAAGCTCTGGCCTACAAAGTCTTTATTCCAATACCAAGATCAGTGGGCTTTCTCAGCTCTGTATTTCAACCAAATTTTAGTTCTAGTATCTAAAACCTCAGACTCTTCCTTTTCTTTCATTTTTCTTTTTTCTTTTTTGTTTGTTTGGAGACAGGTTCTCATTATGTAGCTCTAGCTGGCCTCAAACTCACAGAGATCCACCTGCCTCTGCCTCCCAAGTGCTGGAATTAAGGACATCCATTTCTACAGCCAGCTTGAATCTTCCTTTACACTTGCACATATTTCAACAGTATAATTTTAAATTCTAATCACACTTATTATTTCCTTATCTAAGAATCTCTAACAGGCAGTAGCCCAGTGGTAAATCACCAGCCTATCACAGTTTAATCTCCAAAATTTTTGTGCATGAAGGGTGTATGTGTGTATGTGAATCATTATTACAATGTCATAACCAACCTATTGTATTACATTACATTACATAAATGTAAATTTAAGTCTTCTATTTACAAACAGCATTCAAAGAATTCAGACTTAGTAAGAGTGATTTACAGTTCTGATTAAGCGCATCCTAGATAATCAGCATTTTGAAATGAAGAAAATCCAATCAGGGCTCTCAAACATTTATGAGCATCAGGGTGATCTGACAGGTCTAGTTTTACCACTCTAATACAAACTTCAGTCTCTGATTCAGCGCATCTGGGATGGAGGTAGACAATGCATATTCCTAACAAGTTCCCACAAGAGAGTGATGTTGGGGGTTGAAGACTACATTCTGAGAATCACCTGTTAAAGAATCACTCAAGGCAATACACTCATAGACTGTGGTCCTCTATAATCACAAAACTTCAGAGTAAACATTTGGAAACTTTCAAAGCAATCTGGCAGTAAATTGGTACAACCAATGGGTTAAAAATGTGTCTTGTATCTTCTACCTCTCTTACTTTTCTAATAAAATAGAGTATTTTTATTGTACTTGACAAAAGCATGGCTATGCAGTGAAAGAAATAAAATTATTAAGATCAATGTTTATTAAGAACTGTTCTTCAAGCCGGGCAGTAGTGGTGCACTTTATTCCAGCACTTAGGAGGCAGAGGCAGGAGGATCTCTATGAGGCCAGTCTGCATTACAGATCGAGTTTCAGAAAAGACAAAGATACACAAAGAAACCTTGAAAAACCAGAAAACAAACAAACAAAAAAATGTTCTTCAACATAATGAGACATATCTGAAGAATATCCATTTCTCTGGTATTTTTAAACATGCACTGCCTTTGAAGATAACATCATATATATATATATATATATATATCATTAATTTTGCCATTTTAAGGACAAACAAGTGCTTGGTGGCAGTGGTGGTGCATTCCTTTAATCCCAGTACTCAGGAGACAGTGGGAGGTGGATCTCTGAGTTTGAGACCAGTCTGGTCTACAATGTGAGTGCCAGGGTGGCCAGGACTACACAGAAAAACCCTGTCTCAGAGAGAGAGAGAGAGAGAGAGAGAGAGAGAGAGAGAGAGAGAGAGA
>CAJQZJ010000102.1:437960-482641 GCA_907164525.1 Lophiomys imhausi | reverse complement strand
GAGAGAGAGAGAGAGAGAGAGAGAGAGAGAGAGAGAGAGAGAGAGAGGGACAGGCAGGATGGACAGACAAAACAAAGTTACATTATTAAACTTCCTGTTTTTTCTGTTAAAGTATATTTAAGGATGGTTATCAACCAAATTATGTGTTCATTTGCAATAAATTCCCTCTAGATTGAAAACCAAGGTAGAGAGTTTTTTTCTGTCCTGAAAAACAGCTGAGATGGATTTTAAGTGATTCAGAACTGAATCATCCACAGCTTCTCTTTTTATTATTATGACCTGGGAGGTATATGAAGGCAAGGTGGGAGTAGGGAACTTTAATTCAGTGTGTTACATTATAAGCACAGATAAAAAACGACACAATCTCAACTGTGGAAATGCCATAAGCTTTATCATTCTGAATTATTTGATTTACGATCAATGTTTGAAAACCCATTATAAGTTACTTTAACATTAACTTCATCTACTTGATAAAGTAACAAATACTTGCCCTTTGTTCCTGCATCCAACTGTTGGGTTTCTGAAACCTTGTTTTGGATCATGCATTTGCTAATGCTAGTTAAAAACATAATCTTCAATACCAACTTTACTTAAGAAAGGTGACACAAGGATGCTTCAGTGGCGCAATCAGTTAGCATGCAGTACTTATAGAAAGGTGACACAAACATCCATGTTATTTAGTCTAATCATGTATGAGCAGAAGATTCAAAGCAGTAGGCAAGTAAACTACTGACATTTAGTTGTAAAAAGAAAATTATTAATGGTTAATCTCTGATTTATATTTATTTCTGAAGTTAGCTTTCATTCCTTTAATACTAAGAGTCAATAACCTCATACAGTATTTTAAGACCTACATTTTAAAACACCAAGAATTACAGTCTGGGAGATGACTCAGTGGGCAAGTGCTGAACAAGCATGCAACATGAATTTGGACCCTCAGTATCCTACATAAAAGCCAGTTGTGGTCATGTATGCCTATAACCACAGTGATTGAGAGGGTAGAGGAGCATGGAGACAGAAAGATCATCTCTACTAGCTAGCTGGCCAAGCCAAGCCAACCAAAATATAGGGAGCTCCATATCCAATGAGACATCCTGAGGGGACAAGGTGGAGAGTGGTAGCAACAGGATGCCTGACATCCTTCTCTGGCTTCCACATAGGTGTAGGCACTTACACATAGCAGCACGTGTGTATACACACACACACACACACACACACACACACACACACTTATCCAAGAATTGTATTACTATGTGGTGGTTTGAATAAGAATGGCCCCCATAGGCTCAAATATTTGAATGTTTGACTCCCCAGTCGGTAGACTGTTTAGGCAAGGTGTGGCCTTGTTGGAGTTGGGTCAATGGAGGTGAGTTTCAAGGTTTCAAAAGCCCAGAACAAGCCCAGACTGTCTCTGTCTTTCTCTCTCCCCTTCCCACCCCTTCTGCAACTTGTGGATCAGATATAAGTTCTTAGCTACTGTTCTGCTCCAGTATCATGCCTGCCTGCCTACCACCATGCTTCCCACAATGATAGAAATAGACTAACCCTCTGAACCTAGAGACAAGCGTCCAATTAAACCTCTGTTATAAGTTGCCTTGGTCATGGGGTCTCTTCACAGCAATAGAACAATAACTGAGACAAACTGGCTGTGCAGAAAGATGAAGAACATAAGGTATAGCATGCAGACTACCTGACTCACCAGGAGTGGTGGTTTGAATGCAAATGGCCCCTGTAACTTGTATGTTTCAATACTTCCTCCCCCCTCAGCTGGTAGAACTGTTTGAGAAGGATTAGGAGGTTAGTTCCCCACTAGCATTCTCAGAAACCAGTCCCCCCGATGACCCAAGATCCTGTCAAGTTGACAATTAACCTTAACCACAACATTCTCCATTATCATTATTTTTAAAATAAAAAGTATCTTACAACTAACCCCAAACCAAAAGTGTCACAAAGTCTCATGTGTTCTATAGCAGAAGCAAGCAAACAAACATGGTAAGTTCTGCTACTCAAAGATTCTCAAACCTTAAGGAGCACTGAAACAACCTAGGGAATCTTTAAAAAAATAAATATAATAGTAATAATAAATTTAAAAGTGTACATTTTGATTCTCTACCCTTAGGATGGGACCTGAAGTTTAACATTTTAAACATTCTCCCAATGTCACCTTCCCAAATTTTTGCATAACAAGGTTTTCAACTATATAAACATCTGAAAAGGTATCATTAAGGTAGAAGAACCTCTATGGAAAACAGTTTGACAGTATGTCATAAAGTTCAAACTTTTATACAAAATTAGCATTACCTGAAGCCATTTCACTACAAGCACTCAGTTACAAAAAGTCATTGTTCTCATAGCAACTTTATTTGTTAACAGCCAAACATCCCCCAACAGGTAAATGGCTACTGTGCAACAGCTGTAAAAAGGATGGAGCTTCCTTTCAGAAGTGAGAAATCTTTTCTGAAACAGTGTCTCACTATGTATCATTAGCAGGTCTGTAACTAACTTCAAATTTGCATGATCCTCCTGCCTCTGTCTCCTGAGTATTGGTATTACAGGTTTGTATGGTCACACCCAGCAAGGGAAGAACTACTGATAAATGTTACAATATGTATGGAGCTTAAAAATAAGTAAACGCTGAGTAAAAATAAGCTAGAGAGGGTTAAAAGTATAGCATGTTCCATTTACATAAAACTCTAGAAAGTATGTCATTAATCTCCAATGACAGAAGGACTACTGTTTATTTAAAACTCAAGGTAGTAGAATGCAGAACATTTATGTTCATTATTCTGACTGTGGCAATGGTTTCGCAAGTGTACACAAACACCAACAACTCCCAATTCTATAACATAATGTGTATATGTGTTAAGTATACATAAGTGAATTTATCATTCAAATACTAAATTCTGGTTTAAACAGGTCATTATACACAATTATGTGGTTAATTATTTGAAAATTCCACATAATACTCAAAAGTATGCCTCAACTAAGTCTGTAAGATCCTTGTCTTTTAAGGGTTTGAGGGTGGTAGGTGGCTGACTCCAAAGGTCATTTAGAATTTTAGTTCCAGGTTACCACTAAACACATATATTGTAGAACAAACTAGATAGAGGTGACTTAGGCGTCTGATGTCACTTACCAGAAGAGAAACCACAATCTGGACAGTCAAACTATAATTAATAGCTGTAGTTATGAATTTTGTATTATAAAATATAAACCTATAGGTAGATATCTTTGCAGGTGTCTGTCCCATTCTTTAAATTCTTGTTCTCTCACAGATATGTCTATCAACCAAGCTGACTCATCAATCACCTCATTCAACCCAAAGTCAACCAGACTAGATATGTGACCTGAACTAGCCAATCATATTCCATCTCTCAGTGCTTTAGAAGAATGAATTACAGAAGCTTCAGGGTGGCCACATTTGGTCAAGAAGATGTGAAAGATAAAACTAAAGTCATTTTTGAAAATAGTAAATACTAAATTATCAAGTAGAATTCATTCCAAGAAGATAGTCTAATATCACAATACTCATCATTAATGAAGTGGAAAAATCACATGGCAAATCTCCAGAAACAAAAAAAAACATTAAAAAAAATCAACAATCAGTTATGATAGACATATCAAAGAATTTGCATACACATGTACACATGCACTACATAACATGTATAACATAGTATTTCCTATTATTAATATATATAAAGTCATTATTTTCTTTTCCACATCTACAAATCAATACAGAATAATGCATATCTTTTCTTCTTTTTTTTTTTCCTAAAAAACAAAACAAAACAAAACAGTGTTTCTCTGTGTTAACAGAGCCCTGGCTGTTCTGGATTCGCTTTGTAGACCAGATTGGCCTTGAACTCAAAGAAATTTGCCTGCCTCTGCCTCTCAAGGTCTGGGATTAAAGGGGTGTGTCACCATGCCCAGCCATATCTTATTTAATGGAGAAACACTATCAGTGATGTACAATCTCGTGACATTATAACACAGCACTGTCTTGTACTAAGTTCACACTCAAGAATACACAGTAGGGGCTAGATAGATGATGGCTCAGCTGTTAAGAATACTTTCTGTGCTCCCAGGGTGTAGTGTCTATGGAAGGGCTTCTGAAATGCAGACTCTTAAAAGAGGAATACGAAATCAGCCTAAAGACTTGCTCCTGTCAGGAACACCTGGAAGCGCACAGTGGTCCTGGTCAACAGGTGTACCTCGGGAGAAGGGGATAGGGCTGGCCAATGAGAAAACAGCCTGATGCATAATTAAGGGACATTGATATGAATGAAGGGCCAAAAACTTGACAGGGCTTTTTGTCTGGCCTTGCTTCTGAGTGCTGCTCAGCTGCTTACTGCTGCCTAACTTTGAAATACTCTAGTTACCAAGACTTGCTGCAGATTGAGGCCTAGATGGGCAGACCCCAGGAAGGCTGAGAAAAGCCGGGGAAAGCAGCACCTGCCACAGGCAAGCTCGGGACAGTAGAAGAGGTATGGCGTAGGACCTGCGGAGACGTTTGTAAGAACCAGATGGACAGCATCAGCACCCAGAGCTGCATGGGTAGAAAAGGCCCGAGGATGGGGAGGAGACTGTGACCTCAGGTTCCAGGCTGCCATAGTAACACCAGAGCCAGGTGACCACTGAGTGACTGCTGACTGCGGTGTTCCTGCAGACAGACTGCTGACCAGTTGCTTCTAAGGACCTGTGAGGACATCTTGGTATGCTTTCTAAAGTGTTAGAGTTGGTTGGTTGGTAGAATTATTAATAAACATAGTTTAAATGTTACACTTACAACAGAGGACTGTGATTCAATTCACATCAGGTGGCTCACAAACTGTACCTCTAGCTCCAAGGAATCTATACCCTCTTCGGCTTCCAAAGGCAACACACATATGTGGCATATACTCATCAGACACGCGTAGAAAATAAATCAGTAAATTAATAGAAAAATAAAAACCACACAATAGAATTACAAAATAAAAATCTCAATTTAAAGAAATTTATGGTTTTTATTTTGGGACAAGGTCACATTTCATATGGAAAAATACACAATGGTACCTAGGAAATCTCTGAAAAAGCAGAGCAGTGAGAGGCAATAGTGAACAACCCTACAAGAGATGGAATAAGTGACAGAATGTGATGATGAAATTATAAAGTAACAGTTAAGGCAGTGAACACTCTGCTCAATGAAGCAAAAGAGAAAGTCAGACGGTAGGCACCAGGGGGGCATTCTGGCGTACATCTAACCCCAACTGCAAGAGGCTGATACATGTGTAACACAAGAACTCTATCTCAAGACACTCAAAAGGCCCCAATACCTCAGAAACTTTGGAGAAAAGATGACTGTATTTTTTTCTTTGAACAACTGGATATCCATATGTATGAGTGGAGCTTATTATAATATTTAGGGGCTTGGGATATGACTGGTCAAGAACTAGGTCTAGCATAAGCAAAACCTTGGGTTTGATCCCAGTACAAGCAAACACACAATAGTATATACTAGAAGAAACCATGAAAATTCCATAATAAAGATTAAAGTAATTAACAACCAGAGGGAGGGACCTTTTTTAACTTTAGTTACATAACAGAAGCATTTTTATTAAGAACTGAACTTACTGACTGCACATCAATATTTGTCAAAATACAACTGATTGACAGTAAAGTCATCTGTGAACCACCCCCTAGCTGCATCAGAGCCACGGAGCCCACAAGGGTTTACTAAAGATGTCTGAGGTCTTTTGGTCCTTTGCTTTTGAGAACCAAGGTTCATTTACCCCAAGCTCAAGTTAGACCCATGACCCAACTACAAGCTGCCTTGTTTCTACAGCACCCAGGTCCTCGGTTTCAGTGAGTAGACTAACACAAAACAACAAGACCACACACTCAATCAAAGAGATTCTTTTCTCAGATTTTTCAATCTAACAGAAGCACATTACAAAGCAAAACAAAATAAGTGTCTGTTCCCTCTAATCCATACAAAGGATACCTATACAGAAAAAAGGCAAAGACAGTAACTAGTACATTCACCTCAAAAGTCAACCGTGAACTTCTCAAGGTGGATGAGATTCAGGGATCTGTGTTTCTTTTCCAGAAAATTCTGAACATCTTTTCATATATTCAATACTGTTATGATAGAGAAGTAGCTACAGGAAGTATGAACCTAATCTGGAAATTCAAAAGGATACCACAAGTGGAAAATTCCATACCTGTAGTTCTCAATATGCAAGTTAATAAAAGTGACATTCCACCATAAACAAAATGAAGGTTATAAAACCGTATGACCAATTCAACAGATACAGAAAAGGCATTGAAGAGAACTCAAAACCTTTGTAGACAACCTGCTAAATAAACTAGGTTCAAAAGGAACAGACAATAACATAGAATGGTCATCTAAAACAAGCTAACCCCTATCACTGTAAAAATGGAAATGTTTAATGCTTTCACACCAAGATCTGGAACAAGACGAAAGCAATCACTTTCATTGCTTTTATTCAACACAATACCAGATGTCCTCTCCAGAGTAATCAACTAAGAGAAAGTAAAGAATACCTAAACTGTCACTCTGTGGATGGCACATCTTATACACAGGAAGACCCAACACTGCCAAAAAACTAGAATGCATCAAAGTTTCAGAATATAACAATATCAACAGAACAAAATCAACACACCAGTAAACAACCTAAAGTAGTAGAACGACAAAACCAGTACCATTTAAAACAGCTTCCAAAGGGAGGGAGGAGGAACCCACAAAATGTCTAGGACTAAATGTATTTAGTGAAAGAAAAACATCTCTCTAATAAGAACCATAAAACACTGATGAAGAAACTGCAGAGAATAAAAAACATGGAACAATATCTTGCAATCAGAAAAAAAAATTTGTATTATTAGAGACTGGAAAGGTGGCTCAATAATTAGCACATACTGTGGCTTGTAGAGGACCTGAGTTCACAGAACCCATGTTGGTGGTTCACAATTGCCTGTAACTCCAGCTACAGGAGATGCGACAATCTGGCTTCTTTGGGCATCCCTACACATGTGGCATGTGTAAGCACATGCACATGAATAAAAAAAGAAATGAAGGGAAGGAAGGAAGGAAAGGAAGGGAGGGGGGGGGGGGGGGGAGAGAGGGGACTATCCTGGATTTCAACGTTGAGTCCCTAGACAAATGCCATCAAGATCTCTTATACAGTCAATCGGCATTGCCAACTTGACTGGATTTAGCATTACCAAGAAAGCATACCTATGAGTTTGTCTACAAGTTTTCAGAAAGGTTTAACTGAGAAGTTCCCACCCTAAATGTTGGCTACACTATCCTGTGGGCTGAAAAAAGAAAGAAAGAAAAAGAGAACTGTACCTGAACTCCAGCACTCCTCTGGGCTTCCTGGCTACAGTCATATTGGGACCAGCGCCCTCACACTCCTGCTGTCACTGTCTTTGCTACCACAGTGGACTGCATCTCTCAAGTCATGAGTCAAGAATAAACTCTTCCCTTCATAGCTGTTTTTGTAAGTTATTTTTTTCACAGTAGGAAGAAAAGTAACTGATATACTTCAGAATGTCTTAAAAATGAAAAGTCTTAAGCTTCACACCAGACCTACTGATTGAGACACTGGGAATATGACCTCAAAAGTCTGTTTTAATAAACCTTCCAAAGAATCTGACACTTGGTAACATTTGAGAATTACTGAACTAAACTGTTTACACTACTCTGGGGGATATTATGGAAGCCCTGACAGTCCTACTAAGTGGCTAAGCTGTCACCCATGACCTACCTACCAGTACTATGTATACATGAGCAATCTTATTCTCAATCTTCAGTAAATCAGACACTGTGCTTTATGGTAAAGTAAGTAAAACCAATGCATCTCCTATGTGATAGGCAAGCAGCAATGTTTCTTATAACATCTTTCATAACTTTCCCCCACTCAGGAAATCACAGCTCCCCAAAATATTCACAGAAAAATAATTGAAGGATCCACAGAATGGCTGATAATTTCCCTAATTTCAAGCAAATTTAACATTTCCTGCAGTTTTACTAATGTAGTCAATAGTAAGAAGCAGTACTAGCAATACTAACAGAAATCTTTTCATGTCATGTCACATTGTTACTTGTCAAAATATTGTTTATACTCATCACTACTTCAAATTTAACATAACCAGATTCAACTGTGCAACCTTTTTAAATGTCAGTATCATTTTAGTTTGTTTTCCAATATACCTTCTCTCTCATTTATTTTCCGGGGTTGGGTGGAGGCAACGCTTCACTGTGCAGCTCTCGTCATCCTGGTACTTGCTCTACAGATCATGCTCATCTTGAACTCAGGGATCCTTCTGCCTCTGCTTCCCAATGTTGAGATTAAAGGCATGAGCCACCACTGTGGGCTTTCTCTGATTTTGTATATTTAAGGTATCATTCTGAGAAGTTTCATCAGACTGCCAAAAGAATCCAGAACACAAACAAGCTGAGAATCCTAGATAAAGGTTCTCACATCAAGTGGAACTGCCTCCATTTGGAAACTGAGAGAGGAATCGTTTCCTAATTATCCAATCTGGAATGCTACCAGAAATTAATGAGCAGGGGGGCAGATGTAAATACTTCTCATTTTGCCTGCAATAATTCTGTTATCATTCACTACAGATTGAATTGCTAATAATGTTCCAGATGAAAAATATTACAAGAATAAAATATGTGGCAGAGCTATCCTCGCCAATTGCCTTGTTTTCTAAATGTGTGAAGTCTAAAGCTCACTGGTATACCTGGCTGTCTTTTTTGTCCACTCTTCTTGCATATATCAACCACCAAAGAGGTTATCATCACACAAATCTATTTTCTCTCATGACTATGTGTTTATCCAATAAATTTAAAATAAACTAAAAATCAACTCTGGAAAACAAATACTAAACTATTTATTTAGAACTCAATTACTGCTTTAGAAGTAGATAAAAAATTAATTCTTTTAGCCAGTAATTTTAACTTTTAATTTTTAAGACAATTTGACTCTTAATTACTGTCACAAACAGAGAACAGAAAGATACACATATTAACTTGCTAGAGTTCTGAAACTAAAGCTTTTAAAATTAAAAATAGTTTTCAACTGGAAGAAGAAAGAAAAAATGGGAAACTATAGGAAAGAACGTTTGGGAGACACTACATATTTTATTCTTCCCATTCCTTTATACTTTACTTTGTATCACTGAAAATTGTTCATAAATAACAGCTGTTATCAAATGGCATTTAAGGCAGATTTAAGTCTTGCTAAAAATGAACTTTAACTTACAAACTGTGCTTTGAGGGGCTGATGAGGTGGCTCAGTAGTTAAGTGCCCTTGCGGTTCTTACAAGGGACCACGTTTCAGTTTCCAGCACCCAAATGACAGCTCAAGACCATCTGTAACTCCAGGTACAGAGAATCAGGCACTCTCTTCTGGTCTCTGGGGGCACCACATATGCACCCAGCTTACTTTCATACATGTAAGCGAACCACTCGTACACATTTGATAAAAATAAATAAATCATAACAACAATGTCCATTTGAGATAGTTATCACTTACTTTGTACAAGGAAGAGGCAAAGACCAAGGTTATTTTGTCAAATTAACAGTACTATTTACTAATGCTTGTGGGACTCTTGTTCAACCAAAAGCTTTGCACCCTTTACCCAAGGAGGGTAGTGGTGAGGAGATACACTGGCAAGTAAAAATGACAGGTTGATTCTCACTCTGCAGCCATCTGATTTCAAGATAATACTAGTTTATAGGGGAAAAAAGAAGCCTATAAAGTGGATTTGTAAAGGAAATGATGCTTAGGAAAATCTAGAGGTGACTATCATTTACTTTCACAATATTAGCTCCACAAACTACAGTCCTGAATGGTGGGGTAGGCAAATTTGAAGCTATGTTCCATTTAAAGACTAACTTTAAGACAAATTCTATAATGAAAAGAGAACTGCTGTCTGCAGTGGTCTCCTCAGTGACTTACTCTATCAGCCATTCCTCCTCTATCGACCCTACCATTCATTACCATTTCCTCACTTCCACTCTACCTGAAGTGAAGATATGCAGGGATATATGTTCAGTCATACAATCAAACTTAATTCTATTAGCTGTGCCCACGTCAATGCCTCTATTATAAACCTTCCATCATTTAAAGTAAAAAATGACAGAAGTTCCTGCTTGATATCCTGCTTGTGTTAGGTATTAAATAAAACAGATATAACTTTCTTATGCCAATTAGTCTAGTTGGGGAAATGTATACTCATTTTCTCCCCTCATATACAACATTCATACTCACAGAATTTTACACACAAACCCGAAACACGAGAAAGCTGACTAAAACAGTTAACAGAAATGAGTAATGCCAGTAAGATAGTGAAAGAAAACCAAAGCTAAGGAAATATCCAAACTATAGAGCAGACTGCTCTATCCCTTTATAAGGAAAAAAAAGTATCAGACAGTGAATAAACATAATTGATTTTCATTTAAAAAGTATTCTAGGTCAAAACAATGGCCTTGAGAACTTCAGTCTCCAATAGAGTATCCCTGATATCCAGTGACGTATTTATTAGTTCTCTTCATCTAGTTATTTCTGGACTCTCAGGTAGAATGGAAACTCACGATGCAAGTAATTTTTACAGTCAAAAGTCATCTAAAGGTCAGTCTAATTCTATTTCAGAAATAAGGAAATTAAGGGCCAAGAAGGCTAAAACAACTTCTTTGAAGCCACAGAAATTCATACCTTACAATTCTCCAAAATAAAGTATGAAGGATTTGCTTTCCTTAAACAAATTTTGGAGACTGCTTTTATTCTAACCTCATTAAAACCCCTTTCAAATTTATGGCTTGTAAAAACTAAGTACATGAGGTCACTACAGGTCAAACTATGGGTTTAAAAACATTAATCTCTCTAACCGTTCCATACCCATCAATAAGTAGCTGTCTGGACGACTTCCTACCTAGGATTAGACCACCACTGTAACTACCAGGGTTAGAGACAGAAGCCTCATGCAAGTCACAAGGATATCACGCTCCATCCCAAGAATCTGAAATTTTAAACTGTGAGAAATTTAACAATATATGATAATCTGACAATAACAAAATGATAAAAACAGTAGGGTTGGTGGAACAGGTAAGGGAATAAAGGTGTTTGCCGCTAAGACCAATGATATTCATTCAACTCCCAGAACCCATATATATATATATATATATATATATATATATATCAAAAGTTGTCCTCTGACCTCCACACATTTGCCAATTTTGTGCATGGGCACACACACATTAAATAATTCCAATTAAAAATTAAAACTGCAGTTATAAAGATAGTAATATCCAATATTTAGTGAATACTACTTATTACTTCATGCTATATTAACTTTTCTAAACACACTACAATTCATCTTCCAGCAAACTGATGGGATCTTATAAATACTGGCATGTCCAAGAATGCAAACCAATATGATTGATTGACTGATAGACAGACGACTGACTGATAGACAGACAGACAGACAGAGTGAGCGACCTTGAGCACTTGATTAGGAACATGTACACTTAGCCAATACTGTTCAGTGCTTCTCAAAGATAATTAGTTAACAGTGATATCAATGCCACTTTCTGCTAAAGTGCCCATCACTGCCATGGTTCCTGGCCTTGACTTTTCAACCATTCCTTGGAGTCTCTGAGACAATTTCCAGGGCTCCTTAAAGTAGCTAGATTTATTTTCTGCTGCTTGAAACCAACAAAATCATCTTAATTGTTGAATGTAAGACAGAGCCTCGGGCTGGAGAGATGGCTCAGAGGTTAACACTGGCTGTTCTTCCAGAGGTCCTGAGTTCAGTTCCCAGCAACCACATGGTGGCTCACAACCATCCATAATAAGATCTTGTGCCTCTTCTGGCCTGTAGGCATACATGCAGACAGAACATTGTATACATAATAGGTAAATAAAAATATTTTAAAAAAAGACAGAGCCTCATTTTCAGAAAACTGAAACAAATGATAGTTGAACTTATAGCACAGATCAAGCATTCCTTTACATTTTTAAAGAATATGTATACAAAAGGAATTCAGTTTCTTCAATAATGGCATTTGCTCAAGTCACTAACAATACAAAGGTGAGGGCTCAGAGTCCTGAAGTCAGAATAGAATCTCAGTCAGTTTCTGACTCTGTTGTATTTTATTTTAGATTAGGTCATATTGAACAAGTCAGTTAATTTCTCAAGTGTGATTTCTGCACTCTGGAAATGAGACATTTGCAGTTATATATCCTATTGCTATAATGTGCTCTCACCCTTCTACAGAACTTAACAAAGACCTGGCAATGGCAATGCTCGACACATGTGTTAACATACTCAGGATGCTACATAGGACAAGCAACCTGACACTCAGAGGAGGTAGGCAACTTCCCTCAGTAAATGTCATGTAATGATCAGAACTAAAAAGCTCACTCCAGACCCACACCTGAAAGCCTTTCTCCCAGGCTCTTTTCTCAGCTTCTGGGCCCAACCCTGAAAGCTACTTAGAATCTGGTACAGTTCTATGCTTTGTTCAACTTAACCTCCACCCCAACTTTTCTTCAATCATTTACCAAATATGTACTGAATTTCTACTACATTTTAAACAGTAACAAAGGTAGGAAACATTCAGATAAGAGTTAGAAAAGAGCCGGGCGGTGGTGGCGCACGCCTTTAATCCCAGCACTTGGGAGGCAGAGGCAGGCGGATCTCTGTGAGTTCGAGGCCAGCCTGGTCTACAAAGTGAGTCCAGGACAGCCAGGCAGAGAAACCCTGTCTCGAAAAACCAAAAAAAAAAAAAAGAGTTAGAAAAGAAATTTTAATAAAAATCTGTATATCCAAAAAAAAAGAAAAAACAAAAAGAGTAAAATTAGGATAGAGCAACACCACCTCGTCCTAAACTGTGGATCAGTGAGGGAAGGTTATGAATAAATGATAAAGAATCTGGAAGGACTTTCTTTTTGTCTATGTAACATTCACAGACCTTGCTTTAAGTATCTTATGCTCAAATATTTGCATCAATATATAATGTACAACCAAGTTCGAAAGCTCAAGTTGAGGGTAAGATGGCAATTGGGGAAAGATGCTTACTATACACACCTAGTGCCCTGAGTTTGATCCCCAGACCCCATGTAAAGATAAAAAAAAACTGATGCAGCCAGGTGGTGGTGGTGGCGGCAGCGGCAATGGCGTACACCTTTAATACCAGTAATCAGGAGGATTTCTGTGATTTTGAGGCCAGCCTGGTCTACAAGCCTGGTCTACAAACTGAGTCCAGGACAGCCCAGGCTGCATAGAGAAACAATGTCTCAAAACACAAAGAGAGAGACAAACAGAAAACTGATGCAAAAAGTTGTACTCTACCCCCAGAGGAGCATCCTGGCATGTGTGCACTAGTTCACACAAACTATTTTTTAGAAGAAAACTCAAAATTCTCTTTCTGCATGAAGCCAATTCTCTATACATCAGAAATATTTCCCATGCTTCTCAACTATATTGACATTTTACTTTTTCTAACATGCTATGATGTCTGCCATGTTACCTAACCCTCTAGTTTTTACTAACTTTCCCAATACTGTACTTAATCTTTACCTCAAATGACTCATTTTAAGTTCCATGAAATTAGAGTATATATTTTCTTGAACTAAAAATACTTCAGCACACTGCCTTATACATAACTTTGACATCCAATGCATGTCAATAACTAATATCCGATTTTCTCATTTAAGTAACACCACATAGTACTTTGTCATGTTTTTACAATACTTACAAAACCGTACTTTATATTCTATCATAAATCAAGGAAAACATCAGTGACTAAGTTAATCCTGAAAAGACACTAAGACTCAATATGTTTCTTCCCACTGAAATATCACTTAAAAGACAAATGACAAAAATCAAGAAATAGTAATGGGTTAAAATAACAAATTTGAATCAGTTCTATTCTTTTTCTTTGAAAATAAGCTAAAAAGTGTAGCGGACAGAGCTATAATTTCATGGAGAAGGAATGCTGGAGGACAGTGAGTCTGAGCCTAGCCTGGCTACAAACCAGGACTTGTCTAAAAAACATTGTATATGCATATATGTAAGTGTGCATATATGTGTATGTGTGTGTATAAATGTAGGTGCGAATGCTAAATCAAATGATTCATGTAGACTTAGGCTCGTTCTTGTATGAAAATGTCCCTCACAGAAATATGTCCATAGTTATGAGACAGTTAACACAGGACAAAAAATATTTTGGCTATAGCTGCATGTTTTAAAAAAAACTGAGTTTATCAAAAAAGGCTTCAAAATTAAGAGGAAAAATAAAGGTATCATATTTGGTTGAATGCAGCATCAAAGTAAAGCAACAAAAGAGAGCTGCTACAACCTCCTGGGTTCTGTTGAATTTTATATATATGCACACACAGGCAGAAAGTGAACATGAGTGAGCACAAGAGCAACCATTCACGAAAAACAGGTCTCAACATTGAAAGAGAGCATTCAACAAACATTTACCAAGCATGTACATTATGTGCCAACCACAGGTCTAGGTACTTGGAATATATTCATGAACAAAATAGCAAAAGTCATTACAAGATTATATTCTAACAAGAGAAAAATCTAAATAATAAACTAGGTTTGTTTCCCACAAATTTCTTATATGCTTAAGGTAACAAGCAGTCAAATATAATGGTGCCAATAAAAGAAGCAGCAAAATCAAGTAATTACTAATAAAAAAGAGAATCTGAAAAGCAAAGAGCAAAGCAGAGGACGCAGCTCAGTGGTACAATGCAATGCTCATGGCTCTATCCCAAGCACTACAAAAAATTAGGAAAATAGCCAAGCCAGACAGAGTTAAGTGATGGGGAGGGGGACGCAATGTCTTAATAACTTAATAGTCTGAGCAAGTCAGTAACAGTTCTGAAAGTTCTCAGAATTATGAAATTTACAAAAATTCTAATAACTATAACAATAGAGTTAATCGTGGGTTCTGTAAGAATCCTAAATATGAAGAAATGGGGATTATGACAATAGGATTATGGAACATCAAAGGCAAGGGTTTGAATTCCTGGTCATTACTATCAATAAGACCTTTCAGTTTCTTTTGTCTATAAAATAGAAAACTGCAGCACCTCACAAGGCTATCATTACTAGAATTAAGAGATAATCATAAGTCAGGAAAAACTCAAATGTCTAGTAACAAGTATATATAGAATATATTAATTATAATATTCAGCAATAAAAAGGAATACATGACATATGTAACAAGAGACATTAATTGAATCATGCTGAGCAAAAAAAAAAAAACCATACATACACACACACACACACACACACACACACACACACACCCTCCATTTACAAAAAAACTGCAAAATGCAATGCCAGTCTATAGTGAAAGCAAGTTGGTGGTTTTCTGGAATTGGAGTAGTCCAGGATTAGCTACAGAGGACACGAATACTTTCTGAAGTTGGAAATGTTTCTTATTCTTGGGTATATACATTTGTCACACCTCATTAATCCTTTATTTGTAAGCCAGTAAATCTTCCTGTATTTATAACTCAGAAAAGTGGTTTGAAAATTGTACATTAATTACATAAAATTCTTAGCGCAGTATCTGAGATCTAAGTATTTGAGAAACAGTAGATATTAAAAACAATAATTACCACTATACAACATACATGAAGAAATGACAGGATTACTGATCACCTGGTTTTTCAACTGGCAGACCTTAGGCAAAAGATAGCAAACATAAGGAAGAGAAGAAAATAATCTAAAGACAGACACATGTCCAAAAGAAATGGCTAAGAAAAACGTGTTCAGCAAACAGTACTATGATACCAAATGCAATTTCTAGATCACCTTAACAAGACACTGTCAGAAGGTAGCTCAAAATCGAGTCAATGACTACATAAGCAAACTTCTCAAACACGACTTGGCTCTAAATCTTAGGCATAAAAGCTGGGCTTTGATTTTTTTTTTTTAACTGAAGTTTAAAAAGAGGCCCTATTTTATCTTCTACTGAAAATGATAAGTCAGGTAAGCAAACACCAAAAAGAAATGTGATTAAGTCAGAGCACAAACACAATGAGGTCAGAATTCGAGCAGCCAATCAAAGACTCAAATGCATTTCCTGCAATATTAATAGTCAAAAGAGAAAACCAATCACAGAAACCTCCAGTTTTCTTTTGACAGTCACAGAAGCAAGGGAACCAATCCACGCACACCAGAGGTTGACAATAAGGCGGGACTGAAGGTTCATTGAAGAAAATTCTTCAGGGTGCAGTTACTACGAACTTCGCACACAAGTTAACAACACTACAGAGTAGTAAACAATGTCAAGTCAGAGAAAATGCTGTCTTGGGTAAAAATTAACCCCTGGGAAGAGGGAAACAACATTTTGCCAAAAATTTTAGCATCTGGTCAAAAAATGCAACTGTCAATGTGGGCACACTGAGTCCTCAACTTGTAAATGGTTATCTCGCATGCTACCTCCCGGGACGCGGAGGCTAGTTTCAAGCACTCGGGCTCCTTCCTAACCCCACGCAACTGTGTAGGGCCAACGGGCAGGCAAAGCCCGCGCGCGGTTCAGAGGAGCTCGCTAACGCAGACTCTGGCTCAGGGGTCGCTGCCCCGCCGCAAGGTTGCACTGCCTTGTCCCCGCCGCACCTCCACCGCCTGGCAGCGCGCAGACCATCAATCACCCCGCCAGCAGGAAGATATTTGGAACGACCTTTACTTTTCCGAAAGCATTTCAAAGGCAATCTCATGCACGCATGAACTGTAAAATGTCGAGGATAATATTGCCTAGCCAAAGGTCCCCTGTCGATCAATCAGCCCCACGCCCGGGAAATGTCTACCAGGTAAACAGAGGCCGTACGCCAAGTGCGGCCGGCGCATCGCTGCGCCATTCCCGGCCGCGGCTTACGGCAGGGCCCCCTTACGGCAGCGTAAGCGGCGCCGAGAGCTAATCACAACACTGGGACGCAACAACATGGCGGCCGCGGGCGGGCGCTGCGCCGGCCGACAGGTTTACGCTACTCCGCCAGCGTAGGGTCCCGAGCGCGCAGCGGCAGCGGCGCCCTCCAGCGAGCGTAGAGCGCTCTGTGAATGGCGAGGCCCGGCTGACAAAGGGGAGGGGGGAGGAGGGAAGGGGGGGTAATAAACACTCGAGTCCCTACCGATTCCTCCTCCTTCTCCATCCCGGTGGGCATCTGGGGCACGGCCCGGTTGATGGAGACGCAGTCGTTGAGATCAGGCATGTCCTTGCCGCGGTAGATGGGCAGCGGTTTGGCGGCGTCCAGCGCCCGCGCTCGGAAGGAGAGTTTACTCATTGTCTCCCCGCCTTACAGGAACAGCCCGGGCGGCGGCGGCGGCGGCGGCGGGGCGGGCGGGGAGGGGGGGAGCACTCCCGCCGCCTCCTCCACCTCCTTCCTCAGTGCAGCGCGGCCGGCCCGCTCCTCCTCCTCCTCCGCACTGCCCCCGGCCTCAGCATGGGCGCCCACCCCGCCCAAAAACAGCCCCCCGCCGCCCGCGGCCGCTTCCACACTCTAGATCCGCCGCTCGCCCGCCCGATCCGCTCCCTGCGCCATGGCCAACATGGCGGACATTACCACAGCGGCGGCGAGCGATCCCGGCAGCCCGCGCGAGAGCGCGCCCCCGCCGCGGGGACGCGCGTCGCCCTCTCCCTCCCTCCCTCCCTCCCTCCTTCCTCTCCTTTTCCCTCCCTTGCCTGCCCACCCACTCTCTCCGCCGCGCGACGAGGCGCGGCGCGGCGCGGCCGGCCAGAGCGAGCTGAGACCCGGTGTCCCTCGGCCCGGGCCGCTCCGCACGCAGGCTGGGCGGCAGGTGCCAGGTGCGCTCGGCCGCGGCGGGCGCCTCTGCCTCCTTCGCCGCCGCGGCCGCCGCCGAGTTGTTGGGCGCGCAGGGCTCCCTCGGGAAGGCGCGGCGCACAGGACCGCCCGCCCCAGGGGCCAGGAGGCTGTCCACCCCGGGGCCACCGGCCGCCACTCGAGCCAGCACTCAGAAAGCTCTGGTCTCCCGAGCGCCCGCTGGCTGATTTCGCGCCTCGGGTTTGCGCCTCCTAGGGAGCTACGATAAGTCCGTTGCGTCTGCCCACGCCGAGAGGCACAGCCCTGCTGCGCCCCGCGCCCAGACAACTTGGGCGGTCCCGGTCCAAAAGGGGTCTAAAAAAGTTAGGCGCCCTAGCTCACCCTGGCCTGCATAAGGAGGATGCTCGAGGTGCACAGGAGGTCTCGTAGTTTGAGACTGCTGGGCGCAACAAGCGGACTTGCACCTGTCATCCAAACTTCCTTGGTTGTTCAGTGGGTGGTGGGTACTTCTCTGGTTTCACAAAAAAATGCCAGTTCTTAGAGGCTCCACTTGACATCTTTAACCAAATGTAGATGTATGTAAATATATATATATATACATATATATACATATATATATATAGGTTACTGTGACGACTCGAAGAGTTTAAATTAAAGTTCCTGACTCCAATTACCTTGCGTGTTACTGTGTTGCAACTAAACTGTCGAATAATTAGCAGAGAGAGTCGTAAATACTTGCAGAAAGGGGCAGCGGCAAAGATAGTACAAAGAAAAAAAAAAGGCCTCCCACCACCACCAGTGTAAATACTTGAGGAAAACGATACAGACGACACAAGAGAATGATGCAAGGTTAATTAACAAATGACATCTACAGACAGTTGCTGTGACAGAGAAATCAGACAGCTTTGGCCAAAGGTAGTTAGAGAAGGCTCTGGGAAAAGAGGAGTCTAATTGACTCAAATACCAGCTATTGTTGACACAAACCTCTTTGTTGCAGTTTCTTAGTCTTTAAGCATTACAGGTTTCTCAGCAAATTCTCACGAAGTGCAACAATTTTACCATTTTCTAATCATCGAAAAATGCTCTACCTAGTTCATTAAAGGGTAGATGGTTTGCGAAAGTCCGACAGCAAAAAGTGATTTCTCCTGTCATGTCTTAGTATAGCAAAACCATCTTTCTTCATTGCCACCCACTTTTTCTCTATTTCCTTTTCTCCCTGCTTTTTTTTTTTCTGCCGTCTTCCCTCTCTTTGTCTCCACCTTTTCCTTTGAAAGAAGAATGGTGGATATGAACTTCCTGGTAACATCTAAATAATCAAACCAGTTTGTCCTGCCACTTCTTGGCCTTGTATTTTTCATCCACTGTTATTGGGAACAATAAAAATGCACTGTGGTTCATTTCTTGAAAGCTACACCTTTTTTGTGCTTGTGGGCATGTCCTAGTCTGAGTGCTACCCTCTGGAGTAGTTCCAATCCTTTGTAAGGAAGAACAAGAAGTTCTCAGAAGGGGGGGGTCATTACTGAGTTCAGGTCTGAAAGGCAGGGGGAAACAGTGGTTGAAAAAAATGAGTCATCCAGGCCTTTTATCTAGATGCCCAGCCCTTCTCAGGCGGAGTAACCATAGCTTTCTTCTAGTCTCTCTGCCTAATGTTACACTCAGAAAAAGAAGTGCGAACATTGTGTGTGTGTGTGTGTGTGTGTGTTTGTGTGTGTGTGGTCCCAAGCAGTTGAGGTCCACTTAATTCTTATAGCTACATACTTCATCATACTTAGAAATACTGTCATTTTTACTAATAAGGAAACTGAGATGAGATATGTAATTTGTCAAGTTCCAATACCATTGGATCACAGAACTGGATTCAAATCTGGATCTATCCTGAACCCAAAACTCTTGTTCTCACAGTGGCACGCTTTAGTATCCAAGCTCTTTGGTTTATTCACCACCCAGTCTTCAAAAGTTTCTGACCCAAAGTTAATTAATGAAAGCCTCCAAAGTTAATTAGTGAGTACTGCTAGCCAATGACAAGAACGGCATCTGTTCTTTCATTGTGACTATAACCCTAGTCCCATACTTCACATAAAGCAGGTATCTAGTGTGCTTGCTGAATGGTATCATGTCATATCAGTCTATGAAGAACTTCAGTGCTGCTGACCCCATATCATCCAGGTTGAAGTTTGAGTGTCTTCCTAGCCTGGCATCAGGCTTCGTTAGCCATTGATGCTAATTTTTCTTTTCTTTGGCCTGCTCAGCTCTTCAGATTTCTACCTTTGGCCATCAGAGCTTTAGAACCAGTAAGAGTATTTCAAAGAAACTTTTTTTTCTAATGTAAAACTCAACCATGGGAACTGTTGTTGCATCATAGCTGGTTTGCTCTTGTTCTTTTGCTTTGAATGTGTAACAATTTCCCCCAGAGTTCCCATTTATTCTTGCCTTGTAGGCAATGATTACAGAGCTATGAATAAAACAGTTTGAAGCAAATGTCACAGTAGCCTTTCACCTGAAACAGTCTGTGTTTTCTTTTTTTTCTTTATTTTTTATTTCTTCAAGTTACATCTCAATCGCAGTCCCCTCCCTATTCCCCCTCCAGTACCACCCTCCCACCCTCAACCCCCCATCCTCTTCCCTTTTTTTTTCTTTTAAGTTTAAGGTATATCTTATTTCCTCCTACATTTTCCCCTTTCAGTCCAACAAATGGCTCTTTCTCTTATAAAAATAAATACAATACAAAACAACAGAAGTAATTAGGCCACAGTTATGAGGGTTATATGGCTTAGCGTACATTCCCAATGTCCAGTCCATATGTATTTGGTACCTGACTTTAACATTCTACTATCTAACCATCTCCATGAGTTTAAAGTTCTATATCTGACTCAACATTCATACTAACTTGCAACACAATTTTAAAAGTATCTTCTTAGATCTATAACACTCTCTTGACTCCTAAACAACTCAAAATTTAATTATGAGACTCTAGCTATCTGTTCTTCAACCACCTCAGAGACCTGAGAGGGATAAATATATCTGATTTTATAGGAAGTACAGGGCCTGCAGCTTCCAAAACTAAGAAATGACATACCAGTGGCTGCCTGAACAGTTCCCATTTTCTCTCCATACATTACAGCATCGATCTTTAGTCATTTGGCCCCGTTTCTCTGACAGACATTGATTGTAGAGCAGGGGTTATGAAGGACTTACCTACCTTGTCTTGGCAGAGCTAGGCTGTCGACTTACCTGCTTCCAAGTTTTGTCCTTTTTGGACAGCATTCTGTCTACATTTGGAGCAAGGGGCTTTTCCTACCAAGAGATAGGCTTGCGACTAATTCAATCATCTCCCACGGGAGATTCTTCAATGCTCATCTTCTACTTGGAGGAGAATAGGGGGTGCTGTCAGGAGTTGATATGTGTTGATATACAAAAATCTAAAGTTACGAAAACATCTTTGAATGCCATATTCTGCAGATCTCTTGAGGTTTTTGAAGAGGCCCTATCTTTCTCTTATATTAGAGTAAGCAGATGTTGCTTGTCTCTTAGCAGGTTTATTTCTGATTAGCTTAGCAAGTAACTATAATAGGCTGTCATAGTACCTAACAGAACGACCGGCTTGCATAACCATTAGTTTGCATTTCTTAATTATCCTAAACAGTTTATGACAATTAGTAGTAAAAGGCCGAAACGTCACATTTCATTTTTAAAAATATGGAACGCTTCACGAATTTGCGTGTCATCCTTGCGCAGGGGCCATGCTAATCTTCTCTGTATCGTTCCAATTTTAGTACATGTGCTGCCGAAGCGAGCACCAATCTGTGTTTTCTTAGACTCTAATTCAGTGTCCAAACCCAAATGCCTGTTTCACATATAGAAAGTAGTTTTTATTTGTATACAAATACTATTTATTATAAAGTTTATTTCCATTTGTTGGATGATCTTACTTGCTAGTGCTAAAGACACAGATATCTTTTCAGCTTTTGAAGTAAATTGTCTTAGAAAACATCTTTATCAAAACCTCTTTCAAATGGTTATGCAGCCTAACCTATTCTAATTTCCATATGCAATACACAAGTACAGGCACAACCATCCTAAAAAAAAAAAATCAGTCCACTTCAAATATACTCTGAATCAATTCAAATGACAATCATCTATTCTAGCAAATGCAATATGTAAACATCAAGAATTAGAACCAGTTTTATATAAAAACACACAAATTAAGTAACTGTAAAAAAAATCAAAATTGCATTTTAAGTTTCCATTTCCCAGTATAATAATCAGGGCTTCCCAATAATAGACAAGTTACTTTTTGAAAACAGCCTTTAACGTAGTAAACAGTTCTATTCAGTGATTTCAGGGTTTTGCAAATGTCACGTTCTTTCTGATTGACTCCCGGTCTCAGCAAACCCAATTGAAAGTTAATTGGGTTGGTGTGTGAGCTGCATCTCCACACATCCCCCAACCCCATTCCACGTTCCTAGGAATGAGCCTCATACTAATGAAGCTTCCTTGTTTCCCATATGCAATCTGAATGTGGGAGCCTGCATTCATTACAATCAACTGGCGTCAGTCCTGCAGTTCCAGAGACATTTATGAAGGCAGCTCTCGATCTTTTGAGGTGTTGTGATAGAGACAGTACTGAGGGGGCATATACAAATGTCTACTTTCACCTCTTTATTTGCCACAGGGAACATGAGACAGTAAATAAAAGTCTGTAGCTGTGGCTCAGTTACCGGAGCAAGCAGCATCTCTTCTCTCAGACCTGGTTGGAATCACAGGGTGCCACCTTGTGTATAAGCTGACAATTTGCTTCCCAGCTCCACCAAGGCTCCAGACAGACTCAAAAATGATCTGCCCAAAACCTCTGCATTTCATTAACCAAGGAAAGATGACAGATTAATTGAATGAAACAAATTTGAAAACACACAACTCCAGAAAAACTACAACACTTGATTTTAAATCTGACAGCCTGTCTCATTTGTCTTTCCACCCCTGACCGGAAAACACGCCCAATGTCCCACATATGGAATAGATTGACACCGTACACTCAGGCTTTTAATTGGGGGTGGGGGTGGAAGTAATTAAAGCTCTTGTGATAGGGCTAATATTTTTGACGTGGACAATTATCGGTTTTCTAACGTGAGTGAGTGAGCTGCTTAGTTTTAATTTAAAGACTTTGAATTTCTTAGAGGCATTAGGTTCTATTCAGCTGGTGAATATGGCCCTACTTATTTTAATAAAGCATGAGAATGATCGGAAAGATGAATTAGAAACAAAGAAATACAAGCAAAGTCATGAATGATAAAATAGGTAACTTTCAGTGTTGATCCTTGAGGACTAAGTCTCCACCTTCAATACTGCTCCCATGTAGCTAAGGCTCATGGAACTAGCAGGACCTTTTGTGTTATTTCCAATGAAGCCTTGGCATGAAGAACCCGCGCTTTGCAAGGGACTGTGGGTGCAAACCTGCTGTTGGTTAGGTCTCCTGTAACCGGCTCATCTCAGCTGCCTGCTCTGACCTCCTCCACTGGCTCATCGTTGTCTCAAACAGTCCAGGAAGGTAGCTGGGAAGATGTATTCGTTTATTCATATGCTCCCCCTCCTCCCTCTTCCTGATCTCCCTCACCATAAACAGGCTCAGAGCACTCGGATCTCTGGGGTGGAAAGTGTTCAGCTGAGAGGACTCCATTGCTAGGAAACCTGGTCTCGGCTCTTTTAAATCTTGCTCCCCTCCTCCCACCTGGTATTTGTTTTGTTTTGTTGTTGTTGTTGTTTTTAATCACCCCCACTAACAAAGAGCTGATGTTTAACATATAAGCACAGATTTGTGAACAAAGTATGCAGCTGGAATCCTGAATTAAAGAAAATGGAGAATTGATTTAAAAAGAGGCAAAGCCTTGTTGGGGATATTGTTGTCCTAGAACAAAACAGCTCATTTTCCTACGGTATTTGCATATTGAGAACCTCCTGAATTCCACAGTGAATTGTCAGGAGGCAGAGGGGAAAGCAACTTTGTATCTCCAAATCAAAAAGCCATTTACTTCCCTTTCATTAGCTATTAGAGGTGACTTTGCTGGGAAGGAAACAAACCGCTGAAATAAAACACTAATTACTTACGTTTTTACTGGCATACCTAAGCCACTCACTCACCTTGTGTCACAAAGAAATTCATGTGGCCTTTGAACGTACCAAACATATTTAGTAGGATGGCATTGAACTCTAAATTCCTAGCAGCATGAAATAAATATATCAGCTTCACAGTCCATGATATCCAATAGATAATATGATTACTCAGGATATTTGCCACTGTTCTCAATCGGAATGTCCAGTAGTAAACAGAACAGTTAGTGTAGCATTAATCTCAATAATATCTTTACAATAGACACAACAGGGCACCCTAGTGTTTCTTGCAGTGACCTTTCATATAAACTATGAGATTAAAATGAGCCAGGGTGTCTGGGGCTATAAGAACCAGCCCACACAGGTTTGAGGGTAAAAGGACACCATGGCCCCCAGGCAACCCTTTATGAATATCATTTTCTCTCTACTGATTCTTGATAAACTGGATCGTGCTGAAAATTGGACTCTCTTCTTTTCACCTGGAGTGTGGCTCTCCTAAGTGCCCAATTACATTCATGTGCCTCAAATGACCATGTTGCGGAGGGTAAAGTTAGCATTCTTTTGTGAAAAGAGCTTAACAAGTAACAATGCTTCCTCCTATTGCAGTGAGCCAAGGGTGTGACCCCTGGCATCCAAGAGGCAATTTGACCTTGGTTACTGAGGGAGGTATTGGATAGCGTTGGGGGATGGCAGTGCCGAGAAAGTGTCCCTGTCTTTCCCATAGAAAGTTTTTTTTTTTTTTTTTTTTTTGTTCTTCACAAGGCAAATTCTCTTTTTTTATATATATATATAAGTACTTTATTTTTTTTTCTTCAAGTTACATCTCAGTCACAAACCCTTCCCTATTCCCCCTTCCTGTCCCCACCCTTCCACCCTCTTCCCCCCAACAGCTTCCCTTTTTTTTTTTTTTTTTTTATTGTTTTGTTTTTCGAGACAGGGTTTCTCTGTTTAACAGCTCTGGCTGTCCTGGACTCGCTTTGTAGACCAGGCTGGCCTCGAACTCGCAAAGATCCGCCTGCCTCTGCCTCCCAAGTGCTGGGATTAAAGGCGTGCGCCACCACCGCCCGGCTCAGCTTCCCTTTTCAATCCAACAAATGGTTCTTTCTCTTATAACAGTAAATTCTATACAAAACAGCAGAATTAAATATGCCACATTTATGAGAGTTAAATGGCCCAGTATACCTTCCCAATGTCCAGTTCATACATATTTGGCCCCTGACTTTAACCTTCTACCTTCTAACCATCTCCATGAGTTTAAAGTTCTATAACTGACTTAGCTTTCATACTAACTTGCATCACTATTATAACCATCTTCTTAGATCTAGAACGCCCTCTTGATTCCTAAACAACTCAAAATTTAGCTATGAGACTCAAGCTGTCTATTCTTCAACCACCTCAGAGAGCTGAGAAGGATAAATATATCTGATTATATAGGAAGTGCAGGGCCTGCAGCTTCCAATACTAAGAAATGACAAACCAGTGACTACCTGGACAGTTCCCATTTTCTCTCCATACATTCCAGCATCAGTCTTCAGCCTTTTGGTCCTGTTTCTCTGACAGACATTTATTGTAGAGCAGGGATTATGAAGGACTAACCTACCCTGTCTTGGCAGAGCTAGGCTGTCGACTTCCCTGCTACCAAGTTTTGTCCTTTTTGGACAGCAGTCTGTCTGCAGTTGAAGCAAGGAGTTTTTACATGCCAAGAGATAGGCTTGCCACTAATTCAACCATCTCACACTGGAGATTCTTCGATGCTTATCTTCTACTTGGAGTAGAATAGGGGGTGCTGTCAGGAGCTGATATGTCACGATATCAAAAAAAAAGAAAATCTTAATTTAAGATAACATCTTTGAATGCCATATTCTGCAGATCTCTTGGGGTTTTTGAAGATGCCCTATCTATCTCTTGTATTTAGATAAGCAAATGTTGCTTGTCTCTTAACAACTTGATTACTGAGTAGCTTAGAGAATATCTGTGATAGACTGTCATAGTAGCTAACAAGGTGACATGCATGCATGACTAGGAGTTTGTTTTTCTTAACTATCCTAAACAGTTTAAGACGGTTGGTATCAAGAGGCCAGAGCTTCACATTTCATTTTTTAAGTATCTCTAGGTACGATACCATTAGGAAGCGTTACCTTTAATTTTGTATCAATATACAAAGATCTATTCAAATGTGGTTAAATATACTCTTAATTTTGTATCAATATACAAAGATCAATGCCTATGTGGCCCAATACAATCTTAATATTGCGTGCATATACAAGGGTCAATACCATTGTGGTCAACTATAATCTTAATTTTGTATCAATATACAAATATCAATACCGACGTAGTCCAATACAATCTTATTTTTGCACAATAAACAATGGTCAATACCACTTTAGCCAAATATACTACTACTAATTTTGTATCAATATACAAAGGTATAAGGGCATATTCAATAATCTGACCCTTCTTCTTGGTCCTTCCTGTGCTATGTCTATGTCTCAATTTTTCTCACGTCCGTGCATTCCTACATAGGAGATAAAGAAGGATACAGAAAAGGGAAAGAAGGATTACCCTGGGTCTAACCTCCAAAACCCATTAAACAGGACCATTTAACAACTTGTAATCTCTTCCCCTAAATAACAGAGTTTTCAGTTGTCCTTCAAATAACCAAAAAGGATGGGGGGGGGGGAACATCAGACTGCACAAAGGGCAATCTTGAAGGAACTCAGTTCACTGGACCCAGTTTTCACTTATGTATCAAGTCCTCCTTTTCCACACTTCCCTAGTCAGCCAGCCCTTGTGGCTGTGGGCATTCTGTCTAAGACAGAGATACACAGGCCTGTGCCTACATCTGACCCAGAGCTATCATTTTCAAATAACTTAAGTGGACCTGCAAAGACAATGGATTCTGGGAATAGAGGCCATGTTGTTAGACTTGTGTGGTTTCAAAATCAACCAAAATACATGGCAATTGCTTTAACCCACTCATTTCACCAGCCTAGAAAACTACATTTAAAACTTTTTAAAGATTTGTTTTATTTTATATGTATAGGTGTTTTGCCTGCATGTATATATGTATACCACAGGTGTGCTTGGTGTCCTTGGGGGTCAGAAGAAGGCATTAGATTCCCTGGAACTGGAATTAGAGATAATTGTTAGCCACAATGTGGGTGTTTGGAATTGAACCCAGGTCATCTGCACAAACAACAAGTGCTCTTAACTGTTGATCCATCTTTCCAGTCCCTAAAGCCTATTGTAGGAACAGATGTAAGGCTGGAAATTTTTTTTCCAAAATATTCCCTGAGTGGGAGAGCTCTCAGCTACCTCTCTAGAACCATGTCTGGCTGTATGTTGCCATCCTTCCCACTATGATGATAATGGAGTAAACCTTTGAAAAGGTAAGCCAGCTCCAGTTAAATGCTCTGTTTTAAGTGTGCGGTGGTCATGGTGTCTCTTCACAGTAATAGAACAATGACTAAGAGACACCCCTCCATCTGTCAGCCAAAACAAACACTTCCTTTTTAAAAAATTGTTTCTTGTTACCTATATTGTTACAGAAATGAGAAAAGTAACTGAAAGTTCATTGAAATTTTAAATGTTTTGTCAAGCATGGTGGTGCACACCTTTAATCCAGCACTGGAGAGGCAGAGGCAGGTGGAGCTTTGTGAGTTCAAGGCCAGTCTGGTCTACAAAGTGAGTCAAGGATATCCAGGGATACACAGAGAAACAAAACCAACAACAAAAACAAATAAACAACAATTTAAATGCTTTTATTTAAAAGTGAGGAAGATGAAACTTTCTATCCCCCCCCCCCACACCTTTGCTTTAATAACTCTCTGTTCCTTTTTGGTTCCTCTCAGCTAACCAGGTTTAGGGATAACTAGTCACACCATCACGGCCAAAGCCTGATGAAGAGGTGCTATGTTCATAATGTCGCACTCAGGAAGGTGAGGAAGAAGTACAAGTTTGAGGCTAGCCTGGGCTCCATAGTAAGACCTATTTCAACAGATAGATGATAGATGGGTGGGGGGGTATCATGTTGGAAGCCAGCACCCATGTAAAAATCCAGGCACTGTGGTATATGCATGTAGCCTCAGAACTGAGGAGGCAGAAACAGGAGGATCCCTGGGTACTGCAGGCCAGACATTTTAGCCAGTTGGAATCTCCAGGTTCAATGAGAGACCCTGCCTCAAAAAGTGAGGTAGAGGAAACTAGAGAGATAGCTCAGTGGGTAAGAGAACAGTTGCTGTTCTTCCAGAAGACCAGGGTTCAATTCCTAGCAACCACATAACAGCTCCCAACTGTCTGTAATTCTAGTTGATAGTCTCTCAGGCCTCCTCAGGCACCAGGCATACAAGCAGTACACAGATATATGTGGTAAAACACCTATACACATAAATAATAAAAAGCATTTTAAAAAATGAGGTGGAAGACACTTAATGTCATTCCCTGGTCTTCACATAGACATGTACATGTGTGTGCATATATATCTCGCACATACAAGTACACACAAAGAGAGAGAGACACAAAGACACAAAAAATTCATAACTTAGCCAAAGAGGTGACCTTCAGCTTTTCAAATAAGAAAATTATATCTTTATTAGAGAAAAATCATATTCATCAGAGATCCTCTTGTATCTAAATCCTGAACTAGACTCTAAAACAGTAGTTCTCGCCTGTGGGTCGTGAGCCCTTTGGAAGTCAACCTTTCACAAGAGTCTCCTAAGCCCATAGGAAAAAACAGAGATTTGCATTACAATTCGTAACAGTACAAAATTACAGTTATGCAGTAGCAACAAAAATCATTTTATGGTTGGGTTCATCGTACCATGAGGAACTGTATCAAAGGGTCACAGCATTAGGAAGGCTGAGAATCACTGCTCTAAAACTTTTTGCCAAAAGTTTTTATTCCAGGTTAGAGAGTTGCATTTGTTTTTGCAGAGGAATTGGTTTGATTCCCAACACTGACATGACATGCAAACTATCTGCAACTCCAGTCTCAAGAGATCAGTCACCCTCTTATGACCTCTGAAGGTACCAGGCAAGCATGTAGTACACATACATATACAGGGAAGACACTCATACACATAAAATAGTAAAATAAATCTAAAAAAAATTTCCAAAAGTTTATTCCAGAACTGTAAAAAAGGTCATGTGACCTTAAGACCAGATTTGAGGGAAGGAATCCTGTCCTTCCTACCCTTCTTTCCTTAGACTTTCTTCCTTCTTCCTCTCAGCCTCCCCATTTACTTGTCATGTGTGCCTCTGTGTATGCATGTTTGTGCCTATGAATGTGTGTTATGTATGCCTATGTGTGCATGTGAGTGTGTGTATGTGTATTTGTGTGTGCATATCTGTGTGTATATGTGTGTGCACATGCCTGTGTTGTATGTGGTGTGTGTTTGTGCCTGTGTGAGTGTGCATATGTCTGTGTGTGTGAATGTGCATGTGTGTGTGTACCTCTGTGTGTGTATGCCTGTATGTATGTGAATGTTGGGGTAGTGGTAAGCATTCTAAATGTTAATTGGTTCTGTTTGCTGTCTGTTACTTACATTGGCTCTAATTGGTTAAATAAAATACTGAGGCCTGAAACTAGGCAAAGACAGAGAAAGGTGGGACTTCCTGAGATTAGAACAGGAAGCCTGTGCTTTAGACAAAGGATTAAAGTATTCCAGCCAGCCAGCAGCAGGAAGAAGGAGGCACACACCATGGGTTAGAAAAAAGAACCTCATTCCACATGGCCAGGAACATCAGCATATCGTGGAGAATGGCAGTCCAAGGGGACATATGTATATATGGGGCCATATTTGGGAAATAGAATTATGAGCTAGCTTAGATGGGCTAGGATTGCACAATTCAGGCCAAGGCTTGTTGAAATCCACATGTGGTCTCTGTGTATTCATTTATAATGGCAGGTTAAGAATTAACCACTGCCGAACAAATTAACAATAATCTAAATACAATTAAACAATTTAATTAATTATTTCTACAAGTAACACCCAATGTAATTTAACAAATTTTTTTTACATGTGAGTACCTCTGTGTATGTATGCCTGTATGTATGTGAGTACCTCTGTGTATGTATGCCTGTATGTATGTGAGTGTGTGTTGTGTGTAAGAGTGTGTGTGTGTGTGTGCATGCCTGTGTGTGTATTTGTGTATGCCTTTGTGTGTGTACATGTTCACCTGTGTGCATATACCTGTGAGTGTGTGTTTGTGTATGCCTGTGTGTGTGTATGCCTGTATTTTTGTGTAGTGTATGTATGTGTGTGAATGTATGTGTGCATGCCTGTGTGTGCTTCTGTATGTGTGTGACTGTGTATTTGTCTCTGGGTGTGTGTATGTCTCTCTGTGTGTGTGTGTGTGTGTGTGTGTGTGTGTGTGTGTATGTGTGTGTGTGTGTGTACCACAGCACTGCACTTATGGAGATCATAGGACAACTTGCAGGAGTTGGTTCTTTCTTCTCCCTGCATGGCATCCAGGGATGGAACTCAGATTGTCAGGCTTGGCAGCAGGCAACTGTACTTGCTGAGCTATCTTGCAGGCTCTTCTTCCTCCTTTTCTTTTTTCCTCCCATTAAAAAAGAAAAAAGAAACATTTTACTACCTTTTAATGTATTTATTTTGTGTGCACACATACACACATGTGGAGATCAGAAGACATGTGGGAATTGTCTCCATCCCTGTCCTATGTGAGCCCGGGGACGGAACTCAGGGCTTCAGGCTTGGCTGCGTGTGCTTTTGCCACCCTCCCAACTCACTGTGCCATGTCTTATTCAGATACCTCTAGAAGTAATCTTAATAAAAGCTGCTGAACTGACAACGGAGGCAGCTCCTGTCAAAATCAGAAAGAGATGAAACTTCCATAAAAAGACTCACGGGCTGGCTTCTTCGTTCTTCTGGGAAACAGACTGCCATGGTCACAAGTGGCATAAAAAATGACATTAGCAGAAGTCATAATGACATATCTACAACATACAGGGAGGACTTCTGAAATAATTTACCAATGGCTTTTGAAAATGATTGTCTGATCGTCTGTCAGCTACCTATAGACACCCCAGTAAGTTCCCTTTTCAGTAGATGCTAGGTTATCTGTTGTTTGTGTTCAGACTTTGAAAGGATGTTTTTGTGTTTGTTTGTTGTTTCGACAAGGTCTCATTATGTAGCTCTGTAGACCAAGCTGGCCTTGAAATCGCAGAGATCCACCTGCCTCTGCTCCCAATTGATGGAGTAAAAGGCGAGATGTGTTATTTATATGTGTGTGTGTGTGTGTACATATGGTCGGCATCTGTGTGCTCATGGGCTCTGGAGTTACAGGAGTGTGAGAGATTCCTGGCTTATTCCATGAACTCCAGGGTCTAAAGCCCAGTCATTTCCAAAATGCAGCAGGCACTCCCAACTGCTGAGCCATCTCTAGAGCCCCTTGTTTTGGGTTTCTCATTTCCTGTCATGAGGGTCAGAGACTGGTTTGCTTACAAGGTTTCTGACTAACTCTGAATGCCTTTCCAAACAGAGTTCCCAGAATGCAGAGACCTTTCCCAAGTCTCCGCTGTGAAAGACTTCACTGTTGGATACACATACAGTGTACTTTACTAAATCAGACCCAGGTCAGGTGTGGTGGTGGCACATGCCGATAACCCCAGTTGTTGAGAGGCAGGAACAGGAGGGTCAGGAATTCAAGGGTGGCCTAGTACATGAAACCCAGACTCCAAAGTAAACAAACATCAAACACAACAGCAAACTAAAAACAAACAAATCAACAGGATCCTATTTACTGATCCTTTGACTTCTTTAAAAAAAAAAAAAAAGTCAAAGCTATTTATTTATTTATTGTTTACTGTTCCAGTGCTGAGAATTGAAGAAGTGTCTCACATGTGCTAGGCAGATGTTCTATCACTGAGCTACAGCCTTAGTCCCCCTCATACTTTCTTTGTCCCTTTTATTTTTTATTGATATAAATAAATTCAAAGAAAATTTGGGGCTATAAGGCTGGTAGACTTAGTTGGTTTTACCAATCTTTCTGAATCCTAAGAAGCAAAATTCTAAGTAGCAATATTCCCCTATGGAGAGTTTAGGAAAACAAAACAAAACAAAAACCCACAAAACCCAAAAAACAAAACAAAACAAAACCCAAAACCGAATAAATATCCTGTTTGACACTATGTTCTCTGACAAGATATTTGTTCTTTATTATTTTTTGAATTTATGAACAGCTCCAATGTTCTGCTTAAATAAGCTTGAGTCGAGCTTGATGCCTTTTGTTAATTATAATGTAGCCATTAAGTCTGTACAGATTTCATCACTTTTACAGCCACTTTACTAATTACACATAATTTGTCATTACATGAAGTAGAAGTATAATTCAAACACTTGGAATTGAAAATGTCAGCTTCATTTTCCTTCCCAAACCAAAGACTTGGTTCATACCCTCAGAGGTGATGTTTGTTGTCAATGGTACAACCGGTAGCTCAAAGCCAGCATAATTAATGGCTTCTCATCTTGCCAACCAGATGATCTATAACAATAAATTCCCAGGGTGGCCATGCAATTGTGCGTAGCATAGTCACTATCCTAGCAGGCACAGGGTGGTACACATATGACATGACCTCTTCTTAAACAGGCAATGTCCACTATGACAGGACAACATGATCACTCCCAGCAGGCCCTTTCAACGTGGTTTTAAAACCTAGTCCTGACTAGAATAGCAGGCCACTTGTGAGCATCAGAGATGCAACACTTTTCTACACACACAGTTCGATGAGGACAGATTACCTAACTCCTCAGTACACTTGGATGCCTAGCTCCTGGAGGAGGTTCACTAACATAGCATTTTCTATCATATGAAAATTTGGAAACAGTGTTTGCTTCTTTTTTTTTCCAGTTCTTCCAGTTCAGCTGTTAACTTGCTAATATGAGCTGTCACAATTTTCTTTTTGAAGGCACTTAGTGCAATGAACTTTCCTTGTAGCACAGCTTTCATTGTGTCCCATAGGTTTGGGTATGTTGTGCCTTCATTTTCGTTTGCTTTTAAGAAGTCTTTGATTTCCTTCTTTATTTCTTCCCTGACCCAATAGTCATCCAGTAAAGAGTTGTTCAGTTTCCATGAGTGTGTAGGCTTTCTGTTGATTCTGTTGCCATTGAAGTCCAGCTTTATTCCATGGTGGTCTGATAAGATTCAAGGGGTTATTTCAATTTTCGTGTATCTGGTGAGGCTTGCTTTGTGTCCAACTATATGGTTGATTTTGGAGAAGGCTCCATCAGGTGCTGAGAAGAAGGTGTATTCTTTTGTGTTGGGTGAAATGTTCTGTAGATATTTTCTAGGTCCATTTGGTTCATGAGCTGTGTTAGACTCATTATTTCTCTGGTTTCTGTCTTGATGGCCTGTCCATTGCTGTGTGTAGGGGTTGATAGATTAATATAAATTAGATTAAGTGAATATCTAGGTTTCTGATACAGTCTCTTAATTCAGGGCATGAAGATCAGCTTCATCATGAGCAATTAGCTTATCAGCTTATGGATGAAGTCAGGTGAAACGAAGGGAGTCTCTTTGGACTGAAAAACAAGGTTGAAGCCAGGTGAAACAAGGAAAGACTTTATGACCTGGCATTGCTTTCAACTGCTAAGTGGGCAGAGCCCAAATTAAGCTGAAGCAGGTGGAACAAGGAGCGATCCTATTTAAGGACAAGTGGATGAGCCTGGAGAGCGGCATGCTAAGGGCCCCAGATACTAGAGAGCTCCGAGAGTACTGCTGGAGAAAGTGCTTGTAGACCAATGGCCAGATCTCCCTGAGGTAGAAAGAAGCTGGTGAGCAAAGAAAGCCTCAGCAAAACAGCAAAAGGCCAAGGACTAAACCCTGTGGCTCAGCTTTTGCCTAGAGGGGTTTGACCTGTCCGAACAGTGGCCAGAACGGAACTGTGGCCAGCTTTAAAGACTGAGGCAGAGAGGCAGAGTTGCTGATACGAAGGAAATAAGTTGGCCTACAGACGGTGAGGTCTCCCAGAGAGAAGAAAGCCTCAAGCCTTATTTAAGGTGAGACTTCAATAGCCAATTTACCCTGATGAACCTGCGTCTGAGATATTCCAGAATAAGGACTGCTAAGTGCATTAAAGAGTCTACCCCAGAGACTGTGTTCCTGGTGACCGAGGACCTGCCCCAGAGACTGTATCCTTATCTATAGGTTTAGTGGTTAGGTCATAGGGGTTGTAGGAATTTATAGGAATAGTAATTAAGTGTATTTGTTATAACTGAATACAGTTACTAATAAATAAGTATTTAATAATTAAAAAGTACGGTTACAGTTGTGAGTGAGGTGTTGAAGTCTCCCACTACTAATGTGTGGGGATTGGTGTGTGGTTTAAGCTTTAGAAGAGTTTCTTTTACAAATGTAGGTGCCCTTGGAGGTATCACCATCCCAGATTTCAAGCTGTACTACACAGTAATAGTAATAAAAACAGCATGGTACTGGTATAGAAACAGACCAGTGGATCAATGGAATAGAATAAAAACCCAGAAATGAAACCACACACCTATGGTCAGTTAATTTTTGACAAAGAAGCCAAAACTGTACAATGGAAAATGGATAGCATCTTCAACAAATGGTGCTGGTCCATCTGGATGTCCACATGTAAAAGAATGAAATTAGACCCATACTTATCACTTTGTACAAAACTTAAGTCCAAGTGGATCAAAGACCTTAACATAGGCCGGACACACTAAATCTAGTAGAATAGAAAGTGAGAAAAACCCTCAAACTCATCGGCATAGGTGACAACTTCCTGAATAGAATACCAACAGCTCAGGATCTAAGACCAACAATCCATAAATGGGATCTCATGAAACTGAAAAGCTTCTGTAAGGCAAAAGACACTGTCATTCGAACAAAACGGCAACCTACAGATTGGGAAAAAATCTTCACCAACCCCACATCTGACAGAGGGCTAATATCCAAAATTTACAAAGAACACAAGAAATTAAATGCCAAGAAACCAAATAACCCAATCAAAAAATGGGGAACAGAGCTAAACAGAATTCACAAAGGAGGAATCCCTAATGGCTGAGAAACACTTGAAGAAGTGCTCAGCATCCTTAATCATCAGAGAAATGCAACTCAAGACGACTCTGAGATTCCATCTCACACCTGTCAGAATGACTAAGATCAAAAACTCAAATGACAGCACATGCTGGCCAGGTTGTGGAGAAAAGGGAACACTCCTCCATTGCTGGTGGGAGTGCAGGCTTGTGCAACCACTATGGAGGTCAGCAGTCTGGCCATATCTTAGAAAACTTGGAATAGTTCTACCTCAAGACCCAGCCATACCACTTCTGGTATACATCCAAATGATTCCTCACCAAATCACAAGGAAGTTTCCTCATCTATGTTCATAGCAGCCTTATTTGTAATAGTTAAAAACTGGAAACAACCCAGATGGTCCTCAAACAAGGAATGGCTTAAAAAACTGTGGTACATCTACACAATGGAATACTACTCAGCCATCAGAAACAAGGAAATCATGCAATTTGCAGCCAAGTGGATGGATCTAGAGAAGCTCGTCCTGAGTGAGCTAACCCAGACTCAGAAGGATGCACATGGCATCTATTCACTTATAATAGGATTTTAGCCATATAGTACAGGATAACTATACTACAACCAATGCACCAAAGGGAACATGAACATAGACTTTGCTCCCTGTCAATGAGACACTTTGCCCTAGTGGTGCTGCCTTGTGGGCCCCCAGTGTATGAAGAGGCTCTTAGCCCTCATATGACTGCTAAACTGAGGCGGGGACTGTTATGTAGGGACACTGCACTCCAGTGGGATGGAAGGGATGGGGGTAGAGGGTGGGAGGGCAGGACTGGGAGGGGTGGGAAGAGGACACTGTGATGGAGCTGTAACCTGAAGTAATAAATAAATATTTTTAAAAATTACAAACTTAAAAAAATTAGAAGCAGGTATAGTGAAGATGAAAAATAATTTTAAAAAATATTCCTGGATGATAAAATTATTGTTATAATGCAACCTATTGCTGCTTATCTTGAAGTATTTATGTAAGAGTAATAGAGCTTCTTTAAAACATTTAAAATTACATTTATTTGTCTATTTTGTGAGCGGAGGACATGCCTGCTAGGGCATACAGTTGCAGAAATCAGTTCTCTTTTTCTACCATGTGGATCTCGGAGTTCCAGTTTAGATTGTCAGGCTTGGTAGCATGTGTCTTTACATGCTGAACCAATTCACCAGCCCTATATAACTTCTTTTTATGCAGCAAAATTCCAACATGAAGAATTGGCATTGTAGATAACCCTCTCACTTTGACCCTGTAGAGAAGATGTCTTGGATCTCCCATCAGAGTATTGACTATTGGGAAAAGAAGACAATACTTGCTCTAATTCTACTTTTGCTCTGAGCATTTTAAACAGTTTCTTTTAGTTGGCCTAAAAAGCTTTTCTTTTTAATTCTATACACTTGGTCACAGCCACGTTCACAATGATGTTGGTGTATTTCTACACACATCAAAGCAGACCCAAAACACAGCACCTTCCATCAAAAGGGTCCTCTCTGAGGACAGCAGCTTGATAATGTCAAATGTGTTTTCTCCTCTGTCATAGGCACTGGAACTGGGGATGCAGAAAATTCAAGAAGCATAACACCGTGTGTCTTGATCTTCCCTTCAGTCCATTTGCTAGGATGTTTTCTAATTACAGAACATTGCTTATCATTAGACATTTGTAACTTTTGCTAACTGCCCATAAGAAAAATGTCTAATGATAAGCAATGTTCTGTAATTAGAAAAGCTTTTTAGGCAAGGTAGTTTTAAAGAAGCAAATGGGTTTTTAAGATTTGAATAAAAATAAAAATTGAAATCAAATTAACCAAAAAGGGAGTAATTATTTTATCAAAAAATTACTCTTAAATGATGCTGTTTCCATGGATGCCAATTTGGCTAATCTGGGATGTGGTCCAGAATGAACATTTCACAATACAGGTGATTCTGCATCAGAATAGCTTACACTGTCTCATTCTTTGGTTCCTCCTCTATGCCCTTTTATTCTTTTCTCTAATTTTCATCGTTTTTTTTGTTTCTCTTATGTTTCTTTGCTCTTTCTTTTTGACACCATCTACTCCTTTCTTCTTTTCTTTTTATTCTCTGGGATGGGAGCAACATATTGAAGGAAGGTGGCAACAGGGATGGGAGGACCGGATGGAGAGACCGGAGGAATAAAGAAGAAAGAAAACTGCCAATTCCATCAACCCCAAGCTGTTCCGTCAAATGGTGGATGGCCTCCCTGTGTTCTCTATGCCCCTGTAATTGCGGCATACATGTTGGACCACCTAATTTTCTACAGCCATGATTAATAGATGGAGGCCACTAGAGGCCAGGGAAAGTGGGCACGGATCTTGAATTAAAGGCGGCCCACGTCCAAATTTAGTTCCGCCAACTAAAAGAAACTGTTTAAAATGCTCAGAGCAAAAGTAGAATTAGAGCAAGTATTGTCTTCTTTTCCCAATAGTCAATACTCTGATCTCCATCTATTCTATGACCACTTGCTTTTGTTTATTTTTGCCATAGACTTGTTCAGATTTATTTTTCTAACATATTTAAATTAATATTGTTTAAAGAATCCTGACCTAGAAGCCAGAGGAACTGCATCCACAGCAGGCCCTAGAATTAGCTAACCTTGGTTTTTGACATATCATACAATCTTTCAGCTCTTTCTGCCCATTCCTGGCAAAGTGAGGGGGTTATCTACAGTGCTCATTTTGGTGCTAGGATTATCCTAAATTAAATTATATTAATCTTTTGTAAAGTTTCAAGATTAATAAGAGCAAGCATGCATAATTATAAGTGAGCTGCTATTCTATTTAATTTTTAAGATTTATTTTTATTACATATATGTGGGTGGTTGTGCACACGAGTGAAGGTGACCTGGAAACCAGAGGAGTTGGCCTCCTGGAACTTGAGTTACAGACAGCTGTGAGCTGTTGAGGGTAAAAGTAAGAAGCAATAGGAAGGTATCCAGAAAAACTCAGTGTGGGACTTTCTCTGTCATGACTCTTGAGTCCTTGCTGTTAATCAAAAATGAAATGCGTGCAAGACCCAAACATCATAGAGGTTTTCCAGATATCTGCCCGCAGAGGTTCTATGCCTGGTGGCTTTATGTAAGAAATTGAGTGGCCTCTTTTAGTGTGAGAAACTTTTTCTGAGGAAAACAACTCTACTCATCCCAGATAAGGAGTCCACAGCAAATCATGTACAGGTACTACCAAAGTCCAATTTGGTGAACCAATGAATTCTATTGGAGTTAGTTATAGGAATACTATTGAGAGGTTATTAATAAGAGCAGAGATGACAAAGATACAAGCTCTCACTAGCATGAGTGACTGCTCACAAAAATCTGGGAACCTGGCTCACACTGTACAGCCTGCCGACAGACAGCTCAGCAAGTTGGACAGTGTCCTTTAAAAGGTGCCTCAGTTGGTCTAAACCTCTTCCAGGTAGCAGGGCTGGTTTTTATTTCTTTAGGACAGCTGGTCTCAGAGTCTTTGCAGCTTGGCTTGTCTGAGAGTGCCTTGGCAGTCTTTATTCCTTACTGTTTATCACTCTTGAGGCAGTAGGACCTAGGAGAATAGGGCAGATAAATGAGGAAGACTAAAGTCTCAGGCAATAGCCAACTTTATTCAGAGCATCAGACAATTTATATATACTCTGAGGGTTAAGAAAATTCACGTAATTTTCAAGCTGTGCAATCACAAGGATAAGACATATATGGAAAAAATAAGTTTTTCTATAGAGGCATAAACATTTAATTGAGTAACATCAGCAAGCACTAATGAGTAATCTGAACTATACTGACTCCTATCTGCTGTACTTGGGGGAGCATGAGAACACATTGCAAGAACAATTCCATGTTTTGAAGAAACTGAGGTCACAAGACTCTTGTTTTCTTGGAATTTTCTCACAAGCACTCAGAATTCTCCTTGCACAACTCCATTCTAGGACTGTGTTCTGACACCTACTCTGGCAGAAAGGGGCCTAGTGAATCTGTTCAGTGTCAGGGAATGCTAAAGCTATTTTGAGTTGTTTACCAGCTAACTTAAAGCTTTCCCGTAGTGTGGAATGTCTCAGTCTCAGAGGAAAATACTACATAACAGTCTCTGTGACAATTAAAAAGCAAACTGGCTGAACATCTTCACATTATCCTAAGAGAACATTTCTACTGTCAACATTGGAATAAGGGGGAGTATAAAAATATTAGAAGTGTCAGGCTGGAGAGATTGCTCAGCAGCTGTTTAAGAGCATTGGCTGCTCTTCCAGAGTTCAATTCCCTGCACTCACAAGGTAGCTCACAAATGTCTGTAACTCCTGTGTCAGGAGATTTGACACCCTCACACAGACATTCATGCAGGCAAACCACCAATGTACATAAAAGTAATTAGTTAACTAATTAATTAAAAATATTGGAAGTGTTTCTCTTCCTTTGACCTTTCTTACCTTGCTCATTCCTTCATTCCAACATTGGTAATGGCTACTATGCTTTCTATTTTCTACTAAGTAAAGCTTTCTATGAAGTTCTTTGAGGATTCAGAGATGAGAATGTATTCTCCTTTGGTGTCAGTTGCTCACCAAAGGGCCTCTAACAAGTCTGAGCATGTCAAACATGGCTCTGGCAGGACTTGCCCTTCTCCCCTATTTCCTCTTCCTTGCTAAAAGCCATCAGAGTACATTCCTGAGGCTAGCCCCCAAGGTTTATTCCCTTATTGGCCACTTACTCCCCCTGAGGCTGAATACCAAGGTCCAGCTATCAAAGTATTGAATTCCAGCAATCAAAAGCTCCTTTTGGCTTCCCTAGTTAAACTGCCCAATCTGAATTATACATGACATCCTAACATAGTGTTTCCCCTTTTGCCTTTATAAACTGCCATTTGCCTATGGGTCACGCCTGTCTCCTCTCTATCCAGAGGCAGTCCTTTGTCCCTCTGGGGCAAATGTTCCTTCCCTTTTTCCCTTGTTGCTTTCACCTTCTCCCTCATCTTCTGTTTCCTGTTTTTGTCTCTTATTCCCTGCCCTTTGTTCCTCTGGGGCAAATAAGTGTCTTTTGTGATGAGAATGTGGTCTTGGGGTGTCTTGTACCCATACTGGTCCTTTTACCTACTATAGGACATATGGTGTAAGTAAACATAGTTAACTATGCTGCAACATAATAGCCATCTTATGGGAAATGCAACACTAAAAATAATGGGGAGAGAAACTATGACGTGATTACTTCTGGCTGGTGGGGTTGGTTGGTGGTACATCAAAAAAAACTTAAGATAGGAAATATGACCTGAGCTTTAAAAAAGATGTAAGCAGGTAGATATGGGCAAGAAGTTTTTTGCTGGGTGAAAAAGAAAGTGTGTGTGAGCAAGCACACACAGGAAGGAAGGATGGGATGCACTCCAGAATCAGGAACCCAGGGAACGGAGCAGGGCAAGTGCAAACATCTACAAAGAAACCAGTGATGTTTCCAGCCTAGGTTCTGCCTAGTCATTAAACTATTTCACCAACACATATTTTTCATTTTCAGCTTTTGTTGTTATTGCAGATGGTAGAATAACCAACCGTCTGCCAAACCCACAGGGTTATTGTGAACATGGACTGTGGAGAAGCCTCTGAGTACTCTACAAGTGGCTATGGTCTGAAGACCCTGTGTTGAAACTTGATTGCCAATGCAATGGCATTAAGACTTCCTGGGAGCATGACTTCCTCCTTCCTGTTGCCCAGCCACTCATTTGTCTTGTGGTATCATTTCTCCATGAGCAGAAGCTCTGACTGGACTCCCATGATGTAACTCCACAGATCTAACACCTTTCCTGGCTTGCCCTCCATGTCTCCACTGCAGCATCAGAGTGGCCAGTTTGTGTGTTAATCTGTACTTTTCCTATGGGCCACATAGTCCCCCATAATCTCTCCCTTCTCTGTCACTTCTCCCCTTCCCACCTACCCCAAATCCTGGTGTCCAGTGTACTAGTGTACACCACTGCTTCTCAGTAGACCATATTCTTTTGCAAATTCCTTCTCTGCGTTGCTGCTCCCTGGATTTTCTGCTCAATGCCCTTACCGTCCACCATCAAATAAGCATCTGTCCCTTTCTCACAAAGACACCCTGGTGGTGATGCTGCTTATCACTTGGCCCCAGTGACCAGTTACTCTCTCAACACTTCATCTGTACATATTCTAGTGGAGCATACTCCATACTCGCTGTCACTGTTCATTGATCACCACATTAGATCCAGAAGCGTCTGTTTGTTTCTAACCTAAATTTTTTTCCATTTAGTTGAACCTAATAAATACTTGTTAAATGGATGACCAATATACCCATAGACTTGGACTTGGTGAAATACTCTACAAATCTTGGTTCTTTTTCATCCTTTCTCTGATTGCCTATTCTATTTAATTCTTAGATCCACGATTTCCATTTTAGTTCAACCCTACCACAGATGTCCTCTGTCAGGAGTAAAAGGCCATTTTTAAGCTACACTCTTCAGGAGTGAAATAAAAGCTTTCACATTCCATCAACCATATTTCACCCTCTTGCTGGCATCACGATTTCAGTTACACAAACATTTTGAAGAGGAATGGTTTTTGCCTTAATCATTCCAACCTCTGACTTGTGAACACAATTTTACCCCATAGAAATAATAACAGAAAAGAAAAATGGAGGTAATATCTCAACCAATTCAAGCTCAAATCCAGTTCAGTTTTGGATATTGTGACTGTGCCAGACTGAGTATGAGGGTACATCTCCACGCATGCTTTTCACCAGCTGTAATCACTTACCTAGTTGAGAGGTTTCAGCCTTGGTACCACTGATGTTTAGAACCTTACAACTACTTGTTGGGAGGGAGGGGGCTTTTCATGGCATCAGAATCTTCCACAGCATCCTTTGCTTCTACCCACTAGATGCCAGCAGTGTCCACACATTGTGACAATGAAAAATGGCTCAAAACAACTGACTAGCATTTCCGGGGCAAAAATCACTCTTGGTTGAGAATGACTGACTTAATTAATTACCGCTACCATTTAGATTTTAGCTAATATATCATCACCTTTTTGAAGCCTCCCTTAGCCCCTTAGAGTGACTCAAATGCCCTGTTCTCGGTTATTTCATTATTTTATTTTGTCTTCTTTTATAGGTATGGGTGTTTGCCTGTATGATTTTTGTGCACCATGCGAACGTCTGGTGCCCTTGGAGCTATAATATCAGATCCCCCTGGAATGGAGATACAGATAGTTGATTTTTGTGCACTATGTGAACATCTGGTGCCCTTGGAGCGATAATATCAGATCCCGCTGGAATGGAGATACAGATAGTTGTATGGTGTGAACTCTAAGAGATGAATTTGGGTCCTCTGCAAGAGCAACCAGTGTTCTTAACCTCTCCAGACCCATGTTCTCAGTTCTTTTAGTACTGTACACAATTCCTTCATAATATATATTGAGGTCTGCAGTTATCTAGTTATTAGCATGTGTATTAGAGTTCTCTACAAACAGAACCAAAAGGAAACACACGGAGAGTTTATTTTATTTGAGCAGTTGGAGCATGCGATCATGGAGGCTGAGAAGTCCCTGAGCAGGAAGTCTGTAAAGTGGCTAGTGGATACTCACACGAAGGGCTGCAAGACTAAGACCTCGGAAGCTACTGACATCATTCTCATTCCCCAGCAAAGGCAGGAGAATTCTGGGACTACTGATCCAAGTCCTGAGTCTCAGGACCAGGCAAGCTACAATTCTGAAGTCCAAGGGCAGGAGAAGGGGGAAAAAGTTCAGGTCCAGGAGAAAGAAAACTTTTCTCTCCCTTTTGTTCTTTCTTAGCCTCCAGCTAATGTGATGGCTGTGGTCTGCATCCAGGGCAAACCTCCCACTCATCCTACTGAGTCACATGCCTCTCCCCTCCAGCCACCCCTCAGGCACATCTAGCAGTAATCAATAACCTGCTAGTTCTCTCAGCATGTCTCAGTTCAGTCAGCTTACACCTAAGATCAACCATCCCAGCATGTGTCTAGGCTAGCAGAGCGCAACCCTGCTGCTCCGTGCTGCCTTGCCCTTAGCACAGTACCTGGCTCATATGCGAAGCTCCACAAAAGAACCACATACTATGTGCCTCAGTAGCAAAGTTATAAATAAAGAATCTTAAACTTGTTTTTGTCTTTTTTGCTCTAAACTGTTTATGGTTTGTCTTGTTTGTTGTTTACCTAAAGGGTGTTAAGAGTCAGAACCTGGGCAGCAAACAGCAAAACTTGATAAGAGATGGTTTACGAAGTGTGTTGGGAAACCACAAGGCTAGTGCTAGAGCAAAAGTCCTGTGAAAGAGAAGGTGCTCTAGTCCTCCCATCTCTAGGCCCAAGGGGTAATGGAGAGAGAGAGAGAGAGAGAGAGAGAGAGAGAGAGAGAGAGAGAGAGGGGGGGGGGGGGGGGGAGGGAGAAAGAGAAGGAGAGAGAGAAGCACAGAGATGGAGATAGAGACAGAGGGTGTGTACAGTGATCTCCGACTTTCAGAACAGGGATGAGGTGAGGGAGCACAAAAATAACTCAGTCAACATTCCCATTCTCTGCTGCCTCTCATTGATGCCTTTTACTGATAGCAATCAATTCCTGAAACACCAAGGTGATCTACTTGGAGCTCGCAGAGGCCCAAACATGGGAAGGGGCAGCAAAAACACCCAATGTCAGAGAAACCCTGTTTCAGACATAACTGCCAACAATTTGTAAAAGAACATTGATTTTCCAACAAAGTTTTTATCAGGAGATGGCATATGCTTTGAACGTGGAAACATCATAAACAAATTGTGTATAGCTATCTCAGAGACTTGGTAACCCTCACTGTAGTTGCATGCCAAGCTTCGGAGCATGAAGTGAATTAAACTGAATTCCACATGCTCCTTTCTCCTGCAGGCAGGGGCTATACAGGTCTCACAAAACCACTTTATCCATGATGAAAAAGGGAGATGTCAGAAGAGCCATCAAGGCTTAAGACATGTGCAGAGGTTTGATGACATTTGGCGAGAAACAGAAAGAAAAAGCAGCTGATTGGAGGACAAGAAGGACCTTTGGAAACTAACAGGATAAAAAGGATAAGATGTTTGCCTGTGTGTGGTATATGTTTTTCCCCTTTGAAATTTCCTGAAACATGTAAGACAAGATTTAAATTGCTTCCCAGTTTTGTTTCTAAATATGAAGCTACTGAGATAGAGACCATAAATTATTCCAGCCTTCACGTGGGCTATCTGGCCAGGGATTATCTTCCAGGAGGAAAATGCAGAGAAGATGGGAGCCTAGAATTGCCAGGCTCAATGTCATGCCCCATGAACTCTTCTACCCTCACTCTTGTTTCCAGGAAATGCTTGAGAACATCTACATTAGAGCATCATGGAAGATTCAGAGGTGAAGAGAAGTCCAGCTCAGCATAGCAGCACACAGAAACCCTGAGAAGAGGGTTGAGGGCCACTCTCACAAGCAGAACTCCTTTAAGATAACAAAGTCAAAGTCCACTGGGGAAAAGACCTGTTCCATCTCTCAAGTCCTGATGTAAACTTGTCACCTATGCTCTACCTCCCCAGCTCACAAATTAGTAACTTCAGCCTCTGTCTATCTGGGTCTTTCATGAGTTCCTTCTGCAAACCCTAGCATGCTTGAGCTCAGAAACTTTGAAAACTGCTTTTCTTTCTTTCTTTCTTTCTTTCTTTCTTTCTTTCTTTCTTTCTTTCTTTCTTTCTTTCTTTCTTTCTTTC
>CAJQZJ010000102.1:412181-437950 GCA_907164525.1 Lophiomys imhausi | reverse complement strand
TTCTTTCTTTCTTTCTTTCTTTCTTTCTTTCTTTCTTTCTTTCTTTCCTCCCTCCCTCCCTCCCTCCCTCCCTCCCTCTTTCTTTCTTTCTTTCTTTCTTTCTTTCTTTCTTTCTTTCTTTCTTTCTTTCTTTCTTTCATTTTTGTTTTTGTTTTTCAAGGCAGGGTTTCTCTGTGTAGCCCTGGCCATCCTAGAATTACTCTGTAGAACAGGTTGGCCTAGAACTCACACAGCTCCTCTTAAATCTGCCTCCTGAGTGCTAGAATTAAAGGCATGCACCACCACTACCCATCGAAAACTGCTTTTCTTTCTTTCTTTCTTTCTTTCTTTCTTTCTTTCTTTCTTTCTTTCTTTCTTTCTTTTTTTTGGTTTTTTCAAGACAGGATTTCTCTGTGTATCCCTGGCTATCCTGAATTCACTCTGTAGACCAGGCTGCCCTCGAACTCACAGAGATCTGCCTGCCTCTGTCTCCCGAGTGCTGGGATTAAAGGCGTGTGCCACCATGTCAGGCTGAAAACTACTTTTCTTAACAATATATTTTTGTACAGCTAGGAGGTGGTGGTGATGCACTCATTTAATCCCAGTACTCGGGAGCCAGAGGCAGGTTGATCTCTCTGAGTTTGATGCCAGCCTAATCTACAGAGCTAATTCCAGGATGGCTAACACAACACAGAGAAACCGTGTCTCAAAAGAAAAAAAAAACTCCCCAAAACAAAATGAAACAAATAAACAAAATCCAAAACAAACCAACCAACCAAACAAACAAAAACCAATAATAGATTTTTGCCTAATGTTTGAGTAGCTGCTGCTGCTTCTTCCTCCCCCTCTTCCTCTCCCTCTTCCTATTCTTATGCCTCCACCACCTCCTCTTCCCCTACAGGGTCTCTTTATATAGTCTAAAGTAACCTTCCATTCCCTATATAGTTGAGGCTGGCCTCAACCTTATAATCCTCCGGCGTCAGCCTCCTGGATGCTGGGATTACAGGTGTGTACCACCATGATTGGATTGTTTGGGGTTCATGGTACTGTCCTGACTCTAGATATATGATTCTTGTATGGTAACTATAACTTGACAGTTATATGCTGAACCAAGTTCAGGACACTGCCATTATGGCTCTTCATCCTTGCCAAATTCAACTGTCTCAAGTCCCTGAGACCAACATCGCATCACTGATATTTATTGTTTTATTTTTTCCCCTGATGACTCCAGAGCTTGGCATAAATTATCTGCTAGGATCCACAGGAAATACTCCCATTCTTATTTTATAGATGGTAATGGTGCAGTAAGTGCGTTAGATCATAGCTGCATCATGCTGTAAAGGGGATTAACCATGTCTCTGCAGTTTTTCTCCTAACCTAGGCTCAAGGTAACCCAAGTCATGCCTTTTCATCCTATCTAGTACCTCCACTAAGTAATGAGATTCATGGGAGCCCCAACTCAGTTGACCTTATTTTTAAAGTCAAGGACACCTTTCGTTTAAAGTCTATAAAAGTAAAGAATCACCTTTATCTTCGAGTGTTAGAATCCCCAGCTCAGCTTACCTGGTTAACAGTGGTTGGTATCACTAAAGTATATTTCAGCTGAAATAATTTTCAATGCTTCTCTCTATTGAACCCCAACAGAATATTTCTTTTTTATATGAAATAGTAAGTCTGTGTAGCCTGCTGGTAGTGGAGCTGGACCAAAACCTAGACAGTAAAACTGTGGGGCCTGTGCAGTCAGCCACAGGCAACAGGTACCAGAATGTTCCAGAAAAGATATGAACTTCACATGAGCTTTGCCTTTGGGTTGGAACATTCTATACAAGATAGGCTACTACACACCCTTTGGATTTCCCCCTCTGAGAAGGCTTCTTGCTCCTCAGTCATCTGTGTCCTCTCAACATCCTTTCTTCTTTGTCATACTAATCCCTGCATATATGTCTTTGTATATTTACTCGTCTTATGTTTTATCCTGCTTTCTAAGACTGGGACTGGGTTTGTTTCACTCAGCATTACATTCCCAGCGCTTAGCTTGGTGACTGACCCATTGCAGGACTCAGTCAATATCTTTCAGATGAGTAAAGTATCGAGTGGTCTCCTTTTGGGCATCCTTCTTATCCAAGAACCTTTTATGTTTCTATACACTACATAAATTGTGGTCAGTGTTCTTTGGTGTTTGCTTGCTGCTGAGAAAAATGAACCTTCCCCCTTTAAGGGTAGATTTTCTTTTCAGAGATAGGTAAGCATCTGTTTAGGCCAAGTTTATAACAAGCGTGTTCTTACAATAGATAATGAGCTCGAGCTTAAATGTGTTCTGATTACAAGGCGGTAAGGTGTGTGTGTGTGTCTGTATATGGGTGTCTGTGTGTGTATGTATATGTGTGTGTGTCTGTATGTGTATATATATGTGTGTGTGTGTCTGTGTGGGTGTATATGGGTGTCTGTGTGTGTATGTATATGTGCATGCACATGTGTGTGTATGCATGTCTCTGTGTATGTGTGTGTATATGTATGTGTGTGTATACATGTGGACACATGTTGGACAGAAGCCCTAGGGGTCCAAATGGTACCTGATGGTAGGAGTCCTGAGCTGTGTATGACTTACAAGAAATAACTCATTGGCTTATAAATTCTAACACATGTGCTGAATGTTTTTCTTCCTTTTTCTCTTATTTAATTATGTGTGTGTGTTGAGGGTATGTGCACATGAGTGCACCTGCCTTTGGAGGTCAGTGGCATCAGATCCTCCCGGAGCTGGAGTAACAGTGGTTGTCATTGTGAGTCACCTGGTGGGTCGTGGGAACCAAACTCAGTCCTGTGCAGGAGTATGTACCCTTTACTGCTGCCCCATTTCTGCAGCCTGACTTTACAGCTTTCTAATTAGATTTCCAATGTGCCTAGTTTCATTTAGAGTTCTCAAAAAATTTTCAGCCTAGAACCTAAATGATACTCATTATAACTATGGAGGAATTTGGTTGGTGAGATGGATCATCAGGTAAAACGTTTGCCATACAAGCCTGATGGCCAAAGTTCAATCCCTGGAATGGATGTAAAAGTGGAAGGACAGAACCAACTCCACAAAGTTGTCTTCTAACTTCCACACACATAATGTGGCACACGGCCACCCTCCCATACACCATACATGAAATAAAGATAATAAATAAAAAACTTTAAATTATTAAGGAAACCTAATGAGCTTCTGTAATTAGGGTCAGGCTATTTACCACACTGAAAATTAAAATTGAGAAATTTAAAATACTTTATCAAATCAATTGAAAATAATTTCTTAGTTATATTTTGATTGAAGTATACAGCATATACCTATAAATACATGTAGCATACACAGGTATGCCTTATATATGCATAGAGATTTGTATACAAACATAACGTATGTATTGGTATATAATTCTGGAAAAGGGAGAGGTACTTTATAGCCTTTTCAGGTAACTGTGGACATGCTTTGCTTGCTGCTCTGCCCTAACTTAGTAATTGGTGGCCTCTGTATTAGTTACTTTTCTCATTGCTTTGTTAAAATGCCTGAAAGAAGAACTTTAAGGGAGGAGCAGCTTATTCAGGTTCACAGTTTAGAGATTTTTAGTTATTATGGCGGGAAAGACATTGTGAGAGTATCTCAGTCTGTGTTGTTAGGAGCATGAGGTGGCCTCTTCACCTCGCAGTGGCTCTCCTGCTAAAGTGGTGCCAGACTCTAACCTTCAAAGACTTGCCCTTAGTAACTACTGCTGCTAGCTAGGCTTTGTGTCCTAAGGTCAACACCCTCTTGAAACAGCTCTTAAAGGCTTGGGACCAAGTGCTCAAACACATGATCCTGTGGGGCACCTTTCAAGCTGAACCCTGAGTTTCTCAGAAGTTACTTCAGTGAATTATGAAGCCATATCAGAGCAACGTTTGTATTCTCTGACCTTAAAATCCATTTCTCTGTGTTGAACTTAGTTAAGAGGGACTCAGGCATGGTTTTTCTAACATCATATATTTGGGTATTGGTGTATGATACAAAATTCCCAAAGAATCAATAAAAATTATGCTAAAAAGGAAAAAATTGTTCACTTAGTTATGTGGCTCTTCCAAATGGAAAGGCATTAATTGGTGGGCTCAATATTGGGAAACTATTAAGTTTATGGTGGCAGATACAAAATTCCTAAAATTAGTAATTTTAGTAATTTCTATATGAGAGCTTGAGTTTTTCCCTTGGAAAAAGTACTATACGTTACTCTTGTTGATTATGACAGGTCCCTTCGTTTATTTTTAAGTAAATGCCTGCCAAATAACCATGGTAAAGGGGTGGCTTATCTTGCATTTCAAAGAGTCTCTCATAAATCCTTTTTTTAGCTACATTGTACTTTAGAATATAGAATATAGGTATTCATTCACAGTTCCCATTTTTCCAGAAAAAAAATTAAAAGGCATGTGCTCAAAGGTCAAGGTTAAGTATAATTAATAATTTTCTTAGTTTGGGTTTTATTGCTGTAAAGAGACACCATGACCAAGGCACCTCTTTTTTTTAAAAATAAATTTATTTATTTGTTGCTTCAGGTTACATCTCCATCATATTGTCCTCTTTCCCCCCTTCCCAGTCCTGCCCTCCCACCCTCTACCCCCTAACCCTTCCATCCCACTCCTCTGGAGTGGAGTGTCCCTACATAACAGTTCCCCGCTCCAGTTCAGAAGTCATATGAGGGCCAAGAGCCTCCTAATACACTGGGGGCCTACAAGACAGTACCACCAATGAAAAGTGTCTCATTGTCTCATTGCCAGGGAGAGAAAACTAAAAAAACAAACAACCAAACAAACAAACAAAAAAAGTCTATCTCCATGTTTCCTTTGGTGCGTTGGTTTTAGTATAGTTATCCTGTACTCTATGGCTAAAATCCGACTATAAGTGAATACATGCCATGTGCATCCTTCTGAGTCCGGGTTAGCTCACTCAGGATGAGCTTCTCTAGTTCCATCCATTTGGCTGCAAATTGCATAATTTCATTGTTTCTGATAGCTGAGTAATATTCCATTGTGTAGATGTACCACAGTTTTTTAATGCATTCTTCAGTTGAGGGACATCTGGGCTGTTTCCAGTTTCTAGTTATTACAAATAAGGCTGCTATGAACATAGATGAGGAAACTTCCTTGTGATTTGGTAAGGAGTCATTTGGATGTATACCCAGAAGTGTTATGACTGGGTCCCGAGGCAGAGCTATTCCAGGTTTTCTAAGATATCACCAGACTGACCTCCATAGTAGTTGCACAAGCCTGCACTCCCACCAGCAATGGAGGAGAGTTCCCTTTTCTCAACAACCTGGCCAGTATGTGCTGTCATTTGAGCTTTTCATCTTAGCCATTCTGACAGGTGTGAGATGGAATCTCAGAGTCGTCTTGAGTTGCATTTCTCTGATGATTAAGGATGCTGAGCATTTCTTCAAGTGTCTCTCAGCCATTAGGGATTCCTCCTTTGTGAATTCTGTTTAGCTCTGTTCCCCATTTTTTGATTGGGTCATTTGGTTTCTTGGCATTTAATTTCTTGAGTTCTTTGTAAATTTTGGATATTAGCCCTCTGTCAGATGTGGGGTTGGTGAAGATTTTTTCCCAATCTCTAGGCTGCAAGGCATCTCTTATAAAGACTAACATTTAACTGGGGCTTCTTTACAGTTTCAGAGATTTAGTCCGTAATCGTCATGACAGGAAGCATGGCAGCATGCAGGCTGACACGGTGCTGGAGGAGCCCAGAGTTCTACATCCTGATGTGAAGGCAGCAAAAGGAGTCTGGAATACCACACTGGGTGGAGCTTGAGCATAGGAGACCTGAAGGCCCGCCCCTACAGTGATACAATTCCTCCAACAAGGCCACACCTACTCTCACAAAGGCCACACCTCCTAATAGTGCCACTCACTATGAGCCAAGCACTCAAACACATGAATCTATGGGGGCCAAACCTATTCAAATCATCACAATAATATTTACTGCCTACCAAGATATTCTTAACAGAAGAGACTTTTTTCTCTTGTTATCTTTGTTCATTATGAGTTTGTGACAGCAAAGAATTTGATGACTACTGCTTGGAGCCTCAGTCCTGAGTCTTGTTAGTAACATCTTGGTGTTACAATGAAAATAATTTTTGCTTTTCTAATACCCTGGAAGGGTTGGGTGTGTACATCTAGGAAGCTGCAGATCACCCAGAGATCTATCTGCTGCATCCATCTATTTGCTAATAAACTTTCCAAATGCTTTCTGCAAACCTGTGGCATTATCTTCTAGCATCATGTGAGTAGGCGATGCACCTGCAAAACACGGTAAGCCTGAAACTGAAAAAAGGCTCAAGAACCACAAGAAGAAAGAAAATGAGGGAGAACAGGAACCATTTATAAACAAGAGAAGTGATTTCGTGATAACACCATTGGAAGCGTGCGGCAGTGGTGGTGATTCACTTTACTCTGCCCTGCTTTGCCTGTGTTACATTTCAAGAACAATGCTTGGGAGCAATCTCAATGGTTACTCTGTTCTGCTAGCTTCCATGAGTTCCTACTTCTCATTATAGACAAACAAATGAGTTGTTTGTCTATTTTTAAGACAGAGTTTCACTATGTAAGCCTGGCTGGCCTGGAACTCACTATTTAGCCAGGCCAGCCTAGAACTCACAAAGATCCAGAGGCCTCTTCCTCCCAAGTACTGGGATTAAATGCATGTGCCACCACAACGAGCTCGTGAGTTTGCTTTTAAAGTGAGACAAAGAAGGACATGTCTTGCTTTGTATTCAGAATGTGCTTGCTGGCACATATTCATTTGCTCCTCAAAGTCTGAGTTGATCTCTCACTTCTGGTCAGTTTTATTGTACATTCTTTCTTTTTCCAGCATATTTACACAGCGGCTAGTAGGTATGTGGTGACGTGGGAGAGGACAGTGTTGTGAAAAAGTCAACTTTCTATTTGTCAGACAGGGCTTTATTTTTAAAATGAAGAGCACATTCATCCTTTTAAAGATTGTCAGTACCACAGAGCTGCTCTCTGGATGGAGCACAGGACTTATTTCATACTCAAGATACAGTGACTAGGAGAGTCATATGGGTCTGTCCCTGCACAAGTGGCCTGAGAGGAGGGGGCTTTGGAGAGAGGCCATCAAGGTAGAATTTGGAAGGAGAAGAGAACAGGCCACATTTGTCATGTCAGTGTAGCTCATGTGACTTTGGCATTTCTCTGGCTCTAAGCCATGTAGGTGGACCCTCTGGGCAGGACTCAATCCACCCTGAGAACGAGGCTTCCACCAAGACCTCACCCTGTCTCCAGATCGGTGACCATGAAACAGCAGAAAACCATCACGTCTTCTCTTAAAACCTTGGTGGTGGAGTACTGGGGTAGACATGGCTGTGAAATCCCAGAAATGGGGTACCAGTTGCTTTAGGTCCCCACCATGTGGTCTTATGTATACCCATAGATGACTTGGAACCAAGAGACTATTTCCAACCTGATATGTCTCCCAGTAGACTGAAGGGGAATGCATTTACAAATGTAAACCAAATGTGGGAAAGAGGAGAGGGAACTGGCATGTTTTACTTCTTATGAGGAAAGGCTTATTTAAAAAATCTCAACTCCAACCAAGGGTGGTTATTTACAGAGGAACAGTGCACTTTACACCTTCAGAAGTATTTGCCCTTTTGAACTATTCTTACATTCATACATTTGCAACACTCATGTTTACAACATTTGTGCTTCTCTTCAACCAACTGGAGCAGGCCAACGAGAAGTGAGCCCCTCTGCTTGCTTGCAGAAATGCTGGGGAAACATGCAAGCTGTAAAATCTGCCCATATGTTTGCATCACAGGCTGCTTCCTGGTACAGGGGCAAAGCTGGAGAACCAATCTCAGTGCTTTTAGAAGATTCTTTTGATGTTACAACAATGAGAAGAACCTACATTTCTTTCAAATGTAGTGTGTTCACAGTGAGAGCAGGAGATATTCTGCCTTGAATGCTTCTGATGAGATCTTTACATTTTTCTTTTTTCTTTTCTTCAAAACAAGAACAAAGGCTTCTGGTGATTCCTGTTTATTGTAGCCTTTATGATGCCAAGGGCATTAAGAATTGTCAGCACATACACTGTTAGTGTTTGCTACCTGGGTAAAATTCCCAGTAGTAGAGGCTTTTTCAAATGATTGAAGGAGCCATGGGTCCATTATCTGTCCCAAGAAAAACAAAATAAAACAAACAAAAAAACTGGGTTGTAACCTATATCTGGGTTGGGGTGGAGACCTGTACTTTGCAGAGCCTAGGCTTCCTATCTGCAAATTTAATGATAATGCCGTGATTATAAGGTGTGAATGCGAGATAAAATGCGCAGTCACACACAAGAAAGTGTATAATTCAGTGACCTGGAAACACCAGTGTGAGAATCACGCTGGATATTGATTGGGATATGCTTATAAAAGTTGATAGCTCCATTTTCATGAACTCTGTTAGCCAGTTGCCAAGCTGTTGGTAGTTTGGAAGTACAATGGTAGGAATATTCATACCATAATTGTCAGCAATCATAAAGAGGGTTTCTCCCAGTTGGCAGCCAAAGATTTGCAAGTATTCCACTAATGCTCATAATAAATGTAAGTTTGAGGAAGGGTTTTGCTTTATAGCACAGGTTGGCCTTGAAGTCAGACTTCTTCCTCAGCTCCCCTGTGCTGGGATATTAGGTGTGTCATTCCCTGATGGCCTAAAAATATGGTGAACTAAATAATTTGGGCATAAATATCTTGAAAATGTTTTGCTCAGGGGTACAAAATCTCTTTTAATTAAAAGTATTAATGAAAAAGTTGAGAGATTGGATTTGAGGTATCAGCAAGCTTTGCGGTTATGGTAGATACTTTAGGCTGACTACTGTACATCCATTCCCCTCTCTGTCTTTGCCCTTCTTTCCACACTGAAGAACTAACAGTCTTGCTTTGAGTGAAGGTTGGACCAAAGCTAATGCACAGTTCTACAGCTAGAACGTGGTGATTTCTTGAGCCATGGAGATGTGATTTCTCTCCAGTGTGACTTGTTTAGTGGTACACATATAACTAACCCATGGCTTACATTCCAGATAAAGAAATAGATTGGAGCAACTGCATCCTTTTGTGTTCATCTATTGTGATGTGAGGATATAACCCTTGGGCAACAGGAAGGTAGGGAGAAAGCCAACTTTTTAGGGGGCTCTGAGCAGAAAATTAGAGAGTATTTCTGTGATATCATCGAACCACTGTTTGAACTCTGAACTTGCCTTTCCCCAGTAAAAGCTGTTTAACCCACAGTTATATCTTCCTCTTATTTGAAGCCCAAACGCTTTCGGTTTAGTACCTGGAGGAAATATAGTACAGTTACAGTTATCCTTTCAAAGTTACCCAGGTTGGAAGTTGAAATCAACAGCTACTTAGAGAGACTATACTGCTTCCAAATCTCAAAAGAACAAAGCTCAACCTAAGGGAAGCCCACCTCATGGGGGTAAGATAGACAGGGAATGAGGATTTGTTCAACCACCGTAGTAGAGTCAGGCATGGGTGGACCTCACTTTGAAGTTCTCTAGGCACAACATCATGGGGACTCTTCTAGGGTTATTCATGAAGTTATTTCATCCAGAATCACTCTGAAATCTTATCAGAAATGGTATTTGGGAAATTCACTCATAGCTGAAAAAAAAATGACAAAGACAAAACAAAGGAATGGCAGTGGGCGCCATGAAAACAGAACATAATACACTGTCACAGAGAGAGACATGATCCTTTGTCTGCCCCCATGACAGGTTTTTCCAGACTTCACATAGAAAGGTTGAGCATGGGACACAGCAAACAAGACTCAGAAGTGTGTGCAGACAGACCTATGCTCTTCTCCTCCTGGCTCATCATCACTTCTCTGTGGAGCCTTTGAACTTGACTGATGCTAACTTCTTCCCATACCCCAAACACTACAAGCTTCAGAGGGCTCAGCTTCCAGGCTGATGCCTAAGAGGGACAATGGCAATAGTGAGAAGGCACATTCAGGCCCTCAGCACTGGGAAATGGCTGAGAGTGCTAGGAAGTCTATGAATGGCTTCCGATGCTGTTTAGAGTGTATGAAGTCTTCCTTTCTCCTTTTGCTGAAAACTCTCATGGAACTGAAAGGAACCTCTGTCTGGTTTATTTCAAAGGGGAGTTTGTTAAAAAAAAAAAACTGCTGAACATTATCCAAGTAGCTCCTAACTGGCTAATTTTCAGAGATGAATATTTCAACTGCTCAAAAATATTTCTTTTTCATATTACTCAAAGGAAATGAGAATGGGGCTTGACATCAGATACATTTTCTTTTATATGTATTTTCTCTGTGTGTCTCTGCTGGAAAGATTTAAGCACTTTCAGAAGCATTTTTTAAGGAGCAAACTAGTCCCTAATACATGTTCATCAGAACAAAGTCAACTTCAGAAAGGAAGGGTGTTCCTGCATAATATTCTTATTATTTAGGATCAGTGAACTCTGAATTTCTAAGATGTTACAGATCCAACCTATTTCCAAGTTCACTTGCCAGGTTAAAAGGTTATAGAAAGAAAATGACAGAGTCCCTCTATGGTCATGGCTTAATCTAGGGGTGGAATTCTCAATCCATACAAGCAATATGTAAAGAAACATGTGCACCACTATCTTATTTCCTTCACAGCTAGGAAGCAGGCACAAGGAGGGAGGTGATTATACTTAAGCAGTAATCCTGCTGCAATAATATCATTCAAAATAAGGCTGAATAATTTTTTTTTTTGTTTTTTTCGAGACAGGGTTTCTCTGTGTAGCTCTGGCTGTCCTGGACTCGCTTTGTAGACCAGGCTGGCCTCGAACTCACAGAGATCCACCTGCCTCTGCCTCCCGAGTGCTGGGATTAAAGACGTGTGCCACCACCGCCCGGCTTAAGGCTGAATAATTTTATGGATAGAGACACATTCAAGTTACTGCACCAAGTGTTGAAAGCAGTGATCCTTTTGCCTCTGTGGATGATTTGAGAAGAATCAAGGAATCAACAAAGAACCACATGTCCTAGCCACCAAGAGAGTAAATACCGCAGCAGGGTTAGGTGATAGAGAAAGAAGGAATTGTCCGTTGCCTGCTGCCAACACGAAGCTGTTCTTCCTGGTCTCGTTATTTCTGCTTTCTTGTAGTTTTTGCTTCCTCATCTCATAGTTTCTGTTTCCTTTCGCCTTTCTGTTCATGCATGGACCTAGTGGCACCTTGTAATTTCCCTCAGTGCTCTGCTTCGGCTCCAGAGCCAGCTTCTCTTGGCCTCATTTATTACTTCCTTATTCTATCTTCTAAGGAGAGTTTTATAGTCCTGTTCATCTTGTCCTGTACGGTAGCCCCTCTATCCTGTAGTTTCACTTTCTGTGGTCTCGTGGTTACTCATGGTTAAGGTCAGCCTGAAAATTGAGTGGGAAATTCCACAAATAAATAATTTATAGTTTTAAAAATTGTCAGTTGCTTTGAGCAGCATAATGAATCTCTTGTCATCCCGTTCCATCTCACCGAGGACATGAGTCATCCCCTCCCTCAGCATATACACACTATGTATCCTCCCTGCCTATTTGTCATTTACTAGTCACATTAGTGGGAAGATGGTGCGACTGTCAATGCTCACGTTGAGGTACACCTTGTCTTTCATAATGTTCCTAGAGCACAGGTGTCATTACAGAAGGAATGCAGGAATGTCCAACAAAAGCCATGGCATTTTCTTTAAGTAAAAAGGGGAGACCCTTTGACTTAAGGCATATACGTGTGTGTGTGTGTGTGTGTGTGTGTGTGTGTGTGTGTGTGTGTGTGTGGTGTTACCAAGACCTATGGTAAGAACAAGTCTATGAAATCATGAAGAGGAATTTACTGTTTTCATGTTGTATTGCAAAATGCAAATGTCACAAGAACAACATGTAATAAGTGCTTAGTTATAAGGTTCTCTGGACCAGGCATTCACTGAGGGCTTAGAATAACTCTCAAGGACAGGGAGGACTCTGTGGATAGCCATCCTGAGAGTTGATTGTAGTGGCTGCAGGCCTGTGTAATCTAGGAAGTGGATCATATGACTCAAAACTTGGCATTGCTAGGTGTTAAACAAACAAGTTCTCTTGCTTAGAAAGCAGTGGCCAGTGGTGGGCACTGTGGTTGGTATGTTTACTAAAATGTGTGAGGATGCAGTCTAAGTAACCTCAAACCAACCTTCAGGATTTTTCCTGTGTGCATGTGTTTGTGTGTATATGTATGTTTTATCCTAAATGTGAATACTAAGGCAGAAATAACCCAATAGGACACCATCTCAGTTAGATCTCTACCCCCTCATTGATCATGTGATATAAAGGGCTCACTGAGCCACGTGTCCCCTCCCCAATTCCAGCCCATTTATTTCCTTAGTTCTCATAACCTGAAATAACATGGTTTCTTTTATAACTATTGCCTCCACCAAATATAAGCCCTAGAAGACAGGGTCTTGGACTTAGTTGACCTAGTCACTGTCTTAATTCTCAGCATATTACACGGTGCCCGACCCAGAGAAACGCTTGTTAAATGAAGTAGTAGCATGTAACTGAGATTGCAAAATGCATAAGAGAAAACACTAATGAGGACTCTTGGACCTCCAGCCTTAGTGAGTAGAATAGCCTGGTACTTGTTTAAAGTGCACATTCCTTGCAAATACTCTGATTGACAGATTCTGGTTAGAGCCCAGGATTCCCCATTGTGAAGGACCATTCTGAGTGATTCTAATGTGTATGCTTGAAGGATAAAAGTCTGACAAACATTACTATAGCTGAACTTCAGAGATCGTCCATTGGAGATCCCCCACCCAATCAATACAAGCACAAACATGAACCTACAAAGGAATTTGTGCTTGAGAGGCTGGAATTAGACCCATTTGTAAAGGACAGTTATAACCTACGGTCTATCAACTAGTCTGTTGCCTCCAACTACAAATAGAAGGTGTTAAACCCAGTTCAAACTCCAGATCAAAACCCTTTCAGAGTGCAGTCAGGGGCTTCTGAAGTGACAACATTCACAACAGAGAAAACTCACGACTTTAAATTAGAATATATAGTTCTCCCTTCACCACTGTTAACATCCTCACATGCCTTTGAAACCTGATTGAACAGGGCATTATGGGTTACTGTAAACAAGAGGAAATTGCTATTTTGGATAATCTTCACAACAGTCCAGGGGAGTCATTCTCTCTACTCCCACTTAATGGATGGAGCACAGAGAAGTTAGGGGGCACACCCAGGGTGGTACAGTGAGGAGCCCATGTACTTGGACCCAAGAGGCTGTGTTGATTTTTCTGAAAAGATTCTTAGAGTTGGTGATGTCCTCTGAACACTCCAACCATATCCCCATATGGGTTTTCCACACACATATGCCAATGAAACTCTTGCACACAAGCCGGAGTTTTCTGCCTCTGGCAGTTAAAATACTCCAATACTGTCAGTCACTGTGCACTGTTGTGGAAACACCAAGCATGTCGTCACATTGAAGGAAGAAGATTAATTTTGGTTCATGGTTTCTGAAGTTTCATTCCCTGGTTTGGCTGGTACCATTGCTTTGGGCCTGAAGTAAGGCAGAATGTTGTGGCAAACAGGGCATGAAAAATCAGAGCATCCAAGAAACAGAGAGATGACAGGAGACAAAGGTGCTGGGGCCAAATTATGAATCCCTGATTCCATCGATGGGTTAGCCTACTAATGAGGTTAGAACTGTCCTGCATGAAGCCCTTCAGCAGATGAACGCTTTCATGCATGAGCCTCTTCAGAGAAACTCCAAATCCAAACGACCACACATGCCTTCAAGTCTTTTCTAATTGTTTCCCTTTTTACATCTAGGTTTTTGTTTTGTTTTGATTTTGCTTGAGTTGTCAAGAGACATGTTGACAAGTTTTGTCAAGATATGAAGAACTTTTAGAATGTAATTGGCAGTGTGTAAATATGTTAGATGAGGGCAATGATTCTTCTTGCCCTTGAATCCTCCTTAGTTCCAAGCCTCTGCTTTCCTTCAGCATTGTTACCACATGACAGCTAAACTTCATGATAGAGTTTTCCTTCTTATTCGATGAAGTTGTGGAGAAACAGAATTTATTTTGGGGGTCTGGAACATCTTGGTTGGAATCTTCTGGGTCTTTCCAAATTATACTTGTTGTCTAAAAAAATTAAAAGTTGTTAGTTGTTAGAAAAAGGATTGATTTTATTTTTAAGTGTGTGTGTGTGTGTGTGTGTGTGTGTGTGTGTGTGTGTGTGTGTGTACATATGTGAGTGCACATGCCTACAAAGTCCAGAAGAGAGGCTGGATCCCTTGGAGCTGGAGTTACAGGTGTTTGTGAAGCACTTGGAATGGGTTCTGGGAACCAATTTCAGGTCCTCTGTAAGAGCAGTGTGTGCTCTTAGCTGCTGGGCCGTCTCTCTTACCTCGAGAGTTGCCACTTTTACAAAGTCGTTATATTTTGGTTGTATTTTCGAATCCTCATTTATTTCAGGGCATTGCCAAATGAGCTGTTTAATATCTAACTATTTTCTGCTCCACTTCCCTGCCCATGCAGCCTGTGTGAGAGCTCTCAATTCAACTAAATTATGAAGTTTCTTTCTTCCTCTCTTCCTTTTTCTTATCTTTTTCTTTCTTCTTCTCTCTTCCTTCCTTTTTTTCTCTTTCTTCGTCTCCTCCAGTTTTTGCTATGTAGTACAGGCCTCAAATGTAGAATCCTTCCTCAGTATCTCAAGTGTGTCACCCCACCCAGCTTTCTGTCTCTCTTGAAAAAGAGATTCTTTCTTCCTTCTTTCCTTCCTTCTCTTCTTTTCTCTTCTTTGTCTTTCTTCTCTTTCTATCTCTCCTTCCCTTTCTTTCTCTGTCTGTTTATTCATCCTCTTCTTAATTTTTCTTTTCTTCCTCTCTTTACAGAGTTTCGCTATATAGGTTAGGTTTCAAACTTGTACCTTTTTTTTTCTTGGGCCTGCCATGTCTTCCCATTTAGCTGTCTGTCCTCCACTCTCCTTTCCTTCCTTTCTTTGATATTGTGCTGGGATAGAGCGTAGGGCCTTGTGCTATTGCATGCTAGAGTATCACTTCATTACTGAGCTACAACCTTAGTTCTTGGTTGTTGTTTAGGTAAGGTCTGGCAGCAGAGCCCAGCCTGGCCTCTTCTCCCACCTCTGTAATTATAACTGGGTACCATCAAATCCATCTCATCCTGCAGATTCTTGGTAGAAGACAGCAGCATAAGATCAGAGATGAGATATCACAGAGGTTGAGGGATTCCCTAACCCACTTCTTCTGCCCTTGGCACTGTGGTCTTTCAGTGGCTTTCTCTCTAGACTCCATCTCTTACTACTTGGACTCCTTCAGTTGGTTCAGTTTTGTTCAGTTCTCATGGTTTCCTCTCCCTGGGTATCAAGCCAAACTAAGTATGACAACTTCCCACCATTACTAGACCCTTGGGACCTCTGTGTGACTAATTATACCTTCTATGCTGACCATTACAAAGTTTCACATCACATACTCTCTTTCAGACCCTTGTCCTCTGCCCCTTATCTAGACAATCATGGTGACGCAGGCCTTTGATCCTATTGCTACAGAGACAGAGTCAGGAGGAACTCTAGAGGTCAAGGCCAGCCTACTCTACATAATGAACTGCAGGCCATCCAGGGTTACACAGTGAGACCCTATATTAAAAAAAGTTAAAGAGAGAGAGAGAGAGAGAGAGAGAGAGAGAGAGAGAGAGAGAGAGAAAGAGAGAGAGAGAGAATATAAAAAGGTGATGGAGTCTAGTGTTTGGTTGTGTTTAAACCTGAGCTGGCTTTTGTGTCTGCCTTTACCAATGAAATGAAACATCAAGGATGGAATGTAACTTCCCAGGCTAAACATAAAAGGACATTGCTATGGTGTTCACGTGTCTCTTAAAAGCTTTCATATTAAAAATGTCTTTCCCAAATTCATGTGAGGGATATTTGCAGTTGAAGTGTTGAGGGTGGGGCTCCTACAATAACATCAGTGGTTTTAGAAGAGAAAGACATTAGCTAGCAACAAAGTCCTCATCACGTGCTGTGTAGAAATTGATGTCATATTCTTGGACTAACAGATTCCACAACCACGAGCCCAACTTCTTTGTTAATTACCCTGCTTCACCATAATTCCAGAACTCAGAAGGATCAATGTGAGTTTGTTTCAACCCAGTCTGGGCCATATAGCAAAATCCTGTTTCAAAAATCCAAATAAAATTAACCACCCAGTCTTAAATACTTTCTTATAGCAACTGAAAGCAGACTGAGACATTAAAAATCCTTGCTCCTGGCTCTAGGGACGCATATCTTTGGAGCCCTCAGCCACCAGATGACTGCTTACCTTTGAAGTCACTGCCATAAAGAGATTAGGTAGGGACAGATGCCCTAGGAACCTTACTATTTCCTGCACCCATCTATTCTCCTGTCCAGATAAAGATGTGTGGGTGGGTGACCTCAGGATGATTCTTGTTTTCAGGATGATTCTCAGTTTCATGAGAACAACCTTATGGAGCCCATTCAACCTCTGAGAAATACTAGAAAAAATGGTTGCTGCTGTTTCATATCACCAAGTTTTAGTGTAATTGACTGAGTACTGCAGGAAGAATGCTTTCGGCGTCCCCTACTCTGTGCATCTTTACAAATTCCCAGGAGTGCAGATCTTGCGTTTCCTGCAGGACCCCAGTTGACATGTATGTCAGGACTGAAAAAGCCTTCAGAGCTCCTAGAGTGAGATTTTCCTCTTTAGTTTACAGGTCAGGAATGAAGACTCAAGTAAGTAAAACTCAACTCAAACTTTATATGCACTTATAGAGAATCACTTCTCTCTCTATAGACACTGAGGGCTGAAGTAAATGGTTTTTTTCTTTTAAAATTGACCACCTCAGGTATTTTGTCATAGTAACAAAAGGTAAGCAACCTCTGCCACTGCTATCCAGTGCCACTATTTAACGGTAGACAGGAAGAATGATGTAATTGAAACATTGTCCCCTAGAATTCATTTACTAGAAATTTATTCTCCAAACACATATGTAACGGCATTTACGTATTTGAAGGTGAGGCCTTTTGGAAGTGATTAGAGGAGGCTATGAGAGGGGAACCTGTACAGTGTCATTGTTATATTTATAAACAGGAGAGAAACCCAAGCCAGAGCACTCAAATCTGCTTTGCCATGTCCTGCTCTGCCTGTTGTGATCCAGCAAGAAGGCTGAGGAAATGCTGGCTCTCTGTTCTTAGAATTCTGAACCTCGGGAACTGGGTGCCAATTAAATTATTTTTACATATTTCCCTGTCTTAGGGTTTTGCTGTATTAATATAGAATAGTCTAATACTATTATATATAATTATATAATAAGTATAATAATATATAATATATGTAGTCTAATACTGGCAGGCTCCTTTCTGGAAGCTTCATAGCTTACCATGCTTTTTGACTCCTTTGTTTATTTATTTATCAATTTGCTTTCCAGGTATTAAAGAAAAGCCTTTGATGATGTTTGACACTTTCTGTGTGCAAAAGTTTCCCCATGACTGGATTCAAGTTATTAACAGGATATCCATGGATGTGGCATTGGGAGGAGAGTCAGACTAGCAGCTCCTGAGGTCTATACAAGCAGATTCTAGCATAGGCTACCTCTGGGGTCTTCACTGTTTTCTTATATTAGAATGACACCCAAATCCCTCTACTCCTTCACAAGCACTTTTAGCTAATTCCGCTAAGTCTTCCCACGTGTGGCTCAGGTATAGCCATCTTGCCTGGGAGCAGTGCTGCTAAGATCCCTGTGTTTCCCTCTGGTACAGAAGCACCCATGGCACTTTGGATAGTACTTAGCACATAGTACATGGTAAGTGATAGTGTTTATTGGATAGATGAAAGAGTGCATGTGGGCATGCCTTATGTCTCATGAAAGAGGCTCTTGCGAGCAGCTGTCTACCCGGTATGGAGCCAGGCAGAACATATTCACTAAAGATGTAAATGATGCATCTGGGAACGACTTCTCAAGGGCTGAGATGCTGCTCAATCTCATCTCATTGAGACGCTGTGCCCAAGTGATCAGTAATTCATGGCTTCTCCATCCCACGCTAGTTTTTCTCACATGTACAGCCCCCAGGAGGTATCTGTTAGTAGATGGGAACCCCATGCAATGCGGAGGACCTTTGTGCAGGCTGAATGCCTTGTTTACCTTTGTCTGTGAGAATGGGGACCATAAAGCCACAAGGCAAGGTGTGGATGGATGCTGGGGCTAAGTAACACTCAAGAGGGAAAGCTGAGGGTCACTAATTCATTCCCTACATATTTGGGAGGGGGGATTTGGAGGGAAATACTTAAAAGTATTTTCAAAGCTGGTACAATACTGTTTCCCTTTTCTAGAAAATTGCAAAGAACACTAGATGATTTTGAGTGTCTGTAATAAAAAACAGACATGAACAGTGACAAGCTCCTTACAGTAGGGTTTGTTCCTACACATACTAGAAGTACAATATAGGTCATAAAAGCTGGCGCAGTGGCTCATGGTACTTGCTGTGAAACCTCAGGACCTGAGTTCCTGTCTAGGAGCTAACATGGTGAAAGGAGAGAATGGATCCCAAAGGTTGCTCTCTGGCTTCCTGTTTACATTGTAGCATATTCATGTCCACTTACCCGTTCAAAATAAATAAATAAACAAACAAACAAACAAATAAATAAATGTAAAATAAAAATTAAAAATGTTAAAAAAAAGAAAGCCTTTAAGCCTCCTGGGCACCAACGGGAAAAATCTAAGTATTTGTGGCCTTGTCCTCTCTTGTGCCCCCGCCTCCAAGGGACAGTCAGGGCTGGAACGCGTGCCCAGCACATATTCATGTGCAGCACACAGACAGGAAGTACAGCGGTGGCAGCTGGCTCTGCCTTCACAGTTGTTGGTGTCAGCTGAAGGGAAAGGGAAGTCTCTTGTGCTCGGTGTTGTATTATTAAAGGGCTTTCCCTTCCTTCTTTGCTTCAGTGACTCCTGACATTCCCTCCCAGTTTCCAAAGCAGTTGAATGCAAGACACAAGTTTCCAGAGCGAACCATATAGTAGAGTAGTGGTTCTTTATATGGATCCCTGATCCACAAGGATATGAGTGAACTTCAGTGAGTGTGAAATTTCATCTCAGGAGAGGGCCCATGGTCTTCATTGGTGCCTCAGAAAGGTTTCCCAAATCTACAATGCTAAAGAGGCCCATTCTTTTTTTTTAAACTTTATTAAAGATACTTTTCATAAATAATCATGGTATTTCAGGCAGGACATGAGAAGACAATCATTAACAGTATGCAAGAACTTCCAAGCTCCCTTCTTGTATAGACTACCAAAATCAGAAAGCCAGTATAAAACCCAATTAAATATTTTCACTCAACGCTTTGAAAAGGGGGGAAGTAGCTTAGAGTGAGGGTTGACGGTTCACATTAAGGATGTTTAACAGCTTTTCACAAGCTGACCCTGACTTTCAGGAAATGAGATGAAAATGGAAGAATTACCAATCTGAAGATCCACAGTCTTCTATAGAAGGAACCACCACTCATCTGAGGACACTCAGTGATGTCACTGCAAAGTCCAGTTCACCCAATAGACTGGAAAAATTTGGGGTCGGGTTCCAATAGATCTTTGGTTTTAAGGGAATTAAGTTTCTGTTGATGGTATAGATGGAGGAGAATATAAAAATGAATTTAGTTCTCCCATATCACAGTAGGCTTTTTGTGCCATGGTGGCCACATATGTCAACACCTAGGATGTCTCTCCTGGGAGCCAACAGGAGTCTTTCAAAATTATCAGGGAAAGATGTTTTCCATCATCATTCCAGAATGGGAGACATTGTTAGTGACACACACTCCTCCCCACCTCAAACAATAAAATGTTCTGTGTGCTAACAACATAGCTTTAAAAAAAAAAAGAAACAAAATTCTGAATTTTTATAAAACTTGATAAAAGATAGTATTTCAAACTGTACAGTCACCAGAAGTACACAATTATCAAAAATGCATGCATGTCACTTGGCCTCTCTGCCACCTTCAGCTTTCTGTGCCTATTCTGTCTTGGTGTCTCCATTTTCTGCATGATTGTTTGCATCTTTACTGGCATCAACTTTCCTCTTCTTCCCCTTCTTGGCAGGGGCCTTTTGAGGCTTTGTCTCTGGCTTGCGAGGAGCAGGTTGAGCAGACAATCTTGTAGACCTTCTCTGTGGCTTGTCCTTCACCTTGACTTTATCTCCTTTAGCATCCCCTTCAGCCTTTTATTTGGGCATGGTGGCAGTGGCAGACTTCAGTGGGCAAGTTTGGTCCATCCGGGGATCATTCGGGCTGCTTCATCATAGTGCCAAGAGACCCATTCTTAACAGAATCAGGTTGCAATGGAAATGACAGGAATGTCAAGTCCTACAGGTCTTTTTATTTATTTATATTTTTAGATATGTCTCTTTGTGTAGTCCTGACTGTCCTGGACCTCACTATGTAGACCTTGAACTCACAGAGATATGCCTACCTCTGCCTGGGATTAAAAGTGTGTGCTACCATGCTTGGCATGTAGGAAGTCCACGATTGAGCAATCTCACTGATTTTGTCCTGAAGGAGCAAGCAGATGAGCTTGACCTCAGGCAGGTGAATTATGAATCCTGACTACCAGAGTCCACAGGAGCTTACACAAACAGTGTGAAATCCTGGCCTCAGCAGTTCTCCTCGCTTTTAAATGGACAGTGTACATAGTGTTGGAAAAGTTGGGCAGCATAGACAAACTAATTTCAAACACATTTTACAACATGGTACTACATCTATTTTTATTCAATATTTTCAGATTAGTTGAAAAACTTCCCGATTTAAACCAAGTCCAGTTGTTCATCTGAGAAAAGTCTAGTTAGTATTCCCTTTCTTTGTTTCTAGACTTTTTTAACCACCTTTATTACCAAAAATTGAAAGACTTTATTTGAAATACTGTCTGGGGACTAAAGAGAAAGATTCTTGAGTATATTATTTGAAAACAGAATAGCCCAGTGCTTAAACAGGTTTATCTTCTCAGACTGTTCAATATCCCCTGCCTACAAGTTGTTGACACACTTTTAATTTTTAGTTAAAGAAAAGTTTTGTAAATCTCAGAGACAAGCTAGCTGCCCAGGGCTTGTGGCTCTACACTGGTCTATATTCCATCAAGCACTCGGCACCACTGGCCAGATGTACAGCTGCCTGTCTTTTTTGTCTCTCTATCCATCCAATTCTTTCAATTGCAGTGTTGGCAAGATACCTAGCATTTCCCTGTATGGTCTCCTCCTGGGCAGATGACCATACTGGCCTGAACGGTAACACGGCTGTTCAGAGAGGAATTTAGTCACATCTATTTATTTACACGAACCTGGCTTTATAAAAATGCTGCTACAGAGTAAGAATCCTAGAGGAGTCTGGTATTTGCCCATGAAGTAAGCAGGTCCTGCAATATGTTCCTGGTGCTCTGTGCTAAGCATCTGACTGAGATGGTAGGCTGCCTTCCTCTTGGCTCCTATCCGGTGTTCACATCATATGGTGAGGTCCACTACTGGGGAAGCCCTGAGTGAATGAAGTCCTGAGTGAGTGTGTGCTGTTGACATGGGTGTGTCCATGTCAACAATTCTAGCCTTGGGCCCATGGAAATAACAGAATCTTCCCCGTCTCCCCAGGATGGGGCTCAGAGGGACAGCAAACTCTTCCAGGTGAAGACTCATCACCTGCAGAGACTGCCCCTACTGAATTAGCTAAACCTACCTCATTTCTCAGCTGTATATGGTAATCCTGCCCCCTTGCTTATCTGTCTGTAATAACCTCACTTCCTGGTTCAACTGTATGTAATAACCCCACCTCCCTGTTCAACTCTATAGACTCTATACTATAGAATAAATATGCTGAGTTTCTTGTGCTGCTGGGGCAGTGGAAAATGGTATCATGGTTTTTTTTCCTCCACTTATTTATTTAGAGAGAGCTTGAGAGCATGTGGCAGTCAGAGGACAACTTACAGGAATGAGTACTCTCCTACACCAGGTTGGTTCTGGAAACTGAACTCGGGCTTCAGGCATGGTAGCAAGTGCTTTATTCACCGAGACCGCTTGCTGGTCCTAAAATGGTAAAAACTATTTGAAAAACTATTCGGCATTTCCTTATGGGTTCATTATAAGATAACTCTGAAACTGAGCAATCTCATTTCTAGGTATTTACCTAACCAAAGTGAAATCATATTAATCAAAGTGGATAACATTAAGTGAGGTCACTCAAGTTCAGAATGAAAAGAGCTGAGTGTTTTCATTAATATGTGAACCCTAGCATAAAAGGTGTTCATTCTGTCCTAGTTTGCTTTCTGTTGCTGTGATAAAAGACTCTGGCCAAAAGCAACTTGGGGGGGGGGAGAGGATTTATTTCCCCTTACATGACCTCCATGTCATATAGTCATCACTGAAGGACGTCTGGACAGGAACTCAAGGCAGCAGTGTTAAGACAGGATCTGAAGCAGAGGCCACAGAGGAACAAAGATTATCATCTTGTTTCTCATGGCCCGTTCAGCCTGCTTTCTTATACCACCCAGGACCACCTGCCCAGGGTTGGTATAAGTGGGCTCGGCCCTTCCCATAAATCATTAATCAAAAAAAATGCCCCCACAGACTTGTTTATAGGCCACTCTGATGAAAGCAATTCCTTAAATGAGAGTCCCTCTTCCCAGATTAAATCTAGGTTTGTGTTGAGTGGACAAAAAGTAACCAGCACACATGTATATATGTAAACAAATATACATGTGGGTACAATATGACATGTAGAAAGGAGAACAATGGTAGCATTATTTGATGAGAAACTGGGGTGTAGGTAAAGGACCTAGGAGTCATGAAGAGGCTTATAAAGCTAATTGTTTTCCTAGTTTAACTCTGGTGGGGATTTTACAGTTTTTTCTTTCTTCTTAGTGGTGGTAGTGGGTAAGTGGATTACAATATAATTGATAGTGAAAGTGTGCAATGCAAAGTGAAGCTCTGTGATGTCAGAATGGTTATTGTAACTATACTGAAGTTCACTGATATGTATAGACTTTGGATCTATACATCAAAAGAGTGCTTGTTTATCCTACTTGAAAGTTCTTTACCATGAAGTGATTTTTTTTATAACAATAAAGTAAAAGTAAATGTCGAAACAAAGGCATGAGCTAAAAGCCGGAAACACTCAGGATTCTAACCGATAGAAATGATAATAAATGTAGACTGATTAATCTGAATCATTAGAGGCAAATTGTTACATAGGGTAAAAAAATGAACATACCATTCCTGTGTTCATTAGCAGGTGAGGATATGAACACATTGTAGCATTTTCCTTCAGTGAATGCTACCAATAAAAAGAAACCCTGTATTGTTAGATGATAAATCTCAATATCTCAGGAATATGTGTACATTGTAGAAATCAGGACAGTTGTTGCTTGTGAGAGTATGAGTGTTGACTGGACAGAACCTAGGGAAGCTTTCTGACCATTACAAGTCTTGTTTAGGGTGGTATTGGCATAGACTGTAAACATTCATCAAACCCAATAGAACACTTAACAACAGTGCTCTCAGAAAAAAAAATCTACATTTAATCTCCTATACCTGTATTTTATAGCACAAGCATTTTCTCACCCAGATTCTGACTCAGTGGGTCTAAAGCAGTGGTGTAGAATAGAATTTATTCTTGTATGTGTCCAAGACTGTATGTGTATATGTCAGAGGTCAGCCTCAGATCTCATGTCTTAGAAGCTGTCCTGCTTGCTTTTTGAGACAGGGTATCTGGGACCTGGGGTTTGCTGGCTGTGCTTGGCTGGCCAGTGAACTCTGAGTATCTGCCTGCCTCTGCCTCCCTTGTACTAGGGCTATAAGTGTATGCCACGTTGCCCGGATATTCATGTGGGTGCTGGTGACTAAGTACAAGTACTTTGCCAACTCAGCTATCTCTCAATTCTACACTCTTAGCACCTGCTCTTAACACGGAAGTCACCTCGAGTGGTCAGTCATGTAAGAAGTGGGGATAAGGAATTGGGGACATATGGTTTCTTCTGACTCAATTTGACTTCCTCTCAAGGGATCTGTATTGCATTCATAACTATGTCTTCACTCACTACTCAGCCAGTCAGCAGGCACTTCTAGGCAGTTCAACTAATACAGTAGTTTTTAAGTAATTACTATTCATCTTATTCAAAGAAATCAAGAGACAACCATTCTTCCAGAAGCGTGTAACATTTAATTAAAAGAAAACACCTGTGTGGATATGAAACTGGGACCATTTGATTGTGATAGAAGGAGGATAAACATTCACTCTATCTAATTGATTTTTCCCCTGATCGTTTCCCAAACCATTCCCAACAGCCCTGATCCCTTATGTCCGTGTGTCCTTTAGAACGACATTTTCATGGAGTAGTTTGTGCTTATAATGCCTGTTCAGATGCTGTTTCTATTTCCAGTTTCCCTTTGATCTTAAGGTTCGTTCCCCCTTCTCCATTTTCATCACAGTTAATCATGAATTCTGCAGATCTCAGGCTCTCTGAGTTGAGGCTCAGAAAGTAATACTCCATCCCTCAACTCCCTGATGTCTTGTCAGAGCCCTTGTTCCAAGAACAATTGAAGACTTTATTCTGATCAAAAGCCCTGACAGATAGATAAAAGACATCATCCTAATTCCCAGATGACACTGGTTTTTGCTGAGCCTATTTCTGAGGGTAATTTGTGCTAACTACATAAGTGATGAATTTTAATCCCAATTATCTGAGCCTATGATGTTCATCGAGATCCATACTTTTGAAACCTTTCTAACAATTTTCTACTTCTTCAATTCCAGGTCATTTAAAAATGGTGTTTTTCTGCTAATAATCAACGGTGCAGAAAATATTTCTCCCTGGTGATAAAGATGGGACCTTTTTTCTTTATTATGGAAAAGCAAAATGCCCCAGATCAGAATGGCTTTTTCAAAACTTATTTTTGTTGATAGAGCAAATTCCCACTTAGGTAGACTATGAATATGAATCTAGGGACTTAGGCAAAATGTGCTCATTTGGCCAAAAGCAACCAACAGGAAGGATGCACAAGGGCTCTTTGGTCTGAAGGACGGCTAGCATCAGCTCTCTTCCTGACTACGAGCAATGGAATATGGCCTGGTAGTATGAGGAACAGAGTAATAGATCTCAGGATAAGGAGGAAACATTTTCTTAAACAAGACCTTTTCAAAAATAGAATGAGCTCCTTAGGAGGGATGCACTAGCTTTCTTTGGCTTTGATAACAAATTAGTATGAATTTAGCTCCTAAAACAGCAGCTACTGTTGTTGTACAGCTCGGGAGGTCAGAGTCCAGAGACAGCTGGTTCCATGGATCCTCTGTCTTGATTCTCCACAGGCTAAAACGGAGCTGACCAGCCTGTGCCACATCCTGGGGTCTCTGAGGGACAACTGAACATCCAAGCTCATCTGGGGGGGGGGCATGTTTCATTTCCTATGGTCATCAGAACCTTGCTCTCTCACTGGCTGTGTCTTTCATTCCCAGAGGCTACTGTGTTCCTTTTCACGCTTCCCGTGTGTCCTCACGGTGGCAGGCTGGGTCCTTCTCATGCTTAGATGTGCCCGGTTTCCCTTCCTGCCTCATTCCTCAGACTTCTGCTATCTGCAGTGTCCCTTAAAGGTTTATATGAAAGGGTTGGGGTGAAGCTCCATTACACTGCTTGCTAATAATGAATGAGGCCATGTTTAATCATCCCTAGCAAGGGTGTGTGTGTGTGTATGTGTGTGTGTGTGTGTGTGTGTGTGTGTGTGTGTGTGTGTGT
>CAJQZJ010000102.1:392590-407575 GCA_907164525.1 Lophiomys imhausi | reverse complement strand
TTCTTCTTCTTCTTCTTCTTCTTCTTCTTCTTCTTCTTCTTCTTCTTTTTCTTCTTCTTCTTCTTCTTCTTTTTCTTAGTAACCTGAGTCCAGTTTGTGCTGTCTATGTACACATGGGTATTGGCCCATCTCTGGAGCATGGGTGAGTCACCAGGGACTACACCCATAAAACTGATTCTTACTAGCAGCCACAAAATTAGTAGCTGTAGAGCTAGTGGGAGGAGTTCACAAGCCCCTCCCCACTCCATACTACAATGAACACTGGGTTGATCATGTTCAGGTCTTATGTAGGCAACTAAAACTGCTCTAAGTTCATGAGCACAGCATCGTGACATGTCCAGAAAACACTGTTTTACTCTAGTTCTACCAACTTCTGGCTCTTGGGGCATTTCTGCCATGTCCTGTGACATGTTCCCTGAGTCTTGTGAGGAGAGGATGTAATGCCAATGGACCATTTATATATAGCTCAACACTACACAGGCATTGGTCTTGGCACTTTGGGCACTTAGGGGTCTCTATCCACTTAGCCACAGTCTGCTACACAGACACTTCCGTGTTGAGGAGTGAGAACTGTAATAATCTGTAGATATGTGAATGTGACCATTTGCCAGGTGTAGTGGAGGCAGAGGCAGGTGCATCTCTGTGAGTTAGAGGCTAGTCTGGTCTATCAAGCGAGTCCAGGACAGCCAGGGATACACAGAGAAACCTTGTCTTGAAAAACCAAAAAAAAAAAAAAAAAAGAAAAGAAAAGAAATGTGACCATTTAAACCCCAATTTGGTAGTATGCTCATTTAGCAAAACAATAGTGTATAAAATAGACTATTATTCATCTACAAAAGTAACAAAGTCTTGATAGATGTTTCAGATGGATGAAAATATGCTCATCAGAATAAGACTTCCATAAAAGTCACATGTTATTTGTTTCTAGGTATTGATAATGTCTACATTTGTGGTTGCCAGGGACTAGCGTGTAGAGATGGGTTGGGGGTGGTGACTGCTAATGCATATGGGATTTCTTTTTGGGGTGATGTTGGTGTAGTGTTAAGCATTCTAAATGTTAATTAATTGGTCCTGCTTGCTGTCTGTCACTTACATTGACTCTGATTGGTTAAATGAAATGTCAAGGCCTGAGATTGGGCAAAGACAGAGAAAGGTGGGACTTCCTGAGATTAGAGCAGGAAGCCTGCACTTTAGACAGAGGATTAATGCATTCCAGCCAGCAGCAGGAAGAAGAAGCAATTCCATCCAGTAGCAGGAAGGAGGCGCACAACATGGGTTAGAAAAAAGAACCTCATTCCACATGGCCAGGAACATCGGCATATTGTGGAGAATGGCAGTCCAAGGGGACGTATGTATATATGGGGTCATATTTGGGTAATAGAATTATGAGCTAGCTTAGATGGGCTAAGATTGTACAACTCAGGCCTAGGCTTGATAAAATCCATGTGGTCTATGTGTGCTCATTTATAATGGCTGCTTAAAGATTAACAACCGCCAAACCAATTAATATAATCTAAATACTGGTTAAATAATTTAATTAGTCATATTTCTTTTTATAGGATGATATAAATTTCTGGAATTAGATAATGGTAATGAAATAAGGTTATAAATTTGCTAAAGTCACCAAGTTGCAGTTTTTTTAAAGTCATTTTTTGCTTGTTTGTTTTTGAGACAAAGTCACTGTGATCACAGTTGTATTCCAATATGCCTACCCAAGTTTTGTCTTAAAATGGTGACTTTTAGAGTAGGAAAATTATTATTTTATATAATAAAAAATGAGCTAAAAATAATATCAAAGATGATCAAACTCAATATTGAGCTTCAAATATTGTGATTGAAACAATAACCAGGATTCATTTTTCACTATTATGTTAGCAAATACTTAAAACTTTATTGTTTACAGTATTTCATAGCTACAAGGAAACTCCTTTATCTAGTTTTGCTTAGAGTAACAGGCATAGCATGTTTATAACTTGGAGAGAGGAAAGTCTCAAGCCTCATTTAAGGTGAAGCTGCCATAGCCAATTAATGCGAAAGGACCTAAGTGTGAGATGTTCCTGAAGAAAGACTGTTGACTAAGTGTCTTAAAGGATCTACTCCTGAGGTGTTCCTGACAGCTGAGGACCTGCCCCAGAGACTGTATTCTTCTAAAAGGTTAGGATTAGTTGTTAGATAATAGTTGTTATAGTTATTAATAGGTTTAGTTGTTAGGTAACAGGGGTTATAGTCATTCTTAGGGCTAGTAGTTAGGTAATTGCTTATATTTGTTATAAGTGCATGTAGTTATTAATAAATATATATTGGATAATTTTTTTAAAAAAACCCAGCCAGGTGTGGTGGAGCACATCTTTAATCCCAGCACTCTGGAGGCAAAGGCAGGTAGATCTCTGTGAGTTCAAGGCCAGCCTAGTCTACAAGGTGAGTCCAGGACAGCCAGGGCTCGATAAACAGAGAAACTAAAACCCTGTCTTGAAAAACAACAACAACAAAACCCCCAAAAAACAATAAGAAAAAAACCAACCCCACATCCAGCCAGGTGTTGTGGCACCTACCTTTAATTACAACACTCCAAGGCTGAGGCAGGAGGACAATGAGATTGAGGCTAGCCTGGGTTACATAGCAAGTATAAAATTGAATAAGTAGTGTAGAATTAAATAAATTTATATAAATAAATAAAGAAAGAAATAGGGGCTTAAGAGATGGCTTTGTCGAAAAGTGTTTGCCACATAGTCACGAGAACCTGAATTCAGTTCCCAGTACCCACATGAAAAGCCAGGCATAGTGGTGTTTGTTATGCTAGCCCAGTGGATGGAGAGGTAAAGCAACAGAGACAGGCAGAGCTGTGGAACTTTGGCCAAGCAGCCTCTCACTTCAGGTCACAGCGAGAGAGAAAAGATGAGGTGGATGTGATGGGTCCTGAGTAATGACACGTGAGGTGCTCCTCCACATACACTCACACACATGTGCAACCATCCCTCAAACACATCCACACCAACAATAGAGTAAATAAAACACATGGCTTCACTTCCGAGAAAGTTGAGCCTGTACTTTTCCTTTGATACAGACTTGTATAAAAGCTGTTGAATATAGCACTGTTTTCAAGACTGGCTACAGCTGTACAGCAGCAACACAAAGAAAAGTCAGCTACCACAAAATGAGGTATCTGTGCATGGAAAAATGCTCACAATATGCCTCTTAAAAGTGTATCACAATTACAAATGTATAGAACACCAAATGCATATGTATATACACAAAATATAGGGATATTTTATGGGTATTTTATTTAAGGTACATTAAAGAAAACATTTGAGAGATGAAAACAAAGCTTCCTAGAGCTCATCTTGTAAGTTTTCCTGGATGAGATTATTATTATTATTATTATTATTATTATTATTATTAGTTTTGTTTAACATGTGTTTGTCATGTATTAATTTATTTGAAAAAAAAAGTTCTTTTCTGTATTTGCTAAGAGTTTACATCATTTTGTACCTAAGGAGAAAAGTGTGGACTTTGGAAGTGAGAGGGTTGTGCTGGTGGAGCGTAATCCCGCTACTGAAAGGATGACACAAGGTGTGAGGAATGGGCAGTGCTAGCATCCCAAGGAATCACCAACTTCCCAGCTGTCGCTTCACACCGCTTTCCCTGCACACCTCACTGAACTTGAGGTGGGCAGTTTTCTGTGCCCCTTGAGAGCAGGCTCCTAATTTGTCAATGACTGTCCCCAGGAACTGGTTTAGGCATTGCACACACAACAGTAGTTTTCTTCTTCGTCTTCCTGCTAGATTATAGTGGCTATGTTTGTGGAATAGATTAAAATTGCCATGATATGAAGAGAGAGGGCTTTTCAGTGTCCTTTCCCTCTATGAAATGGCTGGACATATCGCCATTGCCTCTGATGTTTGACACTGTGTTACGTGTGGTAAAACCGAAAAGTTTGAGTAATGGACTTGAAAGAATTTTTATCCCCGTCCTTTAACCAAGCAGCTGCGCACTGTATCAGTAAGTATAGGTGTCAATGGGTCTGTGTCTTCCTGAATTAGTGGAGTAAGTTAAAAATCTGAAATAAAATTGATCCCTTCTTAAACTGTAATTAAATTAGTATACAGTTTGGTTTGCTTGCATGTTTAAGCTCGTGTAACTTCACCTCTCTTTAACTAAAGACGAAGCAAAAAAACAATAGTTGTTTTCTAATCTGAAATTAAGTTGGGACAAAAGGGCAAAAACCCCTCTGTCACCACAAATTTTGGTGGGGAAGTGACAATGGACTGGCACGGGATGTTGACTAAGCATGGACTTTATTTCTTTACAGACTGCATCTTACCACATATCCCATGCAGGCTGTGGGCTGCTGGGATTACCTACTTGTGCCAACAGGAGGGATTAGCCGGAAGTCTCAAGGGGATTTCAAACTGCTTCCTTCAGAACGGCTTTTAAAATTTAGCTAGGAGGGGATCTAGACAAAAATACGCAGGTATTGAGTCAGCACATTTTGCCCCACAAATATGAACAGTACAATGACTGAGTCTCAAAGAATAACCAAAATGGGGACGCAAGACCCAAGAGTGACAGAGGAAATATAAGAGCAGCCACCAGGCAGCTTTCGAGTATGCCTCTTCTCCAGAGGCCAGCCACACCTCAGGACTGCAAAGCGACAAAACAAGCTGTCCGCAATTAGGAAAGGTACCAGGTAGCCTTTGTTCTCCAATCACGTGAACTTTTAGGAAAGGTCACGCACGGTCTGCTCTGTTTTAATACTTAGTTGAGTGGGATCGAGAGGTAACCGTTTGCAACTGTCACACTTACCTCAGCTGGCAGCACCATGGCTGCATGCAATGGTACAGGCTCCTGGAAGTGCCACACTCTGGGTTTCAGGCCAGGACTTGCAATTGCTTTAAATTCTTTCTTTGCTGTGAATTCTGCTGAGTTCAAGCAACACCAGCACACCACACATCGAGCCAAGCAGGGAGCCATCTGAAAGTTCCTGTTGAGGCAGGCAATCCTGTCAGGCTGTCCTTCACAGGTCTGTGATAGTATCTGGGCTTTTGGTTGTTGGCTGTTGTTGTCTTTTTTTTCCTTCAGTCTCTGTGTTATTTACTGGCAAATTCCAAGTGAAATTAGCACTGATGAATATGAAATGGCCAGTGTGACTGTAATGTCACTCCTGTCCAGAACAAAGATTTGAATTGACCTTGAGCACTTTTTCAGGCTGGAGGTATGACACATTGGGAAACTGGGAAAGCAATTCACTAGATCTCAACAGCATTTACAAATAAAATCAAGTGTGACAAAATGGAACAAATCAAGAATTTATACTCCACAGTAAAAGTAAGACTGTTTATGGAGTCTGAGTTTATCACGTGTGTGTGTGTGTGTGTGTGTGTGTGTGTGTGTGTGTGTATGTTTCTGTGTGTATATCTGTGCATGTGCATATGTATGTAGAAGTAAATTAGTAAATTATTTATCAGTATATAAGTTATAGTTAATTGGATGATGATGTTAATCCTTAATCCACCATTGTAAATAAACACACAGACACGGGATGGATTTCAACAAGCCTTCGCCTGAATTGAGCAGTATTGTCCTGTCTAAGCTATCTTATTCTATTCTCCAAATATGATCCCATATAATATACATACATCCCCTGGGATGTTTACTTCTCCACATAATTCTCCACATTATGCCGATGTTCCAGGCCACGTGGAATGAGGTTCTTTTCTCAAACCCATGGCGTGCCTGCTCTGTTCCTCTCCTGGCTTCTTCTCTTCTACCCAAGATCCTCTCTGCCTCAGAAACCCTCGAACATCTTCTAGTCTACCTTCTTCTCTGTTCAGTCACAGGCCTTGGCATTTTATTAAAGTCAGTCAGAGACAATGATTAGAAAGCAAGGTAGCACAGCATTACATGATGTACAGCAAGCAGGTCTCTGGGAGCAGGCTAATTAACATTTAGAATGCATAGCATCCCCCCCATTATATGGATGTGAGTGCACGTGTCTGTTATAGGTTTAATATAAAACAAAATGCTCTCCTTATATTAATAGTCTAGAGCTCAAAAGGCACCAACTTTGTGTTATGCCAACAAATCACAGTTTACAGAAAATCCAAGGTCTGTGATGTGTATGGCCTGCAAGTGAAGAACGGTTTTCATCTTTAGATGTTGGGGGGAAAAGATCCGAAAGACTATTTCATGTTGAAAATCATGTGATATCGAACTTCTGTGTTTCCTTATTGTCTGAGGCCACTTCAGCAGGCTTGACCTCAGTAGTTAAAACAGCTACTTTATGGTTCATAAAGCTTAAAACATTACCATCTTTCTGAAAAAAAGTTTAGCAAGGCCTGATCTGGAGGAGTTGTGTGTACGCATGTGTGCATATGTGTTCATGGGGTTGAAGCATGTGCATATGTGTGTACTCGTGTGTGGAAGCCAGAGGTCAGTCTTTAGTGTAGTTCACCTAAGATGTCATCCACCTTTTTTGACACCAGGTCTCTCACTGGCCTGGCCAGGAAGTAGGTGAGGCTGGCTCGCCAGTGAGCCCCAGGAATTGCCTGAATCCCTCCCCTGTTGTGGGGTGACAAGTGCAGGGCACCATGCCTGGCTTGTTGCATGGGCTCTGGTGATTTGAACTGAGATCCTAGTCTTTTCAACTGAACTCTGCCCCATCCTAGAGAACTCATTTTTATGATGTGTTTTCTCATCTGCATATCATCAGTGTATATGCTTACCCTGATTTTTTGAATGTCTAGGGAAAAGAGGTATTTGCGGATGCCGTGGGCACCATTGCAGATCCCCACATCCTGTGGAACCCATTCTCTTCTATGTGTCTCTCTCTTGGCCTCTGTGTCTTCAACCCTGGAGCACCCTGTGGAGTTGGCCCGGGGCCCCCCCAGAAGCAGCTTTTCCTGACCACATGTGGTTGGATGCACTGTCCTTGGTCCTTAGTCAAGGCAAAGGGATGCAGGTAAATTTTCTTGCCTTGGATGTAAAGGCAAGCTTCAGAAATACATCTTTCATGCTAGAGATCCCTGTGGCATCAGGCTGATGTGTTCTTCAGGCTTTGCCTGCATCACACCTGTCCTGTTTGTCTCATTCCCACTGGGGTCTCCTGAGCACTTTAAGCCTTAAGGTAAGAACTAGGCTGGTGGCTAGCAAACTCCAGAGACCTCCTGTTTCTAACCCCACAGTCCCACAGTGTTGGAGTTGTAGATGCATGTGGCCATGCCAGGGTTTTTATGTGGGTGTTAGGGATTTGAACTCACATCCTCATGTTTGCAATCAGATCTGCACGTTTATCCACTGAACCATTTTATTAGCCCTTGCAAAATTATTTTTAATTTTTTCGGTTCATTGCGAATGCTATCTTAGTGATAAGCATGAAAACCCTCATCATTCAGATTCTAAAAGAAGAGCATGTACACCTTAAAGTTAGATACAATGTTTCATTCTTATTTTCAGTCAGATTTATAATCTCTGGGAGTTAATATAAAACCACAACGTTTTCTTTAAAAAAATTTTCTACAACAAAATTACTTTATTTTTTATTTAAACTTTATAATCATAATTATGGCCATTTTGAATATTTAAAATAATACATGAAAAGATATAAATAACTCAAAACTCTACCACTCATGCTATAGGGCAGTGGTTCTCAACCTTCCTAATTCTGCAACCTTCTAATAAAGTTCCTCATGTTGTGGTGATGCCCACAACCACAAAATTAGTTTGTTGCTACTTCATAACTGTAATTTTGCTGCACTTATGAATTGTAATTTAAATATCTGATATGCAGGCTATCTGATATGCAATCCCAAAGGGATTACAGCCCACAGGCTGAGAACCACTGTGTAAACATTTTAACCATTCCTGTCTGGTTTTCAACCTTTTATGAGTTGGGGAGTGAGTCTGATTGCCACAAAATTATCAGGTCCCAATATCAAACTAAGCTCATAGTTTAATTGAATTTGTTTTTAGTTGTTAAGCCAGGCTTACCTTTGGCTGTGATGATTAGCAATTGAGCCCTCAAGTTCATATATAAAGACTTAAGTGTTTAAAATCATTTAAAAATCTTTGAGAGCTCTAGATGACATCCTTAAAATTAACATTATTAAATGAGTAACACACTAGTTTAATTAATAAAGCATAATGAAGAAAGGCCAGCAGCTGGCTTCGAGGGAGAATGGTACAGTTGGACCACAAAACACAGTGCTCATAGGAGTCTGAGTATATATGTGGCAGACAAAATAGAAACAATGTAAGGAAAGTTATATTATGGCAACTTTCTAAGTGATATGAATGACTTATTTCCAATTTTTACCTTTTTCTTTCTAAATTCTATGTCAAAATTATGCATTTTTCTGGCACCTGTAAAAATTAGAGCAAATTCAGATGCTGTTTCCTTCTTGTGATTTGAATCTCTCCTTACTAATAAGCTAAGGAAGTTTGTCTTTGCAGTTCTGTCCAGCCCTTTGTCACATGAGCACTAGCCAGAGTAGGCTGTTCAGATTTCCGTTTTTGTAAGGACCATGGCAGTGACATTCCCTGCCCCTCTCCACAGTGACTGCCCAGTTGCTTTCTGAAAAGGCCACACCAGTTCCCTAAGTTTGCCAAACTCTCACAAACATGGACTTCTATAAAACCTCTACATCTTTGCAGATCTGGTAGTTGAAAAGAAAGAATGTATCTAAATGAAGTAAATGACTTTTAAAGTAACACCTATTTTACCTTAGTGTGTGTGTGTGTGTGTGTGTGTGTGTGTGTGTGTGTGTGTGCACTCATGAGTACATGCATGCATCTTCATACATGTGCCATCAGGCATGTGGCAGTTAGATGACAATTTGCAACAGCTGTTCCATTATTCAGCCACAGGAGTCCCAGGAATTTAACTCATCAGCAAGTGACTTTACCCATGGAGCCATTTTGCCAGCCCTAAGTGCTTTTAGTCTGTTTTTCTGGGTTTCAAATGTGTCTGAATGCTGCAGTGTGTGCTGGAATATGAAAGCGTCTCATTCACTCATTTGTTTGATCTGTTTATCTGTGGGCATCTTATCAACCAGTAGCCACAAAACACTATCTTGCAGATGATTAAGACTTTTGCTTCTTTTGCAGAGGAGTGCTCACATTTTAAAACTGTGTGCAAGCCTGAAGCTCCTAGGAAGCTTCATGTGAATTCTACTTAATCTCATTGTACTCCAAGAAAATGGCAGATCAAAGAATGGGACAGTGTTGGCAGCTACCCCGGCCTTCTGTATTGACAGGAGTACAGTCATAGCTGTCTTTGGATTCAAAGAAATCCTAAGGAAAGGCCAGATCCCTCTTTGGAGAAGCAATTTTCTAAACAAGAGATAAAAGCATCTTTTGTGTTTCCAAGTTCCAGAGTCTTAATTTTCCATGTGTGTGTTCAGTGTATGTGGATAATATCTTAAAAGAGTAAACAAAATATCATGCAAGTCATTTTCCCAGATGACAAAGAAAGCATGCTTTGCAGTGCATGGCTCTTGAATTTCTTTGGTGGCAGATTGTGTCCAATCCATCCTCATCTTTGCATCCCTATGCCTGGCAGAATGCCTGGCACAGGATTGGGGGAGCAGAAACATCTGTGTATGCCTTAGAGACCTGGGTGGAGTAGTCAGTTGACTGTTTTTCTTAATCGGGTCTTACTGTTTGGGGAAATCCTTTCTCACAGAGGCTGCTGGTTTAGACTTTCCTGAAATTGATGGTAAGATATTTTAAACAATAAATATAAGTCCTCTGTAAAAACACAACTGACTGATTTACAAATTTGGATCCTGATAGCAATTCTATTAGTAGCCAGAAAAGAAACCTTGATTATCATCAGAAACTCTGTTGCTAAGGGAACCAATAAGGTCAAACACCTCATTACTGATGAAGCTGAAAACACAAGTTAGGAAACAAAAACCCATCAATTGTCAATAAGAGAAGACTCTAAAGAGTTATTCGATCTTTCTTGCTATGCACTTCCTTTAAAAATGTGAAAGCTGAGATGTAAATAACATGCTGTGGAATCTACCCTCTCGTCTGGCTCCAGCATATTCACAAAGCTCTCCAACCATCATCACCAGTAGTCCCAGAAGCTCCTTACCCTTAGTGAGCACTAATTTGCCTTAATTTCCTTCTTCTTACCTCTGGGTCTCCACGCCTGTGGCCTCAAGCAGGTGGTGGCTAGTAGCATCATATCTTTGAAGGAGTTCTGCTTCTACAATCCTGTCCTCTCTCTCTGCCACTTTCAGTAACTGTTATGGACCAAGCTCAGAAACTCCAAGAAAGTTCAAGTAGGGAAATTGTTTTCATTCATACAAAGATCTGTGAGATGGCTTGGGTAGTATCAATTAAAGAGCACCTGGGCCATGGCCTCTGCTGAAGAACACTGTCTGCTGCCGGGACTGAGTACTGCTTTCTTTTAAAGAGACACACTAACGCGGTCACTATTGTCACAGTTAAACAAAGTCATCTGCCACCAGAGTCCAACAGGAGGTCTTGAATGCATTGAAATAGACAAAACTCAGCTCAGAACTTTAAGATCCTAGAGCTCAATCTTAAGGACTGCTAAAAGAAAAATGAAAATAACATGCATATGCATAGTTATAGATTTCCCTAAAATATAATGCATTTTATGTATTAAAACACGAGTAAAGTCAGGTATACTGATGCAGTCTTTCAATTCTAGTCCTTGGGAAACAGAGAGGGGAGAATCAGTAAAAGAATGAGACCAGTCCGAGCAATACAGAGAGTTGTAGCCAGCAAGGACTACGTAATGAGACACTGGCTTAAATGAAATAGCAACTAAAACTAAAAATTTATAAAAATTCATGTTCAAGCTCTACAGAACATTATGTCACCTCCAATGGCAGCCTAAACAAGCTTAGACATGAAACTAACTTATCTCTAGACAGCTTCTTACTCCTTGCAATGTGTTGCTAGGATTCTAGATCAGAGGCACAGAATCTGTCAACCAAAGGTTAAAAAACCAAAAACAAATGACAACAAAAACAGGGTCATCCAGGCCAGGTGTGGTGCTGCACGCCTTTAATCCCAGCACTCAGGAACTTGGGAGGCAGAGATAGGTGGATTTCTGTGAGTTCGAGGCCAGCCTGGTCTACAAAGTGAGTCCAGGACGGCCAGGGCTCTGTTACACAGAGAAACCTTGTCTCAAAAAACCAAACAAAACAAACAAATAAATAAACAAAAACAAACAAACAAAAACCAACCAAACAACAAAACAAAAAACAAAACAAAACAAAACAAAAACAGGATCATTCAGAAAGACGTAGGCTGCATATTCACTCTCATATATGAATCCTGGATTGAATCTTTAGATATGTGCATTTAGATTGAGGTTCTTATAGAAGTCAAGAAACTAAAAAGGGGCTGTAGGTAAGGGTGGGGAAGAAGGAGACTTCAAGCTAGAGTGAGTATAATAAAATACAGGTGGTATGAAGTGGGCAAAGGGAATAATGGGCAGATAGGGTTAAGTGGAATGGGGGGGGTGGGAGAATAGGGTAGAGGAAGGGGAAGGAAAATGGATAGCTAACCGTAAAGACCTTTGAGAAAGCCACATGGAAACCTGTTATTGTAGAAGCTTTTTAAAATATATATATGTGTATGAGAAGAGTTTAGATGGAGTTACCCTACACAGATAAACAGTGCCAGATATTATATACTATCAAACAAGAAGCACAGTACCAGAAATGTGTTACTTCCTTCCCAGTTGTTGGTCAGTGGGATTCCATATACCCCCCAAAACAATACTGCCTATTGCCATTGGTTTTAGTCTCCCTCCAGAACCTGAAGGTAAGATTTTATTGTTAAAGATACCATATACTTAAGTAAAGGATATAAAGAAATCAAGCTGGCACTGACATGGAAGATTCAACCCACTGTCTAGCTTTTATAGCACCAGAAGGCGTTGTACATGCTACTGTGAGAGAAAACAATCAACAGTCTTACCCAGATGTGAACACTGTGAACCATATGAATGACCATCCTGGCAAGGTACATCCATTGGTATAGTAGTGGTATGGATGTTTTGGAAGTAACCAAGCACTTTGATTGGATTTAAGGCCTACCTGCTTCACAAGGAGGAACTCAGAACTGGGTCAAGAACCTATAGCTGGGTAGGTCATATATCCTAGAGTTACTGCTATTACTTAGTTAAATGAACATAGTATTAAACTGCACCCTAAATCCTTACCTTTCTGCCCACAGGTTGATGCTGCTCTCAACTTTCATCAGAGAAGTTTCTTTTTGCAGTAGATGGCAAGTAATACTGAGATTTATAACTAATCAAGGTCAAGAAGATAAGGTACTATGATCAACTCTAATTGGGACATCTGTATTTCTCTCTCTCTCTCTCTCTCTCTCTCTCTCCTACACACACACACACACACACAGAGAGAGAGCTCAGGGGTCATCATGGAAGAGGGGCAGAAGATTGCAAAAGCCCAAGGAGGAGAGTATAGGATTTCTGTGAAACAGCGGCTTCCAGATGCGACAGGGACATTGCACAGATGAACTCACAGTGGCAGTGACTACATCCAAAGGACTTGCATAAGGACAAGCCACCCAAAACCCTGGTATCTGGAGGAGGGGATCATGAGGTCCCGCCCCTAGCTGAAGAGCTATTGGCAAAGGAAAGCTGCTGAGGGAAGGAGAGTGAATCTTCAGAGGTGGCCCCTGGGTCCTAGTTTGCTTCTTCGTGCTGTGATAAACACTATGACTAAAAAAGCGACTTCAGAAGGAAAATGTTTATCTCATTTGACAGCTTAAAGTCTACTATGAAGGGAAGTCAGACAGGAACTCAAAGCAACAACCTGGCAACAGAAACTTAAGCAGAGGCTATGGGGAAACACTGTTCACTGGCTTGCTCCCCATGGCTTACTCAGCCTGCTTCCTTACACAGCCTAAGACCACCTGCCCAGAAATGGCACCTCCCACAGTGGACTAGGCCCTCCCCCATCAATAATAAATCAAGATAACTCCATACAGGTCTATCAAATGAAAGTATTTCCTCAATTGAAATCTCTAGTTTGTATTATGTTGACAAACAACTAACCAGCACACCCTGATAGGCTGCCATGTTCCAGTGGAAGGCCTTGTACTCATATACACTGGCAGCAGTATTAGATTCACTGACTTTAAAAAAGAGTTCTTGAAATTGGGAAGGGAAGTGGAGAAGCATGAAAGGAGTTGGAGGGAAGAAAGTGGGTAGTGGATTTAAACAAAACACATATATTCATGTCTGAAATTCTCAAGCAATAGAAAACTCAGGGTCAACAGTGACATGGACACCAACACCGGTGGTTCAGATCCCAATGACCCAAACTGCTGACATGTCCCTGTCCCTAAACAGGCAGTATCTGCTGCCCAGGTTCAGGCCATGCCAGTCAGGAGAAAAGAGACCATTTGTTGGACCAAAGGCCACTCTAGCTGCCAGAAGTCCAGCTGCCAACTCTGAAAGATTCGCTGTTGGGCCAGAGATCATGCCGGCTGCCAGAAATACAGACCACAAAAACTAGAAGACCAAAGAGAAAACACAAACCAAGGAACAAAACAACTATCGAACAACTTCAGAAACTGGCACCTAGACCTATTCATCCCAAATCCAGATGCCTAGATGCCAGTGTAAGAACACAATTAACAATAGTCAGGACAATATGGCATCATCAGAGTTTAGATATCCTACTACAGCAACCCCTGAATATCCCAACACAGCTGAAGCACAAGAAAACAATCATAAAACCAACCTTATGAAGTTGAGAGAGGTCCTAAAATAGGAAATGAATAAATCTCTTAAAGAAACCCAAGAAAAGACAAAAAAAAAAAAAAAAAAAGAGGGAGGAAATGAATAAGTCCTTTAAGGAAAGCCAAGAAAAGAACAAGCAGGTGAAGGAAATGACCTGAAAATGGAAATAGAAGCAATAAAGAAAACAAGGTAATTATAGAGATAGAAAATCTAGGTAAGCCAAAAGGAGCTAGAGATGCAGGCTTCACCAGTAGAATACAAGAGTTGGAAGAGAGAATCTCAGGCATAGAAGATACAGTAGTAGAAACTGATATATAGCTGTCAAAGAAAATGTTAAATCTGAAAATTTCCTGACACAATCTGTCCAGGAAATTTGGTATACTATGAAAAGACCAAGCCTAAGAATAATAGGAATAGAAGAAAGAGAAGAATCCCAGATCAAAGGCCCAGAAAAAAAAATTAAACAAAATCATGAAAGAAAATTTCCCTAGCCTTAAGAAGTACATGTCTATAAAGGTACAAGAAGCTTACAAAACACCAAATAGACCAGAAAAGAAAGTCCTCCCACCACACAATAATTGAAACACTTAGCATACAGAACAAAGAAAGAATATAAAGGCAGACCTATTAGAATTACACCTGTCTTCTCAATGGAGACTCTAAGAGCCAGAAGGTCCTGGACAGATATATTGCAGACTCTAAGAGACCACAGATGCCAGCTCAGATTACTGTATCAGCAAAACTTTCAATAACCATAGACAGATAAAACAAAATATTGTATGACAAAGTCAAATAGAAACATTATCTACCTACAAATCCAGACTATAGAAGGTACTAGAAGGAAGACTCCAACCCAAGGAGATTAACTATACCCATGAACTCACAGAAAATAAATAATATCAGAAAAATCAAAAGAAGGGAAACACACACATATGCTACCACCACCACCAAAATAACAGAAATTAACAATCACTGGTCATTAATATCTCTCAATATCAATGAATTCAATTATCCAATAAAAAGACACTGGCTAACAGAATGGATGTGAAAACAGGATCCATCCTTCTGTTGCATACAAGAAACATGCCTCAACACCAAAGATAGACATTACCTCAGAGTAAAGGGTTGGAAAAAGATTTACCAAGCAAATGGACTCAAGAAGGAAGCTGATATACTATTCTAACACACACACACACACACACACACACACACACACACACACACACACA
>CAJQZJ010000102.1:366418-378497 GCA_907164525.1 Lophiomys imhausi | reverse complement strand
GTGTGTGTGTGTGTGTGTGTGTGTGTGTGTGTGTGTGTGTGTGTGTGTCTATCTGTCTGTCTATGTCTGTATGGAAGGACAACTTTTGGGAGCTGGTTCTCTCCTTGCAATGTTGGTTTGAGATCAAACTCAGTTCATCAGGTCTGTGCAAGCAAGTCTCTTTCCTTGCTGAACCATCTCTCTGGATGAGAACTTCACTTCTTGGATCACCAGATCTCGGAAAGCTTCTATCAGTAGGAGGGGTGACTTCCTGGTTTCTGGTTTGAATGTCTAGAGTAAATAACCGGGATTCAAGGGACTGGGTATATGTGTGTGGGAAATGGATTCTAGAAGATTAAGGATTAAATGTAGAGGAGTGTGTGTGTGTGTGTGTGTGTGTGTGTGTGTGTGTGTGTGTGTGTGTAAACAAAGATGGACTGGGGCTAGTGAAAGTGCTTTCAAAGTTAAATTGAGAAGAGATTAGTTTATCTGCTGCCTTATATTATCTTCTTTAGAGTGGGAATATTTAAGGACACCCCGAAGGCAAAGCAAGCAACTAATGTTTACTAAGTGCTCCCTTTGTGACTTTCTTGGGTTGTTAAGTACTTCGCTTATGTTACTTCATTTGATCCTCAGAATGGTTTTATGAAATGAATATTATCATCTCTGGTTTACAGATGAACAAATTGAGAATGAAGGGATTAAGTGCTAAGAACCTCACTGATAGCAAATGGCAGCGCTGATGTCACTCTACGGGAATAAAGACATTTTCTGCAAAGGAGAAAGAAGTCTTCCTTGTTCCTATTTCTGGTTGCAGGAAGAGAAGGTGGTAAGAAATGTGGATGAGCAAATGCGCTTTGGCAGTTTTATTATCACTTTATTCTTAGATACATTGATGCTTTCAAGACATGGTCACATCCACTATTTCAGATTTCTCTCAAATTATCTCTGAGATAGCCCAGGCAGACGATCATGTCTCTATTAATCAATCAACAAATATTTGTTGGGTACCATGCTGAGCAAGTCACTGTTCATAATGGCATTTTCTCTGCTTGCAATGTGTTGAAGTCTAGTAAAGGGTCCCTCCAGGGGGTGATGGAACCACATGAGGCGTGTGTGCTGACTGATAAGTGAAGCCCATGAGCCTTAGATTTCAAACAGTCTTCCATGGAAAGCCCAGATCCTAAGGCCCACGGCACTGCTTCTCAGAAGCTTCAGGATGCTATTGCACCTGGAGACTTCTGGTAATGCTGAAGACAGTTTTGGTTCCGACAACATCCCACAAACATGCCAGGGAGAAGAAAGGTTGTGTACTGCTGGCACCCAGGGCACAGAGAAGCTGTAAAATGTCCTGCTGTATACAGGACAAAACCCACAGTAAGGAGTTAGCTACCAACACAGAAATCATGCCCAGGCTGAGTATGCTACTCCAGGAAAACAGAGCAACGAAACAACGAATGTTTTGAAAATTATAATACACCAAATTCATATGCTCACTCTAGGAGTAAGATGAACTATGAAATTAGGTGCTTTCTGGAGAGTACCTGCCCAGCACAGTGATCACAAAGACCCCCTTCCCAAGGAGGTGACACACCAGGACGAACATCCTAGAATTTCAATACAGAAATAGATCTGGAAGCTGAAGCTGATATAAGATTACAGTCATCTACAACACTTTAATATTTTGTATTTATCAAACACCCTAATTGACTCTAGGGGAGGCAGGAGCAATACGAGAGGTCTAAGAGAGAGTGTCCAAACAGAGTGTTCTAGAAGCAGGGTACAGGAAGTGTTTGAAGAATGTAGGGGAAGCGGGGGACTTGGAACTGAATACAGGGCAGCCAGCCAGCTTCCTCATGCCGTGGATGCCTCCTTACCTTAACAGAGAAGTCACCAGTGGATTCCAGGCCAGGATTGCCAACCACTCAGCCACCATGAACCAATTAAACCTTCAATAGCCCCAGAATTCAAGGCTCATTATCTCCAATTTCTAGAGGGGAGCCAAGCACTTCCGAAGCTCTAATTACCAAAGGTCAGGAGAGTACCTGAAACAGGAAGTCTGGCCTACCACAGCACATTCTTGGCCCTCCTTGGATCTTCATACTGAGCCTCCCAGAGGAAGGACAGCTCCCAGTTGCTATAAGTTCTTCCAGAGTTTCTGGCAGGAGAAAGGGGGCTATTCCCCTCTTCACTTGGGCCTGGTTTTGGGAAAAGAAAACCTCATGCCACAAAGGGCCAGGCTGCTAAGGCTTACAAGAGAGATCCCGGGACAGAGGTGCCCTGGGACTAGTAAGGGAGAAGCAGAGAAGGCAGCTGCTACGGAGCTGAGTCTGTCTCCATCACTGCAAGAAGTTGGAACCATAGCCAGAATCCACTAAAGTGCCTCCGAAGCCTCAGCTGAACTAGGAATCGGTCAATTTGCTGGAGAATCTGCCTCCTGTGTTTACTGTCTGGAGAAGCATGTGCCACAGGACACAGGTGGAAGTCCCAGACAGCTTTGTGGAGTTCTGTTCACCTTTATGTGCTTTCAGAGGATTGAAATTTGTTCATCAGCTTTGTGTGGCAAGTGCCTTTGCCCATGGGGACATCTCTCCTCCTACCCTTCCTTGAGAATTCTAACTGAAGCCTTCTTTGCCTGCAGAATCTTTCTCATGCTAGCATGGACATTCTGGGGAATGGGACTTGGAGACTGGCTGGTGGCCTGGAGTGTAAGCTGGCTGGGACTCCTCAAGTCCTGATTTTTCTAGGATTCCGTATATGGTCAGCTTTCTTCTGACCTCTTGAGAGGCCCAGAGGAGTGTTTAAGTCAAGACAATGGGCTCAACAGTAGTAAAGGGACAAGAACCCAAGGGATGACAGGAAAGTGTCAGACCAGCCACTCTATCCCTTCAGAGCCACCTGCCACCATCTAGAGATGGCACCTAGAGACTAGACACCAGTTCTGCTTAGAGCACATACTGGGCACCTTGAGCTTGGGTTAGAGGTTGGTTCTCAATTCTCAGAGGCCCAGTGTGGGCCAGCTTGAGTCCTTGCCTCCCCTGGATGCTGCCCTTCGGTTCCTGGTTAATGACTCTCAGCTGTGCAGGTCCTGGGTTTGTTCAGATATTTGGGAAGAAGGGCCCTGAAATCTTTTTACTAGGCAGTTCTGGTCGTTGAAGGAGAGTGCATACTGCTAGTCTCCACTGTGGGCTACAAGGCCACAAGGATTGGGGAATAAAACAGTTGCTTATGGGAAAATTGGGAGGTTACTGCCCTCTTGACCACCCAGATCTCTGGCTCAGGTGTCAGGCATGAAATATGAGCCTGGATTCATTGCCCAGTCTTTGGGACAAGTTGTTAGTGTAAGGAGCCTAAGACATAGCCTGAACAGCATATGTCCTCAGTTTCTCTAGGACCTACCAATGCCAGAAATGTACTGTTCTGGGATATATTTTTTTTTCTGGCAACAACAAAACCCCAGGGAGGGAGTTAACATCAAGCTGAGAATACCTTAGCGTAGTAAATGTGTTTGGGCTCTTCTATGTGGTCTGGGTAGGGGGAGATGGAGGAGATAGTTATGGTGGATCAAAGCCTGAAGAGAAATGGTGGGGAGCCCCAAGCTAATTGTTGTGTACCAGGTCCAGGAGCACCACTGGCAGGCTTGTCCTGCAACAATAGGTGGAGAGGATATACCAGAATCTCTACGGGGGTGGGGGAGCACTTCCAGGGAAGGTGGGCATAGGATCGAGAAAGGGAGCTGAAAACTGACAGGTTAGCCTCGCCCCAGCCCAGACTCAGTCCTGGGTTCTGTCAGAGAAGCACCAACCTGATGGGAACTTGACTGGATTCCAAACTGTTGACCCAGTCATCTAGCAGGCCCTGCGGGGATGGGCTGCTTGTCTTTAGGAGTGACATGACAGGGCAGCCCTGATGATTTCATCCTTCAAGATCCAGAAAGCTTGGTAAGGCACGCAATGGGATATGACATAGTCTTTAAAATTAGGAGCTCGTGAGCTGGCTCAGCAGGTGAAGGCTCTTGCCCCAACCTCTACCAGCAACCGTAGCACATGAACATACCCCGTCAAATAAGTGTTTTTCAAAAAACCACATGGGACTGGAGAAATAGCTCAGAGTTTATGAGCACTGGCTGCTCTTGCAGAGGACCCAGGTCTGAATCCCAGCACCCACACAGTGTCTCACAACCAACCTCAACTTTAGCTCTCTGGGAACCCATGCCCTCTTTCATCCTTCACTGACACCAGGCACTCACATGGTGCCCAGACATATATGCAGGGGAAACATTCATGCACATAAAATTAAATAAGTCTTTAAATATCATTTTTTCAGAAAATGACACTATCCTTCAAGAATGCAAGCAGAGAGGACAATCCCATGATGTCTTAGTTGGAAACAGGTAGCATTTTTCTGCTCTGAAGTCCAGTTATCTCCTGAAACGCATATACATTCATGCCGAGAATATAGCACATCTTGCGGGACACACTGTTTTTCTTCATGGCCCTGGGTTTCTCCATCAAACACGGCCTGCTTCTGACAACAATAGCAGCTGATCAAATGGCAGCTCTACTTTAAATGGCTGTGGTTGACAGAGTCAGGAGCAGTGACAGGTGAGAAGCGGCCTTGGGTTACTATAACTTGCCTCTCAGCATCCCTCATCCCTTCTTACTGCCTCAGTTCCCTCTAGTGTCACATCTTCCACCACCCCACAGGTCTTCCATTTAGATCTTGTTTTGTGTATCAGAGGAAGGCTGACCTTAGAGACCACATATACAGCCACGGCTGGACTTGGCTAATAGGAACTGGCAGCAGGGGATGAAGGAGAGGTGGGAGCGTAACTCCAGAGCACTGACGGCCACTGCGGCCTTTGGCAGCACACCTTCCTCTGATTAGTCTTCCTACACACCTCCACTTGTCTCTCTTTCCATCCCACTACTCCTGACTGTCTTTAGTTAAATAATAGGCTGAATGGTGGCCCATCAAAGATGTTCTAATCCCTGGAACCAGTGGTTTATTAATCAATTCATTCATTCATTCATTTATTGTACTCTTGCTGGTTGGGGTGGCCCACAGCTGTAATCTTGGAACTTGGGAGATTGATGCAGCATCTGGAATTCAGAGCTTTCCTCTCTGACAAAGTGAGTTTCAGACCAACTTGAGCTATTCCAGAGACTGTCTCAAAAATAAAACCAAGGGGTGGATGGGGACTATTTGTCCTTTGGTTGTCACTAAGATGAGGAAATTATGTGAGGTTATCTTGGGTGTCGTCATGAGGGAGAGAGACCAAGGAGAATTGACATACAGAAGAGGAGACGATGCAACCATGGAGGTAGAAATAGGAAGGATGTGACCACAAGTCAAGGAAAGCCAACGGCCACCAAAAACTGGATGAGACAAAGAACAGATTCTGTCCTGGGACTCTAGAAGGACTTCTAGACTTCTGGTCTCCGAAGCAGAGAGAGAGCAAATGTATTTACTTCATGGTGCTTTGTTACCGTACCACAGGAAATGAACACAAGTGGCCCCTTGTCAGCAGCTCTGAGGAGTCCAGGTGCTTGTGACTTTCTTCCTCCTTGACCACACTATTAACACCTTCTAAATGTCTGGGTTGATGGGCCCCGTTTCCTGCTGTAGGCTTTCTGACATGGGCGTCTACCTCACCCTCGCTGCTCCCTTATCTCAGAGCATCTGAACCAACACACTCCCAGAGTTCAACCTTGCTTGTCCAAGTGACCACAGCAGTCTCATTCTCTTTCCAAGTGTTTGATCTAAGAGCACACACATCCCAGCTGAAGCCAAAGCAGAGCGAATCTCAGGGAGCTGCTGGGTCAGTTCCAGGTGAGAGAGTCACACACAGGTGGGCTTTCTCTCCTTCCTCCCTGGACATCAGCATTCCTGACCCTATGCTGGTGGCTGCAGTGGCAACTTGCCATCAACTGGAGCCAGAGTATCCACCAACTTCATAAATGGTCCTGTTCTTCCTGTCTTGTCCTGAAAGCTAATGCATTTCCATATCACCTCTTCCCGTTGGAGATGGAGTTATGCCACACTAAACACTGGAAAATTCAAATAGCTACATGTTGCTACAAGGCAGAAGTGGACAAAGAATTATAAATATCCTGGCACTAAAATAAAACAAAACAAAACCCCTTGATTTAAAAGCCTTCACTTGCCAGCAAGGTGGCTCAGTAAGAACAGTTACTTGCCACCACGCCTGACTATCTGAGTTCAGAAGATCTGAGTTGGATCCTTAGGACCCACATGGTGGAAAGAATCAACTCCTGCAAGTTGTCCTCTGCCCTATAGACACACACGCTGCAGCACGTGTATCTCCACTCCCGAATACATAAATAAATGTGATAAGAAATTTAGGGGGTTTCATGATGCCTGTTCTTACACTGGAAAATAAGCAGCAGGTGTGAGTGTAATCAATTGCCGTGTAGAAGGGGAGTAAAAGCAGCAATAGCAACAAGGTAAGTACAAAAGCAACTCTTGTGTAAACACAACTGTGGTCTAAAGATCACCAAACATCAATGAGGCCCCTCCACAGGATGGTCAGATGGCTTAATTTCCTTGAGAACTTCACAGATTACATAAGACAAAAAAAAAAAAAAAAAAAAAAAAAGAAGGAAAGAAAACCCTCAAAGGCAAATGCCAGAAATCCCTTTTGCCTAGGTTCTATTTTACTCATCATGGAAAAGTCAAGGGAGAGATCAATGGGACAACACATGTTCTCTTTTTGTTCTGCTGTTGAACCTTCCTTTGGGAAGAAAGGCAGGGTCACCGGGTCAACGTGAGTACAGTTCAGAGATCAAAAAAAGAAGGAAGAGACTTGACTCAGAAATATTTAATAAAGTGTAGAAGAAAAAACTGATTTTTTTCTGGGTTTACAAATTAATGCCTCCAAGAGTCTTTTGTTCTGGAATCCTAATTTGTACTAAGGTAAGCCAAGTCCTCCTAAGTTTCTTTTGACCAAAACATTCTTTAGTGCATATGACTCATTACCTCTTGACAACATATTCTGAGGACTGCTTCTCTGACCCTATGAATTTCACTGAGAATATTTTTGTGGTTGGTTGGTTGGTTGTTTTTAGGTGTGAGTGGGGAGTCTCACTGTATAGCTCAGCTTGACAAACTCATCCTATTGAGTTCTGGAGTTCCAGGGCACTAGAGTTCCAGGTTCTAGAGTCAGCACTGGGGCTGTTGGACACTATAAGCCCATTATTTCTTTCTTTTGATACCTCCATAGTTAATTGTCAACCTACAGCATGCAAGCAGGAACTATTTTATTCCATCTTTTGTTGCTGCAACAAAAAACTTGAAACAATGTAATTTTTGATATAGAAGGTTTTTGGCTCACCAGTTTGGAGACTGGGAAGTCTAAGATATTGGTGCTGGGATTTGCTCAGTAGTTGCTAAGGCCTTTGTGTGCTACATGATGGTGAGGGCTTTTCATAATTAGACTGTGGTGGTTTGAATGAGAATGTCTACCATGAGCTCAGATGGTTGAATATTGGTCACCAGTTGGTAACAGGATTTGGGTAGATTTAGGAGGTGTGGCCTTGCTGGGAGAAGTATATTCCTCGGTGTGGACATTGAGATTTCAAAGTCATGTGCCATTTCCCTAGTTCACCCACCCTACTTCATGCTTGTGGTTCAAGATGTAAGCCTTCAGCATTCTGCTCCAGTTGGCTGCTTTGCTGCTCTGCTTCTGGGTCATAATAAATTTTCACCACTTGGAACCTATGGTCCCAAATAAACCCAATAAACCCTTTCTTCCTTTCTTCTGTGAATTGTCTCGATCATTGTGTTTTATTACAGCAATAGAAAATGAATTAATACAGGACAAAGCAAGTGCATTAACTGAGGGCTCTGTCCCTCTTGTAAAGTGATTGATTCCATCATGGGGCTCCACCCTCATGACCTCATCTAGTCCTAACCACCTCCCACAGGTCCTACTCCAAATATTATTAACAGAAATTTGGAGATTAAATTTCCAATAGAGGTGCTTTGGGGAGCACATCCAAATGAAAGCAGAGAAGGGGTAATGAACACCCGGACACTCATCTTGGTATTCATACTCAGTGATCACACCATTCCTCACCCTACAGTTAGCAGGTTTCCTGCAGAATACAATGACCCATGCTCGCTTTTATTAGTCTAACTTGGAGACTTGTTCCTGCTGAGTTGTTCTCAGTAGAAGTTGGCTCTCTTTAAAGTAATAGTTTCCTTTGCGTGCTGTCTTCATTACTCTGTAATCTTTGGAGAAAGTTCAAACATTTCTCTTCTCTGGGAGAACTGGTTTAGAAAAACTGTTATTCCTGGCCAGAAAGTATTTCAAATACAGTCATCAGAGATGTAACTGGATACTTAGGATGTTGTCTGGATATCACCCAAAGACCAAGTCTTTGAGATTACAAGAGAAAGCTCCAAGGGCTCATTGTAAAACTTTGCTACTTAGACTGAATTTGTGGGCCAGAAACATCAAGCCACCAATGATTTGTTAGAAATGCATATCTGAGGTCACATCCCAGACCCAGTGAACAGTACCTGACATTTATTAGTAAGAAATTATTGAGGATTCATTATATGCCACTGTCTCTTCTGGGTATTGGAGACTATGGTGGTTTGAATGAAAATGTCCCCCCTAGACCCACAGGGAGTGGCATTATTGGAGGTGTGGCCTTGTTGGAGGAAGTGTGTCACTGAGGATGGCCTTTGAGATTTCAGATGCTCAAGCCAGGCCCAGTGGCTCACTGTCTCTTCCTGTTGCCTGCAGATCCAGATATAGAACTCTCAGCCTCTCTGTCACCATGTCTGCCTGCATGCCACTATGGTTCCTGCCATGAGGATAATGGACTAAACCTCTGAACTGTAAGATAGCCCCAGTTAAATGTTTTCCTGTATAAGAGTTGCCTTGGTCATGGTGTCTCTTCAGAGCAATAAAATCCTAAGAGAGGAACATAATAGCAAAATAATACCTACATCTCTTCTTCCCATTATTGTACAGTTACATTCTGGTAGGGCAGATTAACAAACACACTTAAGAAATTAGATAGTAGGATGTACTTGGTGCTTAAGAAATTATTCAGTAATGAAGTAGAAAGTGGCTGGAAATTGGAGGTGAAAGGCAACAGCAAAGGAGGATCTGCCTGAACAGAGCCCTGCATGGGGAGGATGTGGAGCACAGGGGTTCAGGGGCCGCTATATTTTAATCAAGGAGCTGTTAGAGCAAAGGACCTGAGGAGAGTTTGAACTTCAGTACAGGGAGAAAGCAGATCAACTGTGGCTCGGATTTAGTGAATTAGGAGACCTGGAGGTCAGACAGACAGGGAAGGACCAGAGCCCATGGGTCAAAGGTTCTCAGATGCACTGCTCATTGAAATCCCTTGTTGGAAGGCTCGGCAGACACAGATTGCTTGGTCCTATCCTAGAGTTCCTGATTCAGAAGCTGAGGAGGAGGGGGTCCAATAACTCACATTTCTAACAAGCTCCAGGTGATGTAGCAGTGCTCAGCTGGGTACCTTACTTGTGGGGCCACTGAGGTGGTGCCTAGTTGGTCCTTGTAAAGAGTTCAGTGTGGTGGGAAGCCATCAGAGGGTTCTGAGTGGGACAGTGACGTGGTTTAGTTTTTGTATCCTTAGTGTCCTCAGGAGAGAAAGCCTTTCTAGTCACTCATTATCATTGTGCCTGTAGCCTTTCCTGTTTTGTTCATCACATGGTCTGATCTATTCTCACATTCTTACTTTCCATTTCCTCCTAAATATTTCCATGGAATTTTCTAGAATCCCCAATCCATAATTCAGAATTTTTGGACATACACTCAGCCTATTTCAGAACTTAACTTCTTTTTCCTCTACTTAATGGGAGCCTGGATTGTCCCAAGGATGCGGCAATCTTCAACTCTTTTTTTGGCAGAGCCAGTTTGGTCTATGGGCTTCAAGATCTGTAGGTTATGTTTGTTGCTGCCTGCTGGCTTTATGTTGTTGTTTCTAAAACCTAGCCTCTGTACCTCCTACCAAAGCCCTGTCCTGTTACGTGGCCCTACTGCCTGACTCAGATATTTTATGTCTTCATTTATTGAGGTTCATGCTTCCTGACTCCCTGTCTTCTTCTCTGCACAATTATTTTGTTTTTTTTTTTAATTTTATTGAAATTAGCCACTTGGGTGTCCCATTTAGGGTCCTGTCTTCTCAGTGTTCTTGATTTCCTCATCCACTATGACCATTGCTTTCTCCATCCCACCTCAAAGTTCTTCTGATCCTTGTTGCAGTCAGAAAAATCTCTTGCCTCTGCAAGTCCAAACACTCTTTCTCTCCTACACTGTCCCCTTCTTGGGGAAGGAAACAGTTCCTCAACCCATCAGGATCCCCTTTCCACTGATTCTGCCGGTTTTTACAATCCCTCAGCTTCCTCCTATGCTCGCCCTTCTTGTCTCTCTTAGGGTTTGTGGCTCACCGTTGTGAACAATTTCTTTGAAATCTCTCATCCTCAGAACCTTCTCTCTCTCTCTCTCTCTCTCCTTAAAAAATATGTATTATATATATGTGTGTGTGTGTGTGTGTGTGTGTGTGTGAGTGTGTGTGTGTGTTCTGTTCTCACACACACCAGAAGAGGGCCATCAGATCCCATTACCGATGGTTGTGAGCCACCATGTGGTTGCTGGGAATTGAACTCAGGACCTCTGGTAGAGCAGTCAGTAGTCAGTGCTCTTAACCACTAAGCCATCTCTCTAGCCCCTCAGAGCCCTCTTATCTCCCAAGTGTAGTCTCCTATAAAACACTAAAAGACCTTACCATGATTCCTCCCTGATTGCTCAAGTGCCTCCATGGCACTCTGGAAAGTCAAGTGAGCCAAACTGCTTCTACTTCCAGTTCAAAACCCCTATGTGGGGCTGGAGAGATGGCTCAGTGGTTAAGAGCACTCACTGCCCTTCCAGAGGATCCAGGTTCAATTCCTAGAATCCATGTGGCAGCTCACAACTGTCTGTAACTTTTGTTCCAGGGGATCTGACACCCTCACACAGACATACATGCAGGCAAAACACCAATTTATGCAAAAATAAAAATAAATAAAAATTTAAAAATCCTATGTGATATTAAGCCCAACTCATACTCCTTTAGGTGACTGTGTCATTACTTGCTTTATTCGTAAGACTCACTTAAAAAACACTTTCCTTTTTTAAATTCTTTTTTTTTAAAGCATTTATTTATTAGACTGGGTGGTGGTGGCGCATGCCTTTAATCCCAGCACTTGGGAGGCAGAGGCAGGCAGATCTCTGTGAGTTCGAGGCCAGCCTGGTCTACAAAGGGAGTCCAGGACAGCCAGAGCTGTTATACAGAGAAATCCTGTCTCAAAAAAAAAAAGCAAAAAAAAAAAATTATTTATTAATTTATTATGTATACAGTATTTGCTCTACATAAATGCCCGGGGACAAGATCTCAATGTAGATGGTTGTGAGCCACCATGTGGTTGCTGGGAATTGAACTCAGGACCTTTGGAAGAATAGCCAGTGCTCTTAACCTCTGAGCCATCACTCCAGCCCCCTTTTTTAAATTCTTAACTGATGAACTGTCCTCAGGTTTCATCAAGAAAGGAGATAGAATAGGATGGGAACTCTGATATTCCTTCCTAAAATCCATAAGTCAATCTTCCCTTGCCAGACTCTTCCCTTTACTAAATGTATCTATCACCCCTCTCAAAAGTTCATGGTGCCCCCAACCCCATTCATTCATTTATTTATTATCCTGTCTCTACTGTATCATTCCTGCTGTCACACACACATACTGCAGGATCCCCCCATCTGTTCCTCCTATAAGCTGTATCTGTATTCTAATACAGCTATTTTTAGCTCCTTCCATCTTTGAAACCTTTCTATTGTCGCGTCCCTCTCGACCAGCAAGAAATGACGCAACTCACAAAAGCTCTTCTCCTGCAGTTTATTCAGGTCCCTTGAAAACAGTCTTCCGAAAAAGGGCCGGGCAGACCCAACCCACAGGCTAAATACTAAATGAACAGCCAATCAAGTAAAGCCACATGGTGCTATCTTAGAGGCCCATGTATAGCCAATCAAGTAAAGCCACATGGTGCTATCTTAGAGGCCCAC
>CAJQZJ010000102.1:252555-313186 GCA_907164525.1 Lophiomys imhausi | reverse complement strand
TTAAACTCATGGAGATGGTTAGATAGTAGAATGTTAAAGTCAGGTGCCAAATACATATGGACTGGACATTGGGAATGTATGCTAAGCCATATAACTCTTATAATCGTGGCCTATTTATTTCTGTTGTTTTGTATTGTATTTATAGTTATAAGAAAAAGAACCATTTTTTGAACTGAAAGGGAGAGCTGTTGGGGGGAAAAAAGAAATACCTTAAACTAAAAAAAAAAAAAAAGGAAGGGAAGAGGATGGGGGGGTTGAGGGGGCGGAGGGTGGAAGGGTGGGACTGGAGGGGGAGTAGGGAGGGGATTGTGATTGAGATGTAACTTGAAGAAATAAAAAATAAATTATTAAAAAAAATAATGACTTTGGATAAATGATGACTTTGGAGGCATGCCAGGAAGGATGAACACACATGTTCCCAGTTTAGCAAGGATGGATGTGGACAACGAGACCTGGCTTTCATTTCTCTCTAGCCTCCTCCTCCTGGACCTTGTGGGTAGCAGTATACAGATGACAAACTTTCTTAAGAGTGCCCAGGCCAGTCACACACCTACAGGTTTCTTCTTGCCCTCCATTTGCCAGGCTCTGTTGCTTCCCATAGTCCTCAAATATTATCTTCCTTTCCCCTGTACCTGCCCCCCCTTGTCTGCTCCCAGACCACCAAACTGCCCCCTATACCATCTTCTTCCCTAGGAGAGGCTGTTAGCAGACATTCCCTGGTCTGGCTGTCCCTGTGGGGACAAAGAAATGTTAGGAGACAGCAGAGGCTTACTGGCTCAGGCTCACTAGCTGGTGGCCTTAGGCTAACCCTGTAACCCTGTCCTTAACTCAGTGCCCTAGGCAGAGCAGGGGAAGGGTGTCAGAGAGAAGAGGTTTGCAAGTACTGCATTTCCTTCCTTCTCTCTCACGTCCTTACTCTGTTCACGTCCCTCTCATTGGCTTGCTGGAGCCTGCTGTTAGGTCCTACAGGTATGCCAGGCAGCCCTGTGTGCCCTCCTGGGTCTCTAAGATTTTGAAATCCTTCCTCTGGCAGAGTTCTTGTCTTTGACCTTTTCCCCCTGTCTCTCAGCTTCCTCCTGGAGCTTATTGGAATCTTCCCTCTGGTAGAATTCTTGTTTGTGACCCTTTCCCTAAACATCTCCCACCATGTCTTCTGTCCTGCTTGCTCCATCATCTCTCAACTGGCTCCTGTCTGTAACCACTTGCTGTTCTCATTCTGAATACTCCTCATCTGCCTTCTCTAATCTCTTCCTCCTGTGACTCAGAGATTTCCTTAAGCACCCGCCCCGCCCCCGCCCCGTCCCAGTCTTACTGTAAGCAGCTTGGCCTCAGTATAGCTCAGTGGGCAATTGATGGCTCATTCAGTTTCCAAATCCAAATAGATTGTAACAACTTCTGCCAGTGCACAAATAAATGATCACAAAATCTCATACCTCTAAACTTTTCTCTCCATTCTCAAAATTCTATCTTTAAGCCTTCTTTGCTCTGTTTGCTCATCTCTCCCATTGACTGCTAAATTCAGTTTTACAGAGATTCAAATGTCTTTTGAGTACGGATATTACTTTAAAAAAATGTTTTATGCTGCTTTATTCTATAAAAAAGCTGGCTATGGAGTTGGATTATGGCCTTCCCTCCCCAGACCTGAGCATGCTTGTTAAAAAAAAATGTTCCCCCAAACTCTAGAAAAGGCAAGACCTGATTTTTACATATGAAGTAAAACCAGGCTGATGCAGCCTTTGGGGGAGGAGCTGGTGTAGGTCTGCTATTGTTGCTAAGCTGATAAAGCTATAGTTTTACAGCTGAAGCCATCAACACCATCGGAAATCTGAGAAGAAATATATTTGATTAGGAAGTATAATCCGAAGGGCTCTGTATCAATTAAAACAACACAGACTCACCCACTACCTGGACAGTCAGCCTCTGGTCCTCCACAGTGATCTGGATGGCTTTGTTGGGGACAGAAGTTGTCAGTCTCTGGCTGTCACACAGGACAGCATCAAATCTTCAGCTGCCACACTAGGCAGCATAAGCCTTTGGCCACCAGACCCACTAAGTCTGAGAGATTTTTCCATAGAAGAGGAACTTGGGAACACTGTCCTACCTTGATGAAGCAGAAGAGTGCAGTCAACGCACCAGTATCCACAGTTTGGGCGGCACCCTGGAGGTGAGCGGGGGCACAGTGCTTGGCATTATCACAAGCCAAGTGGAGTCTATGGTTTCCTATATTTGGAGATAGGCTCAGCTGCTGCTACTAGAAGCTAGCATTTTGTCATCAGGGAACCCCTTGTCATTAAACACCTTAAATGCCATATTCAGCAGATCTCTGAATGGTTTGAGGACCATCATCTAATATATTAAATATACCTGATTTTAAACAAACTTTCCTTGTTTTCAGTTACTTGCTTCAGGCTTAATCTTGGCAACATATGCAGAAGGCTAAAGATTGTCCCTGTAAATGAATTACATTTGTACTTAGTATGACTACAAGCATAGTTCTGAGCACATTAAAGAATTTGATCATTTATAAGGGTGACCATTAACTTGCATATCTTAGTTATCTTCAACAGTTCACAACAAGTTAGTAGCTTTTATGAGATTAGGATTTTACAGTTTTATCCCTGTTAAGTTTGAGCTTTAAAATTTTGAATTAAAGATTTAATTGAATATATTCTTCATCATCAAAATAAAACTTTAAACCATAAATATAATCCACAGAGAGACTAGGGATCTTACTTCCTTGATCCTTTCATAGTATACCATTACAGAATAGCACAGTTTCTTGTATGACTCGGTTTATCCAAATAACAAAAGCTTAACAAAATTAGCAAAGACAAAGAGGTTAGACATATATCTTCTTTTTTTTATATACTTTATTTTTTTATTTCTTCAAGTTACATCTCAGTCACAATCCCTTCCCTATTCCCCCCCCCGTCCCACCCTTCCACCCTCTTCCCCCCAACAGCCCCCCCTTTCAGTCCAACAAATGGCTCCTTCTCTTATAACAGTAAATACTATACAAAACAACAGAAATAAATACTCCACAATTATGAGTGTTAAATGGCTTAGCATACATTCCCAATGTCCAGTCCATATGTATTTGGCCCCTGACTTTAACATTCTACTATCTAACCATCTCCATGAGTTTAAAGTTCTATATCTGACTCAGCTTTCATACTAACTTGCATCACAATTTTAAAAAACATCTTCTTAGATCCAGAACACACTCTTGATTCCTAAACAACTCAAAATTTAACTATGAGACTCTAGCTATCTATTCGTCAACCACCTCAGAGACCTGAGAGGGATAAATATATATGATTATGTAGGAAGTGCAGGGCCTGCATCTTCCAAAACTAAGAAATAACATATCAGTGGGTGCCTGGACAGTTCCTGTTTTCTCTCCATACGCTATAGCATCAATCTTCAGCCTTTTGGTCCCGTTTCTCTGACAGACATTGATTGTAGAGCAGGAATTATGAAGGACTTACCTACCCTGTCTTGGCAGAGCTAGGCTGTCGACTTACCTGCTACCAAGTTTTGTCCTTTTTGGACAGCAGTCTGTCTACAAGGGGTAGACTGAAGCAAGGGGTTTTTCATGCCAAGAGGTAGGCTTGCCACTAATTCAACCATCTCACACTGGAGATTCTTCGATGCTCATCTTCTACTTGGAGTAGAATAGGAGGTGCTGTCAGGAGCTGACATGTCTCGATATCAAAAAAATCTTAATTTAAGAAAACATCTTTGATGGTTAGAAGGTAGAAGGTTAAAGTCAGGGGCCAAATATGTATGAACTGGACATTGGGAAGGTATACTGGGCCATTTAACTCTCATAAATGTGGCATATTTAATTCTGCTGTTTTGTATAGAATTTACTGTTATAAGAGAAAGAACCATTTGTTGGATTGAAAAGGGAAGCTGTTGGGGGGGAAGAGGGTGGAAGGGTGGGACAGGAAGGGGGAATAGGGAAGGGTTTGTGACTGAGATGTAACTTGTAGAAAAAAAAAGTACTTATATAAAAAAGTTTTAATAATGTTAAATATATTAAAAAAAAGAAAACATCTTTGAATGCCATATTCTGCAGATCTCTTGGAGTTTTTGAAGATGCCCTATCTATCTCTTGTATTTAGATAAGCAAATGTTGCTTGTCTCTTAACAACTTGATTTCTGAGTAGCTTAGAGAATATCTGTGATAGACTGTCATAGTGGCTAACAAAATGACACGCTTGCATGACTAGGAGTTTGTATTTCTGAACTATCCTAAACCGTTTAAGACGGTTGGTATCAAAAGACCAGAGCTTCACATTTCATTTTTAAGAATTACTAGGTACAATACCTTTAAGAAGCGTTACCTTTAATTTTGTAAATATACAAAGATCAATACCATTGTGGCCAAATATACTCTTAATTTTGTATCAATATACAAAGATCAATGCCTATGTAGCCCAATACAATCTTAATATTGCATCAATATACAAGGGTCAATACCATTGTGGCCAAATATAATCTTAATTTTGTATCAATATACTAGACATATATCTTCAAGGCAGTTTCTGCTAGCCTGAATAGACATTTATAACCTCAGGAATAACCTTAATCAAACATACTCTATTCATCAAATATATGTTGTTCCTTATCTGAAATGTTTACTCCCAGGACAAAAATCATCACATAAAAATCCATCCTAATAAAAAATATTTAGATTCTTTAGTCTGAAAACGAGATAAGCAAAGGGCTCAGTAGGTCTAGAGATTTTATGGGTGCTTCCTTAGTTGGTCTATGGTCATTTAAATCACGATGGTGAAGTTATGTGGTATGCACTCTCATTAACCTTAGTAATGATGGCTGTCAGCCCAGTGGCTGCTTCCATCTTGGTGAAGACATCAGACAAGATGGCAGCCAACCACAAACTTGCTATTTATTCCAACATAAGCCCATCAGGCATACATTCCCCTTCTCTCTCTCTCTCTCTCTCTCTCTCTCTCTTCCTCTCTCCTTCTCTCTCTCTTTCTGTGCTTCATAGCAACTTCTCTGGAATCACCTTGATCATAGCAGGTCTTTATCACTTTTGTTTAAAGGAAGAATGATTGACAGTCATTCAGGGGCAAGTCTGGTAAATGAAGTAGTTAATTTATCCAGAGATTCAACATGTGGGTCAGTCATAAGGAGTGACCACAAGCTACAGATGCTTCTCCTTCCTGAAGCTCAGTTGCCTCTGCAAGAGATTATTAGAGATTTATTGGAACAAAAGAAAAGTTTGAAGGTGTCAGTTCAGAGTTGAGCTGTGGTTCTCATCCTGGATCCTGTTGTCCAGGCTTGCTTGGTAGCATGCTGATGGTTTCCTTTGAGAGGTAATTTCCAGACACCAGAAAAGACTCCCTCTTGATTGTTTATGTGATAATCACAACATGTTATTCAGCAAATATTTATGAAGTGACGTTTTTCTTCTCAGTCAGGCACTGTCCTATATGCTAGGGACACAATGAGAAAGAAGACAAACTATTATACTAAAAATAATTAATACTGTTGCAAGTTATATTTTTGAAAACTTATAGAAAGAAGTAAAAAATATAAAAAATATCTTTTTAAAAAGTGTGATGTGTCTGTTTTTCTTTGAGACCAGGCTCTTCTGTATGTCCCTTCCTGTCCTGGAATGTTCTATGTAGACAAAGCTGGTCTCAAACTCACAGAGATCTGCCAACTTCTGTCTCCTGAGTTGGAACTAAAGCAGTGAGTTTAAAATAGTAAATTCTTTTATTTTTTTTAATAAATAAATTTATTTATTTGTTGCTTCAGGTTACATCTCCATCATAGTGTCCTATTCCCCCCTTCCCAGCCCTGCCCTCCCACCCTCTACCCCCTAACCCTTCCATTCCACTCCTCTGGAGTGGAGTGTCCCTACATAACAGTCCCTCGCCCCAGTTCAGAAGTCATAGAGGGCCAAGAGCCTCCTCATACACTGGGGGCCTACAAGGAAGTACCACCAGTGAAAAGTATCTCATTGCCAGGGAGAGAAAACTAAAAAACAAACAAAAAATAAAAAATAAAAAGTCTATGTCCATGTTCCCTTTGGTGCATTGGTTGTAGTATAGATATCCTGTACTATATAGCTAAAATCCTACTATAAGTGAATAGATGCATGTGCATCCAGATTCCAATAACTATGAACAAAATTTCAGAGAAATGCAAAGCAGGGCATTAGTACATGGCCATTACATGGCCATCATATGACCATCACATGAGCATCACAGTACTTTTCCATAAACCAATGTTCATATGGTTTCTTATGTTACAATAAGTCAGGCTCTGCTCTTTGGGATTGTAAGATACACAGAATTTTACTTTTTGAACATTACTGAAATGCAATTTACATACCATACAATTCAGCCATTTAAAGAATTCTGTCCTGTGATTTGTACTGTATTCACTGTGTTATGCATGCAGTCCTTTAAAATAACTTCTTTTTCCTACAAGCAAAGCCAGGACTCATTTGCTGTCACCTCAGGGCTTCTTCCCACTTCTCAAGAGTCCTGGACAACCACTTTCTGTCCTCACGGGTGAAACAAGTCAGAACAGTTCACATAAGTTGAATAATACAATTTACAGTCCGTTGTGGATTTTTCTTTTCTTTTCTTTTAGCCATAATGTTTTCAATGTTGTTCCATCATCCTTTCATTTAATTTTTTTGATAAATAATATTCCATTGTATGGATATACCATATTTTGTTTATTCATTGAGTAGTTGGTGGACATTGGAGGAGTTACCATTTATAGGCTGCTAAGAATAATGCTATGATCATCCAAATCTTTCTATAGACATGTTATCATTATGACCTCAAGGCCACTCTGGGTTATATGAGACCCTTGAGTATATAATTCAAAGAGGAATTGATGTCTTATAAACAAATACTGTATTTAATCACTTAAGTAACTGACAGGCTATGTTCAAAGCAGATGGTTGTTTCATTTAAAAGTCCTACCTGCGCCGGGCGGTGGTGGCGCACGCCTTTAATCCCAGCACTTGGGAGGCAGAGACAGGCGGATCTTTGTGAGTTCAAGGCCAGCCTGGTCTACAAAGTGAGTCCAGGACAGCCAAGGATACACAGAGAAACCCTGTCTCGAAAAACAAAAAAAAAAACAAAAAACAACAACAAAAAAAAGTCCTACCTGTAATGTACGAAGCTTCCAGTTTCTCCACTGTTCACTAGCCCCTGTAAGTACTTATGTAGGTTTATTATTGTAACTACTATCACTGTAGTCCCGATAATGTGCATGAGGTAGTTTTTCATTGTGGTTTTGATTTGCTTTTTCCCTGAACGCTAAGATGCTAAACATAACTTATTGGTCATTTGTTTTCATTTTGTTCTGTGCAGGTCCTTTGCCCATTTTTGGTGGGTTGTGTCTTTTTCTGTAGCTGCACTGTAATCATTTATTGTGTATTCTAGATAAAAATTCTGTAGAAGTTATATAACTTCTATAAAAGTTTTCTTCCATTCTGGTGCATTTTTACTTTCTTGACAGTACCCTTGAAAGCACATTTTTAAAAAATTTGTTGATAATTCAGTTTCTCCCTTCCTTCATTGCTGCTGATTTTGATATCATATCTAAAAAAATAAAACCATTACCAAACCACTGCTTGGTCCAAGGTCATGAAGGTTTATGACCTTTTTTGTATTACCTTTTCAGAGTCTTACACTCTTTGCTTCATTTTGAGTTAATCTTTTGTATGTACTATAAATTTAGTAGGATCAGTGACTATAGGTCTGAAGAGGATGCATACAAAATCTATGGAACACTCAGGAAAAAATGACAGAAATGTAAGAATAGAAACTCAAGAAAACACATTTAGAATCATTAATCCATATAGAAGAAAAAATTCTAATTTGCAGCAGATGAGAACACAGAGATAACAGTTATCCATAATTCTCTGAACCCCATTTCCAAATGATGGAGACCTACTGGGGCGGCCACCAGTGTGTGGTCATCCAGTTGGTAGGGCCACTATGGTGGCAGGATATTTTCATGCAGAGGAAATGGTAAGAATGTGGTTTGAGGAGGATGTTGGGCATTGATGTTCATGCAGACTTTCCCTCTGGCTAGGGTATGGATATCAATGGAGCCAAGCCAAGAGGGATGGGTGGAGATAGAGGGTTAGGCAGAGTCTAGAAGACTCTTACATTTATTTTGCCATACCAAATTACCTCACATGAAGGGTATAAAAACACTGATTTCTCTAGAAGCTGGGAGTCCAAAGTAAAGGAGCTGTCGGGGTTGCTCAGCCCCCTCTCAGTTTTGTGCAAAGGCACAACTTTGCCAATGATATCTATATTTCCAGGCCACTGTTTACTGTTCTTTAAGGGTCTCACGTAGCCTAAACTGGCCTTGAAGTCATTTTGTAGCTAAGAATATCCTGAGTTCCTGATCCTCCTGCCTCTGCTAGTATTACAAGCTTGCCTCACCAAGTGGTGTGGCAGGAGTATTAAATGTACCTTGTAGGTTCAAGTCTTTGAATACTTGATCCCCAGATGTTTGTGAGGGTTATGGAACCTTGTAGTGAATTAGTAAGGGCTTTTGAATGCAGATTGGTCTGGCACATGGCAGCGTTTGATCCTGGACAAACAGATGTAATTGGTAATGCCTGGAAAACTGAGAGAAAGGGCTTTTAGATGCTGCCTCTCTTCAAAGTGGGCGGAGCCCAGTTGGTGGTTCTGAGAGACAAGCAGCAGACCTTTGTTGAGGGGTAAGACCCTACGAAAGATCGAAAGATCGAGAGAACGAGACACTCTATTTAAGCCAGAGAACGCCACATGAAGAGGAACCGCCAGAGAGGAGAGAGACTGAGCCACGCCCAAGCCATGTGAAGAGGAGCCAGCCTGTGAGCGAGGCACACATACACCAGCTACTTGCACTGAGTTTGTGCTGACAAAAAGCCTCTGAAAGCGACTCTGGTCAAGAGCCAGCCCCAAAGGCCAAGAAAAACTGCAAGGATGACAGCATCGGGAGCAGAGTGGCTCAAGGTATGTTACTGAGTGAACGAGGCTCCAGGCATGCATGGGGTGAGGAGACCATAAAAATGACAGTAATGGTGGCTTACAGAAAGCTGGGACTGGCTGCTACCACAGTAGTAGGAGCAAAGCAACTGAAGCCAGCAGGCGGTAGCAGGGACAGCACTGGGTTATTAGGTATTAATAAATATAGATTAATAAAATTTTTATTTACAGAATCTTTAGGAGGTGGAACCTTGCTGGAGGAAGTACATCACTGAGGGTGGGCTTTGAGAGTTCATAGGCTGGTTGCCCACTTGCTGTTTTTACTTCCTGGGTGTGGATGCAATGTGACTAGCCAGCTTCCTGCTCCTGTACCATCCCCTCCCTGCCCATTGCCATGCCTTTCTTTTCATGGAGGACTCTATCGCTCTGGAACTGCAAGCCTAAGTAGACCCTTTCTATGTTTTTATACAGAGTATCTTTTTTTTCCTGTGCCCCTTGATTCCTTGTAATGTCCCCACATCCTCTTTCATTGTTTTTTAAATTTTTTCCTTTATTTTTTATTTCTTCAAGTTACATCTCAATCGCAGTCCCCTCCCTATTCCCCCCTCCAGTCCCAACCTCCCAAACTCATCCCTCACCCTCTTCCCTTTTTATTTTTTTCTTTTAAGTTTAAGGTATATCTTATTTCCCCCTACAGTTTCCCCTTTCAGTCCAACAAATGGCTCTTTCTCTTATAATAATAAATACAATACAAAACAACAGAGGTAACTAGGCCACAGTTATGAGGGTTATATGGCTTAACGTACATTCCCAATGTCCAGTCCATATGTATTTGGTACCTGACTTTAACATTCTACTATCTAACCATCTCCATGAGTTTAAAGTTCTTTATCTGACTCAACATTCATACTAACTTGCAACACAATTTTAAAAGTATCTTCTTAGATCTATAACACTCTCTTGATTCCTAAACAATTCAAAATTTAATTATGAGACTCTAGCTATCTGTTCTTCAACAACCTCAGAGACCTGAGAGGGATAAATATATCTGATTTTATAGGAAGTACAGGGCCTGCAGCTTCCAAAACTAAGAAATGACATACCAGTGGCTGCCTGAACAGTTCCCATTTTCTCTCCATACATTACAGCATCAATCTTCAGTCGTTTGGCCCCGTTTCTCTGACAGACATCGATTGTAGAGCAGGGGTTATGAAGGACTTACCTACCCTGTCTTGGAAGAGCTAGGCTGTTGACTTACCTGCTTCCAGGTTTTGTCCTTTTTGGACAGTATTCTGTCTACAGTTGGAGCAAGGGGCTTTTCCTACCAAGAGATAGGCTTGCGACTAATTCAATCATCTCCCACTGGAGATTCTTCGATGCTCATCTTCTACTTAGAGGAGAATAGGGGGTGCTGTCAGGAGTTGATATGTCTCGATATCAAAAAATCTAAAGTTATAAAAACATCTTTGAATGCCATATTCTGCAGATCTCTTGAGGTTTTTGAAGAAGCCCTATCTATCTCTTATATTAGGGTAAGCAGATGTTGCTTGTCTCTTAGCAGCTTTATTTCTGATTAGCTTAGAAAGTAACTATAATAGGCTGTCATAGTACCTAACAGAATGACCAGCTTGCATAAACATTAGTTTGCATTTCTTAATTATCCTAAACAGTTTATGACAATTAGTAGTAAAAGACCGAAACATCACATTTCATTTTTTTCTTTACCTCCTAACCCTTCCATCCCATTTCTCTGGGGTGGGGTGTCCTTATATAACAGTCCCTCATCTCAGTTGAGAGGTCGTATGAGGGCCAAGAGCCTCCTCATCAGTACCATCAGTGAAAAGTGTCTCATTGCCCGGGAGAGAGAACTACTAAACAAACAAACCAATAAGCAGACAAACAGATAAAAAAGACTAAAAAATAGGAAAAAATATAAAAAATATATAAAAAATAAAAATAAAAAATAAAAAGTCTATGTCCAAGTTCCCTTTGGTGTGTTAGTTGTAATATCGATACCTTCTACTATATAGCTAAAATCCTACTATAAGTGAGTAGAGGCCATATGCGTCTTTCAGAGTCTGGGTTAGCTCACTCAGGATGAGCTTTTCTACTTCCATCCATTTGGCTGCAAATTGCATAATTTCATTGTTCTTGATAGCTGAATAGTATTCCATTGTGTAGATGTACCACAGTTTTTTAAACCCATTCTTCAGTTGAGGGACATCTGGGTTGTTTCCAGTTTCAAGCTATTACAAATAAGGCTGCTATAAACATAGATGAGGAAACTTCCTTATGATTCCGTGAAGAGGCATTTGGGTGTATACCCAGAAGTGGTATGGCTGGGTCCTGAGGCAAAGCTATTCCAAGTTTTCTAAGATATCACCAGACTGACCTCCATAGTGGTTGCACAAGCCTGCACTCCCACCAGCAATGGAGGAGGGTTCCCCTTTCTCCACACCCTCGCCAGCATGTGCTGTCATTTGAGCTTTTGATCTTAGCCATTCTGACAGGTGTGAGATGGAATCTCAGAGTCCTCTTGGGTTGCATTTCTCTGATGATTAAGGATATTGAGCACTTCTTCAAGTGTCTCTCAGCCATTAGGGATTCCTCCTTTGTGAATTCTCTATTTAGCTCTGTCCCCCATTTTTTGATTGGATTATTCGGTTTCTTGGCATTTAATTTCTTTAGTTTTTTATAGATTTTGGATATTAGCCCTCTGTCAGATGTGGGGTTGGTGAAGATTTTCTCCCAGTCTGTAGGCTGCTGTTTTGTTCGAATGACAGTGTCTTTTGCCTTACAGAAGCTTTTCAGTTTCATGAGGTCCCATTTATTGATTGTTGATCTCATGTTCTGAGCTGTTGGTGTTCTGTTCAGGAAGTTGTCACCTGTGCCAATGAGTTTGAGGGTTTCTCCCACTTTTTCTTCTAGTAGATTTAGTGTGACCGGCCTTATGTTAAGGTCTTTGATCCACTTGGACTTAAGTTTTGTACAAGGTGATAAGTATGGGTCTAATTTCATTCTTTTACAAGTGGACATCCAGTTGGACCAGCACCATTTCTTGAAGATGCTGTCCAAATTTTTGACAAAGAAGCCAAAACGGCCATAAGTGTGTGGGTCTATTTCTGGATCTTCAATTCAATTCCCTTGATCTACTGGTCTGTTTATATCCCAATACCATGCTGTTTTTACAACTATTGCTCTGTAGTACAGCTTGAAATCTGGGATGGTGATACCTCCAGATGTTTTTTTATTGTACAGGATTGATTTAACTATTCTGGGCTTTTTGTTGTTCCATATGAAATTGAGAATAGCTCTCCCCAAGTCTATAAAGAATTGTGTTGGTATTTTGATAGTAATTGCATTGAATCCATATATTGCTTTTGGTAGGATGGCCATTTTTATTATGTTGACCCTACCTATCCATGAGCATGGGAGATCTTTCCATCTTCTAAAGGCCTCTTCCATTTCTTTCTTCAAGGGCTTGAAGTTCTTGTTGTACAGGTCCTTTACTTGCTTGGTTAGAGTTACCCCTAGGTATTTTATGTTGTTTTTGACTACTGTGAAGGGGGTTGTTTCCCTTATTTCTTTCTCAGCCCATTTGTTTGTTGTATAAAGAAGGGCTTCTGATTTTTTTGAATTAATTTTGTATCCAGCCACTTTGCTGAAGGTGTTTATCAGCTGTAAGAGTTCTCTGGTGGAATTTTTGGGGTCACTTATGTGTAATATCATATCATCTGCAAATAGGGATAATTTGACTTCTTTGTTTCCATTGTTTATCCCCTTGATCTCCTTTAGTTGTCTTATTGCTCTAGCAAGAACTTCAAGTACTATATTGAAGAGATATGGTGAAAGTGGACATCCTTGTCTTGTCCCTGAATTTAGAGGAAATGCTTCAAGTTTCTCTCCATTTAATGTGATGTTGGCCACTGGCCTGTTGTATATTGCCTTTATTATTTCTAGGTATGGTCCTTGTGTGCCCGTTCTCTCCAGAACTTTTAGCATGAAGGGGTGTTGGATTTTGTCAAATGCTTTTTCTGCATCTAGCGAGATTATCATGTGGTTTTTTTCTTTCATCTTGTTTATATGGTGAATGACGTTGATAGACTTTCGTATGTTGAACCATCACTGCATTCCTGGGATGAAGCCTACTTGATCATGGTGTATGATACTTTTGATGTGTTCTTGAATTCGGTTTGCTAGTATTTTATTAAGTATTTTTGCATCTATGTTCATGAGGGAGATTTGTCTGAAGTTCTCTTTCTTTGTTGGGTCTTGTGTGGTTTAGGAATCAGGGTGACTGTGGCCACATAGAATGTGTTTGGCAATGTTCTTTCAGATTCTATTTTGTGAAAGAGTTTGAAAAGTATTGGTGTTAGCTCCTCTTTGAAGGTCCGGTAGAATTCCGTGCTAAAGCCATCTGGCCGTGGGCTTTTTTTTGGTGGGGAGATTTTTAATGACTGTTTCTATTTCCTTTGGGGTTATAGGGCTGTTTAATCTGTTTATCTGATGTTGATTTAGCTTCGGTAGGTGGAATCTATCAAGAAAATTGTCTATTTCACTTAAGTTTTCAAATTTGGTGGAGTATAGATTTTTAAAATAGGATCCAATATTCTCTGGATTTCCTCAATGTCTGTTGTTATTTCTCCCTTTTCATTTCTGATTTTGTTGATTTGGGTTTTTTTCCTTCTGCCTTTAAGTTAATTTGGCTAAGGGTCTGTCTATTTTGTTGATTTTCTCGAAGAACCAACTCTTGGTTTCATTGATTCTTTGTATAGTTCTTTTTGTTTCTAAGTTGTTGATTTCAGCCCTAAGTTTGATGATCTCCTGCCTTCTGCTCCTCTTGGGAGTGTTTGCTTTTTTTTTTTTTTTTCCAATTCACACAGTTTAGCTGTTAATTCGCTAATATGAGCTGTCACAATTTTGTTTTTGAAGGCACTTAGTGCTATGAACTTTCCTCGTAGCACAGCTTTCATTGTGTCCCATAGGTGTGGGTATGTTGTGTCTTTATTTTCGTTGGATTTTAAGAAGTCTTTGATTTCCTTCTTTATTTCTTCCCTGACCCAGTGGTCCTCTAGTAAAGAGTTGTTCAATTTCCATGTGAGTGTAGACTTTCTGTTGATTCTTTTGCTATTGAAGTCCAGCTTTATTCCATGGTGGTCTGATAAGATACAAGGGGTTATTTCAATTTTCTTTTATCTGTTGAGGGTATCTTTGTGTCCAACTATATGGTTGATTTTGGAGAAGGTTCCATGAGGTGCTGAGAAGAAGGTGTATTCTTTTTTGTTTGGGTAAAACTTTCTGTAGATATCTGTTAGGTCCATTTGGTTCATGATCTCTGTTAGACTCATTATTTCTCTGTTTGGTTTCATCTTGATCATCTGTCCATAGTTGTGAGTGGGGTGTTGAAGTCTCTCACTATTAAAGTGTGTGGATCGATGTGTGATTTAAGTTTTAGAAGAGTTTCTTTTATAAATGTAGATGCCTTTGTATTTGGGGCATAGATGTTCAATATTGAGATGTCCTCTTGGTGGATATTTCCTTTAATGAGTATGTAATGCCCTTTTCTGTCATTTTTTATTAACTTCAATTGGAAGTCTATTTTGTTTGGTATTAGGGTGGCTACTCCAGCTTGTTTCCTGGGTCCTTTTGCTTGGAAAACCTTTTCCCAGCCCTTTACTCTGAGATAGTGTTTATCTTCAATAGTGAGATGTGTTTCTTGTATACAGCAAAAAGATGGGTCTTGTTTACGGATCCAGTCTGTAAGTGTATGTCTTTTTATTGGCGAGTTGAGTCCATTGATATTGATGGATATTAGTTACCAGGGGTTGTTATTTCCCATTATTTTGGTATAGCTGGCTGTCTTGTGTTTCTCTGTTTGTTTAGTTGCTGTGGAGGTTTCTATTGCCTCTGTTTTCTTGGGTGTAGTTATCTTCTCTGTGTTGGAATTTTCCTTCTAGGATCTTCTGTAGGGCTGGGTTTGTGAGGAGATATTGTTTGAATTTGATTTTGTCGTGGAATATCTTGTTTTCTCCATCTATGTTGATAGAGAGTTTTGCTGGGTATGGTAGTCTTGCTGGGCACCTGTATTCTCTCAGGGCTTGTGGGACATCTGTCCAAGGACTTCTAGCTTTTAAAGTTTCTGAGGAGAAGTCAGGTGTGATTCTGATGGGTCTGCCATTGTATGTGACTTGGCCTTTTTCTCTTACAGCTTTTAATATCCTTTCTTTGTTCTCTACATTTGGAGTTTCTATTATTATGTGGCGAGAGGAGTTTCTTTTCTGATCTAATCTGTTTGGTGTTCTGTAAGCCTCTTGGATTTTTACTGGCATTTCTTTTTTTTGGTTTGGGAACTTTTCTTCTATGATTTTGTTGAAGATATTTCCTGGACCATGGAGTCGGGAGTCTTCTCTTTCTTCTATGCCTATAATTCTTAGGTTCCGTCTTTTCATTGAGTCCTTGATTTCTTGGATGTTATGGGTGAGAGATTTTTTAGCTTTTTCATTTTCTTTGGATGTTGTCCTGATTTCTTCCATCGAATCTTCCATGCCTGAGATCCTGTCTTCCATCTCTTGCATCCTATTTTTGATACTCACATCCGTAGTTCCTGTTCTCTTCCCTTGATTCTCCATTTCCTCTTTTAACTCTGACTGTGTTTCTTTATTGTTTCCATTTCTATTTTCATGTCTTGAATGGTATTGTTTGCTTTGTACATTTCCTTCTCCAGTTTGCTTGTTTTTGCCTTGAAATCTTTCATTGTTTTGTCCTTTTCCTGTTCAAGCTGAGTCACCTTGGCTTGGAGCTCTTTAATGGTGTTATTCGTTGTTTTGACTTGTAAAATTGTGGCTTCTTTGAATTCCTTCACAGTTTTAAGTTCTTCTTGAAGGGACTTTATCACTTTCCATAATGTAGAATTGTCATCGTTTTCATGTGTTTCAGTTGTGGTGAGGTGGTTCGGGCTGGACGGAATAGTGTTGCTTTCTTTTGTTGAAGACATTTCGCTCTGGTTTTTTTTTTTTTTTTTTTTTTTGGTCTGGGGCCTCTGGCCATGTGGAATTTTTTTGCTCTCTTCTGGAGTTGGGTCCAAAGGGGGCGCTTTGGTATAGGATTCGAGTTGCCTTACTCCACCCCTATAAGGTGAGTCATTCAGTCCCACCTCTCAGGTGGAGACCTAATTAATCCTGATGGTGGAGCTGTGTACAAGTAAGCTCTGGTTCCCCGCCTAAGGGCCAGTACTAGAACAAAAGTCCGATATACGACAGTTTCAAATATCTCGCAGTTTGCCCGGGGTTGGTTCCTGTAGCAGGTAAATCTACTGTTCAGCTCCAATAGCCTTGCCGCTCCCGCGCCTTGTAAACTGGCCAGTTTCGTCACAGATTGCGATTTGCAGTCTGAAGGCACTTTGCAGCCGAGCTGAGCTCACTTCCAAGGGTCCCAACCTTTTGCCAGATAGTTCAATCCTCTGTGCAAGACCTGGGGGTGCCCAGCAGGGTGGGGATTATCTCTGCGTGGGATCTGAATCTGCCCGCTGAGTATTAGGTTGGAACTTACTGGGAGTCTCTCCTGGTGGGGGGATGGGTGATCCCGAATCCTGGGTCCAGCGGCTTCCTTGCGTGTCCGAGAGTGGGAGGGAGCATCCTGCCCAGGGATCTTCCGTGGTCCCTGGGTATCTGGGTGAGATTTAGAAGGGGTCGTGCCCTTTGTACAGCATCCTGCAACACTTGCCATCTTGTGAATGTTAACCCTGAAATCAAAATATGTCACGCAGGCTGCTGCCATCTTGGATCTTTACAGAGTATCTTATCAAAGCAACATAAAGTTAATATACCATGAGAGACACACCCAAGCACCATCTCTCCACCATGATGAGCAAATATGTGATGGAGAGATCGGAGAGAGGGAGTACGTGGAGGAGAGATGGGAGAGAAAGTGAAGCTGAGTGGTTTGTGTGCAGTGGAGCGGTGAAACTGAAGATGCCATGGCTGTGAGGAATAGGAGGATATGAGGAGCCTGCACAAACACCTTAGGCCACGGAGAGGTCTGGCCCAGGCTGCTGCCAAGGGCTATGTCTGTGTCTGTGGCCTATTGTAGCCAGGATTTCTGCTGATGTCCGTGGGCCATGCTGCCACCAAAGGCCATGCAGATGTCAGTGGTCTGGGCTGCTGCCTGAGACCATGTTGATGTCTGGGGCCATGAGAGACCTGGCTCTGGTGGGGATGATGTAGGAAAGCTGGCCCCATGGAGTGAGTATGGGAGAGCTGGCCCTCCCCTTTGCCAGCTGTGGCATGAGTATGGACCCCATACCTCAAGTGGAAAGCACATTTAGCCTGACCCATCCTCTTGGAATGCTGGGAATACATGCAGTTTACAATGTGGTGATCCTTTGCTACCTGATGAGCCAGGCCTCACACATACCCCCCAGAATATTATGTTTGTTTATCCCAGACTCCCCCCCTTCAAATCTTGAGCATTACTTCTAGGCCATAAAACTCATTCTTGTGAGAGATGTCATTTGTACTGTACAACAGCTTAACTGACTTCTATGTTATCTTTGGGCCAGGCCAAATTCTAACTCTCAGAGCCATATGTACGTATGGCTTCATCTGTAACATGGGTTCTGTTGATTAGAAACAGCATTCAAGATAAGGGTTTGGGGAGAATGACTGAGGTAAACATAATGCCTGTGAGATAATTTGCACAACCAACTCTCTGTGGCAGGGGTGGGGCAGTATTAGGATTAGCTAGTGCTCATCTGTGCTAGATAAGTGCTCTACCACTAGTCTATAAGATCCTTCTTTTAATAAGTTGTTATCTCCTACCTGGAAAGCTCAAAGATCCAGCTTCTCCTTTCCTTTGTCCATTATTCTTTGGTGACAATTGAGGGTAATGGGCTACAGTGATCCAATAAAACCCCATAAGCCTGAGCACCTGAGATTAGCAGGCAGTATGTGCCAGGTGGCTTCAGGGGCTGCCTCTCTCTTGCTAGAACTGCCTGGTGGCTGAGGACCAAGGAGCCAGCCTTTTACTTTGAGCCAACTTTGTAAAAAAAAATTAATTAAATTACATTGGGTTGGGCGCCATTTGTAGAAGTAAATAGTTAAATTGTTTAACCATATTTAGATTATATTTAATTAGTTTGGTGGCTAATCCTTAACCCACCATTATAAATGAGCACACAGAGAGCGCATGGATTTTAACAAGCCTTGGCCTGAATTGTGCAATCCTAGCCCATCTAAGCTAGCTCATAATTCTATTACACAAATATGACCCCATATATACATACCTCCCCTTGGACTGCCATTCTCCACGATATGCCGATGTTCCTGGCCATGTGGAATGAGGTTCTTTTTTCTAACCCATGGCGTGTGTCTTCTTCTTCCTGCTTCTGCCTGGCTGGAATGCTTTAATTTTCTGTCTAAAGTGCAGGCTTCCTGTTCTAATCTCAGGAAGTCCCACCTTTCTCTGTCTTTGCCCAATCTCAGGCCTCAGCATTTTATTTAACCAATCAGAGTCAATATAAGTAACAGACAGCAAACAGGACCAATTAATTAACATTTAGAATACTTAACACTACCGCAACACAACTTGGTCTTGGTTTCCTCACTGATAAAGTCTGTAGGGAGGCATCATAGCTCTCAGAATTCTCATGAAATATATGGCTGTCATTTATACAGTCAAGCCTTTGACACGTAGCGAAGGTTGCTGTTACTCTTAGCCACAGATTTTGACCTCTGACATCACATTTATTTCTCTTCTGCAGCAAAGTCCTCTTTGCATCCCAGGATGGCCTGGAACTTGCCATCCTCTTGTGTCAGCCTTTCTAACACTGGGATTACAGGTGCATGCTGCTGGGTCTAGCCTTCAGTTGTTCAAATGTTCTCTCTTTTCCAGCTGCTTCCCTGGTCCTTGTGGCCTAGGCATGGACACCATCCAGTAACAGCCAGTTCACATTTCAATTCAAGGGCCCCTAGCAGATCTTTTATTTGTGGCTTTTGGTTCACAGTTCCTATAAGAAGGAACTTAATTGTTCCCTACTCATCATTTAGTCTGATTGGTCAAGGAAGCCTAATGAAGTCCTCCAATCAGGCCCTACCTTAGTTCAGTCATCTAAGTCTGGGAGAGATGTTCTTCGTACTTAATCGTTGGACAAGGGAGGATAAAGACCAGGAAGAGAGCACAAGGAAGCATGGCCCCTGTGTTTATATTATCAGTCTGTGCACCATTTCATAACCCTGCCTTTCCTATGAGGAGCTTTCTCTCCCATCCACATTAGAACAACCTTTTCAGATGGCTTTGCTTTCTCTCCACCTCTTAGCCCTCTGCACCTGACTTCCCCTCCAGCCACTCTCATGGAACTATTTCCTTGATCTCCTATTCATCTTCTGGAAATTATCCACAGAAACCTTAGTCCTTTATCTACCTGAGCTCCGTGACCCAATGAGCCAGCCTGTGTAATGATTCTGCCATTTCCTGTGCTGACTTCTAATCAGCCCCCCCCTTCAGATTTCCCACTTCTGAACTTCAGCAGATTCTTAGATGTCTATGAGCTTCTACAAGACAGAGACAACATTCTTCAAAGTGACCAGAAAGGGCTATTTAAGTGATTATTGATAAAGGCCGAATTGTGGAATACATATTTTCATACAGTGAGGGGTGCATTTGAAGTTATGACCCTACTCAGAAATTTTGATATGAGAAGGGGTCAGAAGTACCCTTTGGTACCATAGATGTTCACTTCTGAAGGGAAAACACACCTACCTTTAGAATGTGATAGTGGTAGAGACAGGAAGCTACAAAACCACAATGTAAAGCCAGAATTTCCTGAGTTTGATAGAGAAAATCAGAGCATTTTGTAGAAAACAATCAACACTTAGTGTTTAGTGGATACTTTTTACCTTGAAAGCTGACTTACTACTAGGAATGTCTAGTAAGTGGTAGTATGTGCCACACCTCAACAACAGGAAGCCTAGATGATGACCTAGATTGACCCAGTGCTGTGCCTTCAATGGAACAGGTTATGTGGCTGCCACTGCCCTTAGAGGGTGGAACCAGAGATTCCAAGCACAGAGAATGATCTTTTTGGTTCTCACCATAGTGCTGGCTTAGTTTCAAGGGCTTGGATTTGCTTTCTCAGACTCATTTGAGGAATTCTTTCTCTTTGTTTTATTTGTCAGATAAAGTTTCTGTAGCTGTGGCTGGTACTGAAATGACACACACTTCTGCCTTAGTTTCCCGAGTTCTTGGACTATAGTTGTGAGCTACCATGCCTGGCTGAGGGATTTTTATATATCTGGACTGAATGAGACTCACTTTCCTATTAGATTTCTGGTATCCAGAGTGGGAAAAAGAAGATGAAGAGGCTCTTGAGGGTGAATTTAGTTTACGGAAGCTCACTTGTGGGTACTTGTGGTATGAGGTACAGGCACTGAGGAACACATGTTTGATGGAGACTTGTCTTCCTGGAGCAGAGTTGTCCTAATGCCAATTACTGGGAAAGATGAAGAGGCTTTGACTGAAATAGTTAATAGATTTGATCACTTTGTTGGGAACATGAACTACTTGTTATAGTGCATGAACTGATTCTGAGCCATTCTTGCTATAAAACTCAGCCTTGAAACTAGCTACAAGAAAAAATTCATTTGCAGCAAATCCATGGCAACCCTTCCCCCATTTCACCTTTAGACTCAAATAAATCTAGGGAGAGTTCATGTTGCACAGCACAAGGACATCTTTCTTGTAAATCTCTTCACAGAAATAATATTTTGAAGAAGTCTCTTCTTCCAAGGTCTGCTCTTGATCCCCTGATGGACAGGGGAGGGGTGTGAAGGGTAAGCATTACCCCTGCTTCATGTTTCCTACCCTCTGTAACTCCCTCCTTCCCTGCCAGCTGACTATGGAGGCTCTTTTAACCTATATGGTAGTCAGTTTTCTGTCACTATAACAAGTTGCCTTGTACAGTGAGAAGGTTAATTTTGACTCATAGTTTGGAGGTTTCAGTTCATGGACATTTGCTGTGGTGTCTACGGATCTGTGGTGAGGCAGCAGTTTTCAGGGGAGTGGGTGGTGGAGCAGAGCCACTTGTCTCATGTTCAGGGAGTGAAGGAGAAAAAAGAGGGAGTCCCCAAAATCCCATTGGAAGGCACACCTCCAAGGATCCAAGAACTTCAGACTAGGTCCTGTTTCCCAGTCCTCATCACCTCCCAATAACATCACCCTGGAGACCAATATGCTAATGCATGGACCTTTGGTGGTGAAGGGGCTGGAACTCTAAACCCAAGCTACAGCACCTCATAAGGTGGTCATCACAGGGTCTTTCCTTCCAAGTCAAGCTCCTCTATAGAAACCTTCACCTAACAGCTACTGAGATATTTTTCTATATTATAAGCTTTATAAATATTTGTTATGTGTAGGGTTTAGATATGTTGTGTATGCAGTTACTAATTTTGAGAAATAAACCTCAGATGCTTTACCTTATATTTGTAAAATAGACTAAAGAAATGTTAGAATTTTAGCTCATTGAGTGGGTGTTTGTATTACAGTTTCTCCAGCTTCTGCTCTACTACTTTCTACCTGGGTGAGGTGACATGGGTTAATTTCATAAAATATTTAGATCCTTAAAGTAAAAGAGAATGGGAGAACTAGTTGAGTTCCATCCACTAGAAAATATTAATTAATTTTATCTTAGCAGTATTTGTCAGCAAAGAGGACATTTTATAATCACTTATTTTTGAAAGACTTCTGTGGATATGTTAAATGGCTCTTAAGGGTTTTGTTACTGTCACAAGATGGACTGAACTCTTGTCAAGATTATTGGCTGGTTGTGGAATCTTGCTTCTAAGCATAAGAGTTTGGCGGAAGGAGGGTCATGGGATCTGAGGCTGGCCAGACAAGATAATACTTCTTCTGATCCATTTCCACCAGCAAAACTCTTTTCCTTATAACCCAGACACTATGCTAGAGGAAGCCCATACCACAGAGAGACCACATGAAGGTTTTATGGCCAACAGTGCCAACCAGGGTCCCAGTTAAGTGTGTTCCATTTATACTACAGTGAGTCCATGTGACTTTTCAAGCATGGTCTGACTTCAGTGAAACCCCAGTGACAGTCACCTCACTGAACCAGGCTAGGGGCATATGGGTCATGTGGTCCCATCTGTTGTGACTTAACATTATTGATTTTTATTTATAATCCTGAAGATATATGAATACCATAGTTGAAGATGACATATGATTTTCATGACAACACCTAAGTGGCCTTGGTATGAAGTGTCTGGACAGGTAGTGTGTTGTTGGGGAAGGTCGAAAAACATTGCTTTTGATAGGCTGATTTCAATGCTGAGATCTGGTTACCCCCCCCCCCTTTTCTGAGGCATTTTCTTGATTGGTTAATAAAAGCCGCTGATAGCCAATTAGCTGGGCAGAAAGAATATAGGAAGGTGGGACTTCCTGAGATTAAAACAGGAACCCTGCAGTTTACACAGAGGTTTAGCTCATTCTACCAGGAGACATGGAAGCAAATAGACGTGTTTTAGAATGCTGGAAGATAATCACAGGCACATGGCTGTTTGGGATTAGGTGATCTGGGTTAATTTAGAGCATCTAATTGAGAGTCTGCCCAGTTAAGGGTTAAGTGTTGAAACATTAAAAAGTCTTGCTGTATTTAATTATTGGGGAAAGGACTGCGGCAGTTTTTAGGCCCTCAGTCCAAGCAATCCAGGGCCATCAGCCTCCCACTAAGACGCTGGCCTAATATAACAAATTATATTACTTAGCAGAGTTTAGGTTACAGGTGGTGTAGGCCACCCTTGGTCTGGGGCTCTTTCCCCAGGATAAATCAGGCCACTGGTTAAGGTGGGCCAGACCCATTGGGTGATATCCTGCCAGGCTGACTGCTGCTCTGCCAGGCCACTGGCTGCTCTACTGGCCTAATCTTACACTTTATACTTAATACAATTGATAATTAAATTGCAGTTTCAGTGTGTATTCCATTTCTGTCTCCTGGATGACAGTCTATTGCCCTGGGACAATAGAGGCCCATCTTCCCTTTCATCTTTGCTACCACTGTTAGGCTTTCTTATAATTGCTTTGATTTCAAAGGGATGTGAAGATCTTCAGCAAGGAAATTTTAGACTTTAATGACTGTGAGGACTTGGTGTACTCAAGTTTATACTCTACATCATCATCATCATCATCATCATCTCATCATCATTTCATTATCACTTTGCATCATATCTTTTTTTTTTCTACAGTGATAACAGAAACCGAAATGCCTGTGTATGTATACATTGGATTGCTGTTTGTGACCCCATGTATTGAATTCAACAAGATGGAGAATGTGAAGCAGGAGGGGAGGTAGGAGATTGACAGCCAATGGAAGCACTCCTTCAGATTGTCTTTGTGTCTCCAGTTCACTAGTAGATAGATCTTACAGAGATCAGCAAGGAAAATGTAGTAAATGCAGAGGAACACAATATGCTAAGACTCTCTTTAATAGACTCTTCTAGAATCTATTGGGAAGGAATACTGTTATCTCCTTAGACTTGCCAAGCACAGAGTGGTCTACTTATATAACTAGGATGAGACAACAGATACACCTACATTACAGCCTCTGACTTAGTCTTGCAATCTGAGTTTGAAATTTAGCCCTGTTACATTGTTGGCTGTGTCACTCCCCAATCATGAATTTTGGGGGTTAATTCTATCTTGCTTGAACCCCTCAGAAGACAGTTAGAGTTGTCTCTTTGGGTCAGTGAAGGAAAACTTTTCTATGGACATTTTCCTGGGAGGGTAGGAAAATCTCTCACTCTGGACCTCTGGCCAGGGTGACCTCTCTCAAAGATGATAAGGTGCCTAAAAATCATCACACTCTGGTAATTGTAGCTGTTGACCTGGAATCTTTCTTGATTGCTAGACTACATATCCTGTAAAGGTGCCCATAGCTGTCGAGCCCACCATTTCAGCCCAGTCCAGTGAAATGGCCGCCACATACCTGGTTCAAATATTTCAAGAGATGGGATGGGGCGCAAGAGAGGTGGATATGAACAGTGTACAGTGATACATATCTGGAAAATGTCATAAGAAACATATTTTGTATGCCTATTAAAATACTCATGAAAAAGAAAGCCAACAAAAACTATTTCAACAGCTATGTCCCACAAGCTTCCACTGAAGTCTGGTTCCTGTTGACTCTCTGAACTGTCACTTTTCCCTCATCTTACATCACATTCATAATTTACAGATGCTCCTTTGGTTTCCAGAAGGAGAAGCACTGGCCTTTTGCTCTCCCTTGAATGTCATTTGTCCCTGCCAGAAATGTGTGGATTCCTACTCTTTCTAAGTCACTGACCCCCATGCCTTGATAGGCAAGCTTCCCAGTGTCAAAGTCCTTGGTAACACAAAGTAGGCTCAACTCTGAAATATGTATTGCAATTATTGTTTGCATGTCTTTCTTATCCAGTGCAACAGGACCCCTTGAAGAACTCTTTTTCATGTTATCTCACAGAATCTGATGTATCAATATTTGTGAATGAACAGCAAGCAGACTATCACCTAAAAGTCTGTCGTATATGGAAGTATGAACAAACTGCTTTCCAGAAAATTTCAGTGTCTGTTGGTGAGCTGGCTAGTTTTATGTCAACTTGACACACAAACTAGAAGTATCTGAAAGGAGGGAACCTCAACTGAGAAAATGCCTCCATAAGATCTGACTGTAAGGCATTTTCTTAATTAGTGATTGATGGGGGAGGGTGGCTCCATCCCTGGGCTGGTGGTCCTGGATTCTATAAGAAATCAGGCTGAGCAAGCCACGAGGAGCAAGCTAGCAAGAAGCACCCCTTCATGGCCTCTGCATCAGTTCCTACCTCCAGGTTCTTGCTCTGTCCTGACTTCCTTCAATGATTAATGGTAATATGGAAGTATAAGCCAAATACACCCTTTCCTCCCTAGCTTGCTTTTTGGTCATGATGCTTTATTGCAGCAATAAAAACCCCAACTAAAACTGGTGTATTCTTTTTTTAAAAATTGTGCTTTAGATTTATTTTGTATATATGTAAGTGTTTTGCTTGCATGCATGCTTGTGCAGTGCCTGAGGTCATAAGAGGTACTGGAGTTACAAATGGTTGTAAGGTACCATGTGGGTGCTGGGAACTGAACCTGGGCACTCTGCAAGAGTAACAAGTGCTCTTGACTTCTGAGCAATCCTCCAACCCCCAATGCCATTATTATTTAAGAACTCTGGGTCCTAACTAAATCTCCTGAAGAGAAAATTCCTCAGGCTGGTAGACCCTAGGAAATATCATTATGCCTTAAAATGTTTTAATGCATGGCCTTGGGTTAATTCTGACTTTATTTGTACAGTATTTTCTGTGCACCTGTAGATGTCTTCTTATGTGGATCTTATGATAAGCTTGTATGCCAGTTGAGGTATGCATGAAAAAAAAACTGAAGTTCAGAGAAGCAAAGGCACTTGCCCAAGGTCACATAGCTAACAACAGAACTAGGGAAAAACCAGTTCAACCCCTTTCCCATAATACCATGGTGTTGTGAACTAATGTCTGTAATCCTGCTGAGGCTAGGCTGTGTGGAATACACAGTTTAGGGTGCCTAGCTAAATTATGAGCTGGAGGCTCCACAGTGGTTGTGGTGTCCCTTAACTCCTTCCTTCCAGAAGTCCTGGGCCTCTGGTAGCTCCCTTGCACACTGGGTGGGTGACTCTCCAGAGTAGGTGACAGAGCTTGGCAGTGACCTAACTCAGATCTGGGGATGTATATTTGGATGGATACTTTGAGTTTACACAATGATCAAGGTCATTCTCGAACCCAATAGTTCATGCTAGTTATTAGATGTTCCAGAATTCTCTGCTTCCATTTCTTACACTATTAGTTTACTTAGGACTAAGTCTACCACGCTGAGTAGGAAAAGCTGGGTCCTTCCCAGGAGCTTTGATTGCTTCCATTGCTGACGATACTCACAGGAGCAACATACTCACCTAGTCTCTTCTACTTTGACTAGGGCTCCTCAAAGTCAAATGGACACAGAAATCTGTGGGAATGAGAGATGAGAAGCTATTCTCAGCTTACCTCAACGTTTCTTCATTTCGACTTTGAATATTCCTAAAACATAACAGTCGCGTACATAAAACTACACACACACATACATAGTATACCTTCAATTTTATTTTTCTTTTATTGATAGGAATTCCTGGTTTAAAAGGGGGTGGAAACCACTGCCTTAGAAGAAAGCAAGCTAGTCAGGCATGGTGATACACACCCACAATCCCAGCTGCGGAGACATGAGGATCTGCAGTTCAGTCAGCCTGGGCTACACAGGGAGAACTTGGCTCAAAAAGGAGGGCACAAGGAGTAGGGGAAAGGGGAAGTGGGGAGGAGTTGTTTCACACTTTTGCCCAACCACGCCTTCCATCTTTTTCCTCCACTCAGAAATCTATGAGCTCCTGATGGCAATTTCTGGGTATGACCTCTGATTATGCTCAAAGTGACAATGCTTGTTTCTGTCCTTTTCTAGGACTCAGACCCTTTGGGAACATGGTCATTCTGGTCATTTGTAAAGAGGTAGGAAACCAAGAGGAGTGAGTTCCCCACCCTTCACTGAATCATGCCCAAAAGATGGCTCTCCCAGAGATAGCAGGTGTACTCTTCAGTCCAGCTCTTCCATGCTTGTTTCCAAGTTCCTGCGAAATGGTGTTTCCTGTTCTTTGACAGATAAACCAGAGCAATGAGAATCAAAAATCACCAGCTCTTGCCTCCATGGATATATGAAATTTGAAGGAACTTACCTATTCAAAATCACCACTTGTGCAAGGAACAGGCAGAGTGTGCAAAGGGTCATGAGAGATTTCTGAAATCTCTCTGCTGGACCAGGAAAACTACTGAAGATGAACTTGGAAAGGAGAGCTGAGCTAACCAGTTCTCCCACAAAGCCTTTTTTCACACCCAGGTAGCTCCATGCACAGGAAACCCCATGGAGGTCCTGTCTGGGAGTAGTGTTCCATTACCTCTCCATCACTAATGGGCATTTCTGCTTCTTTGTATAGCAAGGTGGGCCTAAGTCTTCACAGTATGCAAAAGCCTGGGCATAGTATTTAGATAGGAACTCCTAATCAAGAAATAATCTTTAATAGTACTTTAAAGTACTATCATTATACATGTCACTTCTTCCCATTTAATGGCACTTTTTTCTCAGTATATCGTCTCTTTTCATTTCATGCTAATCTTTGGGTACAGCTAATCCTAGGATAGTTATAAACTCACTTGAACCCACAATCCTCCCAACTCTCATACTCAAATCATCTAGGAACTTCTTGACTCTAGCTTGGTTATAATTCTGAGTGCTCATATCCAAATAAGAGGACATATTTAACAACACACAGTTGAATGTCACCAGAAAGGTCCACCAAAGTGGCAAACACAAGGGTGATTATCTAAGCCTCTTACTTGAGGCTGTATCATTCCCATCTGCTCACAGACTAACAAGGAGAAGCTTAGTTTCTGTATTAAAATTAAGCACTACATATATAATATGTGTATAAACTACACAATTACAATAACTACACTTATATACATACACCTACATACATGTAGTTTATCTGCATGAATTTAAGTAACACTCCAAAAGTTTCTAAGTTCATTGCCATTTCTCAGGTGACGTAACTAAGAAATGGAGAGGTCACATCCCAGGAGTGTTGACTATGGGCTCTTTCCAGTGATTCACTCTATAACACACAGCCATACAGTGTCAAGGATGAGACCTCACATTGCAGTCTCTCAACTCAAATATACCCTCACCTGTCATGAACTCTGCATTGCTCCACTTTACATGCTTGAAGCCCTGCTCCTTATTTGTAGAGCTGTTCTCAATTTCATCGTGAAGCCTAGGCTTAGAAATCCTGAAAGTTTATTAAATTCTGATTCAACCCTGGTAACAACAATCAACTCATAACTTCTTGCAGAAACAAATTTCTGGATTTCCTTGTTGGGAAATAGTTTTGTTGGCTCATTTCTGCATGCAGCATCATGAATAGCAGAATTCGTCCAGGAAACACTGTAGATAAATCAATCCAGACACCTGGGGCCAGGAAGAGGTAGCACAGAAGGTATCTGTGCATATTCATTTTTGGTAGCATGGCCTTGGACAGGGTACCTTATCCTCTGTTAGAGGCTTCCCAGGACTCACAGCATTCTAGCCAATGTCAGTGTTTGACAATCCCTTCTTCGGACAGAGGGTCCCTTTGCTAATCAAAATTTTTAAATTGCAGTTAAGCAGTACTTGGCATTAAGGGTTTTATTTGTTATGTCACCCAGTTTTTTTTTTTTTTTAACACAATAAGGCCAAGTGCCATTATCCTATTTTCAAATGAAGGACTTTCCCAAATTCAAACTACCAGTTAGTATTGGAACTACATCTGAATGCATATCCATTGGGACTCTTCAGGGCCCAGTTTGTAACCATTATAGTGGACTGCTTCTATGGAGGGTGCACTTCTGTGTACGTGACCTCATGTTACAGGGAAGGGTTATTTGCTGGCTCCAAAGCCACTGGAATGGATACCTGTTATTGTTTGTTTTGTTAGTGTCTGTTTATCTTTTTAAAACAGTATTGGCTTTGAAAAGTACCCAATTTCACTGTTCATTGAGCACAGAAAGTGACTAATTGTGGGTGGGATGTTCGCAGAACACATACACAATTACAGGCTGATACACATGATGGAAGGTTATGTGTTCTCCCCAGCTGTGGGGTGTAGATCCAACAGTCAGATGGTCTGTTCTAGGCTCTGACCACCTTTTATCTGATTTCCTGTCCTTCCATAATCTTCAGTGCTCACCTTGTATTTTGAGTATCTTGCACCTTCCACCACAGCTTATTTCCCAGGAGGACAGACAGACAAGTTGTTCACCCCAAAGGCCTGACCTACACTTACCTGTGTGTTCTCGTCAGCTTCCTATCAGTCTAACAAAATACTCTAGGGTTTTAAACCTTTCCAACCTTTGATAATCAGAATAGAAACATGTTTGTTTTCCTACCTGTGAAGGGAAAGAAAGGAGAATAGGAATAAGACTGGAGCCAACTGTGGTGTGCACATAGTACATTTCCCCGTGACTGCCACTGAGGATCCTGTACCTACAATGCTGGGGGTGAGCTGTCTTTTAGATTTTGGGGTGTTGTGGACTTTAGAATATTTGCATATATATAATGAGGCTTCTAGGAATTAGACCCCAACTTAACTTTTTGTGTGCAACTTTTACATACATGCACACTTACTACAAAAGGTGACAAAAGGTAACAATACAAAAATTTTATTGCATCTGACTTTTACCTGTGGGTCATCACATGAAATTAAGTGAGGAATTTTCCACCCAAGACAGGATATTTTCACTAAAATACTTCTTGCATTTTGAGGATTTTAGATTTCAGATCAAGAATGTTCAGTGTATATTAGAAACAGATACACACACACACCCACAAACACACACACACACACACACACACACACACACACACACACACACACACCTCAAGACTGGAATGGCATTTGACTGACGAATCAGAAAATTTATGGTAGGTTGGTATTTAAAATGATTAGAAAGTTTATGCACTTGAAGAATGTTATTCTTCAGAAGAGATTTTTCATGCTTTTTAGTTTTAGTCTCTTGCATTGTATGTGAGTATGTATGTGTGTTACTGTGATTTGATCCTAGGACCTCATACATGCTAGGGAAGAACTCTACCACTCAATGGTATTCCCAGAACTTTTAAAAACTTTTCATTTTGAGACAGGGTCTCACTCCATTGCCCAGGCTTTGAAATCATGTTGAAGTCTTGAAGTTGCCTCAGTTTTGGACTTGCTGTATACCAGGCTTAGCTGTATTTGCTGGTTCTTAATAGTGCGGCCAGAATACTTTTTCTAAAACACAAACCTTGTCATACAATTCTTTAAAAGTCTATGCAACAGTTCCCTATCAATATATGGTGAAAAATCACGGCACCTAGCCAGGCCACGATGGCTTTTCTAGCATTTTTCTTCATGCTTTCTTTAACCTCCAGGCCTTAACATACACTACTCTGCTACATCCAAATACAACTTCCACACACCATCACGTATCACATCCTCTCCTTTGCTCATTTCCTACTCATTCCCACTAACCGTGCTTTAAGCCTTTATCCCCACAAACAGATTCAGCAGACATCCCTGTCCTGTCCCTTATAATTATACTTACATGTTTGTCTATCCCCTCCATCCATTCAATCAGGGCAGAGAATGGGCCTGCCTTGCTTACCAGAATCTCCTCTGCTTCACACAGGGTGTCACACACGATGGCACTTAGTAAAGATTTATTAAGTGAATAAAATAGCAATGATACCTCTAAGATCTTCGGAATCACTTGCATCAGGATTGTTGAGAGGATAACCAAAAACTACTGATACCCTAACAAGGCAACTGTAGAGAACATGTACATCCCATGATCCTCATAGGCAAAAACCTCATCTTATTCCAGGATCAGCACCACACATCCATCGTGAACTTCCACTTCCTAAAGATCCTAGTATTACTCCCGGCTTTCTTGTAGACTCTGAGCCACATGTATTTAGGTAACTCTTCCAAGCCATTATCTCAGGCTTGATTATCTCGGGTTTCATGATTGAGTAGGTATGTCCAATTTGCAGCCTAGTGGGCACTGTGTCCCTGGATAGCTATGAATGTAGCCCAACACATATTGTTGATAACAATACCATGCTGCAGTGTCAAATGATGTTGGACACCCCTGAAAAGTATCAAGTTCAAAGTGGGGCCCATGTTAATGTATTCACTTCCTTAACCACAATAGGTCAAGACATACTCAGTTGACATCAATTTTGGCTGCTTCTAGAATCAGTTTTCTAATTATTATGCATTACATAATAATTAGAAAACTGTCCATAGTTCACACAGACATATGTTCCCAAGCTTAATTTAGGCAGTCTTTTTTGTTTTTGTTTTTTACACTCCAAATTGAACCTTTACACTCATCTGTATCAGAAAATATTTAGTACTGCCTGGAGTCACTTTTGACTACTGACAGAGCAGTGAGCGAAGGGACATTGTGAAATGTCTCAGAATACACAAGGCAGCCCCCCTTCAATCAGAAATGACCTGGCCCCAAATGCCACTAGTACCAAGGCTGAGAAGCCCTGTGTTGAGTTGACACTTGTAGACTCTTGAGAAACCAGAGTTAAGGCATATTCATTGATGCCATACTTTCTAAGATCCATGGAAACAAAGCAGAAAAGAGTGAGGTGCAAAGCAGTAAGAATGCTGGGGCTCTTCCCCTGCTTAATATTTGAAAGCAAGATTTGTAGGCTCTCAAGTAGAATATTTGCCTTTGGGAAGTTTTTCTACATGGGTCCCTGGCGCAGATCATTAAATATCCAATGGGAATCTCATAATGCAGGGTGTTTGCCCAGAGTTCAGTTGTCTTGCATGTAATAGAGGACCTGGGAAAAGTGGAACCATACCTGCTTTTCACACTGAAAAGTTTCAGGCCATCTTCTTTTTCTAATGGAATAACCATCTGACCAAAAGTATCCATTTGAAATGTGAGATGTAAACTACTACCCTTCTACACAGACAGTCCAATGTATTTATACTTAATTCATGAAGGCATAAAGCTACAAAAACATTTGTATATTATGAAGCCATATGGCATCAAATTTTCCAATTTATAGACAACTTTGTATTTACATAACAAATTATTAAATCAACCATTTTTTCAGGTTTATAAAAGGTCATTGAGGTACACACACAGTGTGTATAAAAGCAGATAAGGCTGATCATACATATTTACAGTAGATACATATTAACTTTCATATGTGAAGATAATACTTTCAACATGTTTTTCTATATCAGACTCCCCATTGTTAGCAGGATTTCTGATGATTCTACTGTTTACTGTCTTTTGGATCACTGATTCAATACTCACTTTTGGGTTGTTTACAGATATGAATTACTAATATTCTTATATCTTTGGCTAATGCAAACATGATAGTGAATCAAAGAAAAAAATAAACTAACAGAATTACAGATATTGCTGATTGGTATCTGTTGCTCATATCTTTTTTCTTTTTTTTTTTGGTTTTTCGAGACAGGGTTTCTCTGTGTAGCCCTGGCTGTCCTGGACTCGCTTTGTAGACCAAGCTGGCCTCGAACTCACAGAGATCCGCCTGCATCTGCCTCCCGAGTGCTGGGATTAAAGGCGTGCGCCACTATGCCCAGCTGCTCATATCTTGATATCTTGGACATAAATGATCAAAAGAAATAGGTATTAGTTGAGATTTAGAACCTTGGCTTTCTTTTCAGAAAGAATAGTGCTATAAACTTCCTTAGCATCTTACCAGATCTTAAATCCTAATGCAAAATTGCCTGTGACTTGCAAGAGAAGACTGCACACTGCATGGAAGGTCACCATCGTTAACAACATGTTATTATCTGAAATGAAAAATCAACTCCTGTGGTCTGCTAATCAGAAAACATACAGAAGGTGAATAATCATCCTCGGCTCCTCCCACACTGATGCGCTGCTACCAAGTAAGAAAGCCATGTTTACTTTAAAGACAGACAACAAAACTCGGGGTCAGGGTCCTAATAAATGACTAGGCATGGCTCATGATATCATATGGGGTGAATGCTCTTCAAGTATTTTCATTCAAAGTGCACCAGAAAAGTATGTTCCAAAAATGTTCCTTTAAATAGACTTTAAAAACAAGTCCTGGACTGCCTGTAATGTTACAAAGCAAGTCACACTAGGCCTTCTTAGTTAATCTTTAATCATTTGAAATAATCTGCTAAAACTACTTGGATATGTAGTTGATTCTCTGTGTGCTTCCCAGAATGGTGATGGCACAGAAAATGAGTTACATTTCCTTTGGTAGTTAGGACCACTACATTCTCTAAAGGAAAAACAAATTTATTTTTCATTCTTTCTTAATGCTTGAATTTTTTTCCTTTAAAAGATTATTTTAGGAAATAAAAATTTTACTAACATAGAAGGGCTAGTTTTCATTTAAAAATAATTTGGCTTCAATACAAAAAGAAGGAAATGGCTCTACAGGAGAACTTTAGTGTGTGTGACCAAATTTTTAGTGTAAGGGAGGTGCAACATCTTAAAAAGTATTGCAACTTTGCATGACCTAAAATCCTGACAGGATTTACATTCCCTGCTTACACAAACCCATGGAACTATAAAAGAAAGTAGAAAGGCCAATGTGGACAGAGGCAACACATCTGCACCTACAGCAAAGCCACAAGCAACTGGGAGGTCATAGAAGAAATAGATTTTACATGGTTTTCTGATGCAAAGTATGTCATGGCACAAATGGAACTCACTCAAAATACTCAAAGAAGATGTGGTTGAGTCAGTCTAAAGATGGAAAGGCAAAGGCTAATCCATCTTCTGTACAGCAACACATGACACATGCAGGCTCACTGAGCTCACAAACACACCCATATCTATCTGAGAATAAACACAACTACGGACACAAACAGGAAGAAGAAACATAAGTAAACATAAGTGGCCTAAACAGACCAAGCACATCAGCCTGTAACAAACATGTGTCCACTACATGACAAAAGGCTAATTCAGGTGACTGTATAAAGGTCTTGGCAGTTGTAGGACCCTCCCTCTTGATGCCCACTTCCCTTCCCCAAAGACAAAATGAACATATCCCTGAAGGAAGTGATCCTGATGTAGCTATTTGTATTCCATCAGGGTTGAGGATAAATGTTAAAGGGGGGGGGCAGAACAGACAGAAAACCTCAAAAGATCTGGGGGGTGGGAATCGCAGAGATTTTTACTATCAAAAGTGAGCCTGGGGGAGGATGTGTGTGGTGGCGCATGCCTTTAATCCCAGCACTTGTGAAGCAGAGGCAGGAGGATCTCTGTGTATTCAAGGTCAACTTGGTCTGCATAGCAAGTTCCAGGATAGCCATGGCTACACAGAGAGACCTGGTCTCAAAAAAAAAAAAAAAAAAAAAAAAAGATGTGCTGTGTACTGTATACTTTGGCTTAAGAAACAACTTAAATTTTGTCTCCTTTTTCCTGAGTTCCTGGAACTCGGTTACGTGATAGCACTGGAGTGGGGGAGGAGAGTTAGAACGGTGGTGGAATCTAAGAGTCTAAAGCCTGCAGGGCACAATCTCCCAGAAGCTCAGGGCTGGGCTACAGAGAGACCAGGACTAGAGGACAGTCTGTGTTCTCTGGGGTTTTGGGTGGAGGCTGTTTCCAAGAAAGAGGGATAAAAGAGCCTTTCTTTTGACATTCTCTGACTGAGGTGGTCTGAGATTTTGTTTATACCATCATAACATAGATCTGGGAAACAGACAGAAGACAGTCTATTCTCCATTATCATTTGTCACCCTGCACTTTACAATGGCTTGCAGTTTTAGGTTTGTGTATTTGAACAGAGTAATTGTCTACATTTATTTCACATTTTTCTTATTTAATATAACATAAATAATCTGGCTAATAAGACTTAACCCACATATTTCAGCCACATATATATTATATATATAAAATAATCTATGAATGGTATGAATAATTCTTTAAATAAAATAAATTTGATATGTTACATAATACTAATAAAATTACCATTGCTTATAATTTTGCAAGTTGTTTTCACTTCTGGGTCAAGTGGCATTGATGAATGATATAAAATGTAGTTTGACTTATTTTTGCCATTACAAAACAAACAAACAAAAAAACAAAAATCTGAACTATCATCCTTATGTCTGTTGATGGTTTCAAAGTGTGGTGTGGTTTCTGCCTCCATTTGTGGAAATAAAAAGTTTTACCTTGTCAGATGTTGTCTGCAAAACAAAAAACAAAACAAAACAGAACAAAACAAAACAAAGCCTTTGATGCTGAGCATTATTGGTAGAAAACTATCTAGTTCAACAGGTGGCTATCAAAAAATTACTAAATAAATGATTGAGTAAAATAGTTCATCTAATTGTTTTTTCATTTATAAAACCTATTCTGTTTTAAAACTTAGTTTTAAAAAATGTCCTAAATGGAACAGCCATATCACCTTTCCAAGGTAGGAAGAGGAGGTGGACAGAATGTCAGAGCCAGAGGGTAGGAAGATGTGTTCTGGATATGTCATGACCATTTCACCCATGACACATATCAACATTTCACCATGGATGGTGGAGGGGCCATGTGGTTCCACTCCCCTCTTAGGGACTATTAGCAGCTGATAGTTGCTGGGTAGCCTCCTCATTTTCCCTCCTGGTATAGCCACACGTACGTTGCCTTTGCTCCAGTAAATAACCTCCCACCCATGCTCAGGCAAGGAACTCGAACCTACTTCAGTGGGTCAGACATAGGCAGACATGAAAGTGTGACAGGGACTTATGGGGAAGAGGGAAGAGACAGAGGAGGGGGAACAGAGGGTGGGGAATGATGCAAATCCATTATATAAATGTATAGAACTGTAAAACAATAAAGATGTAACAAATGGCTGAGACCCTGAATTCTTGATTTAGGCCCGTGAGTGCTCATCCCTTCAGAAACTTGCAGGCTTCCTAGACACCCAAAACTGAGTCTCGTGCTTCTGGGTGAGGTTCCTGCTAGAGACATTATACATGGACACTCAGTGGTGTGCAGTGTGTGCCATGATGTGTGTATTACATCATCATGCCTTCTCTCTGCGGTTAAATACAAAACCAGCATCTTTTACATTATCATAGAAAAGCATTTAGGTTGTATTTTTATTTATCACTTTACACTGGTAGTCTCTGGTAGGTGTACTCCATAGAAACCAAAGATTTTTGTACACTATTTCTTTGTACAATAAAAGATAAAGTGTGCATTAAGTATGCTTGTACATGACAATATTATACAATATTTACATTTCTAATATCGCCATGAAATTCTGTATTTTCTATATACAACACTGAAAATTCTTCAGAAACATTTGGACTATTTCTTATAACCACAATTTTAATATAATAGAAAACGTTTCTCAGCAATCACTTGACCATTTATCACTCCGCTCATACGTGGGTTTTTGATTGTTTTGTTATTTTTAAACATTCATTTTCCTTCCTGATCAAACAAAGCCTGTCTCCATCACTGCTCCTTTTAGCACCCTGTGGTGGTGGTAGCTACCTGCCATAGTTCACACTGATCTAACAGTGGCTATGTCACTACCTACATACAGGTGTATCTGTGCATGGTGCTTTGACAGACACTGTGTGTCAGCCGAGTAGTCTCTGTTATCTGGAGATCTTCCTCCTCTTGGGTTTGGGGGGCCTCATTTGTCTGTCACCCTGAGGGATTTGGTGAACCTGGAAATTAGAAGATGGGAAAAAAACAACAACAGGAAGATTGAAATCACAAACACTATATGATTTTTGACAAAGAAATAGGGTAGAAAACAGTCTGCTTTACTTTCTTTTTTCAAATGTTTATTTATTAAATCAGGTTACATCCCCATCATAGTGTCCTCTTTCCACTCCTCCCGGTTCCACCCTCCCACCCTCTCCTCCCTCTCCCACTCATCCCACTCCTCCTTGTGGAGTGTCCCTACATATCAGCCCCTCTCAGTTCAGCCATCACATGAGGGCTACTCTCAATCACTGATGTCTTAGGACACTTTAAAACTTTATGAAGACCTAAGTCTGTACACTGTCTCAACAAGGGTTGGCAATAGTAGGAGCTAATGAACAGAGTGACACTTAGAAGACTCCACTGAGCAGTGGAGCACAGCATGAGCTGAGAACTGTGAGACAGAGATCCCTGGATCAACAGTCTCACCATGTCCTGGAGAGTCAGGAAAATGCATACTAAATATTCTTTTTTGTCTTCGCACTACTTTTTTTTTTATAACTACTATAAAGTGTCAAAGATCATAACTGGTAGCTCAGTCCAAGGATGCTTGTTCACGAGAGGAATCAACATGGACAATAGAACGTCACTACCATGGGAGGTCTGAGCCTGTGTAAGGTGGGAAGAATAATTAATACACCTCACTAGTATATACTAATACAGGAACTAGAAGCATTTAATTCTGTGTGTCACAATGAGAAAGGGTTGAATGGTACCAGAGCATTAGGCAGCAGATACATTTTAAGGGACAGGAGGTAAGTAATCAGGTCTCCCAAGTTGTAACATGACTACTGATATCAAAGAATGAAGTAAGACCCAGAAGGCAGAGTAGACCGAAAGCTGTGGCCAAAGTAAATGTTTAGTAGCTAGCATTTGGGGACAAACCTCTGGAGTATTTGCCAACTCTCATGGTATAAACACTTCTATGACAGCCAATTTTAACCTATTAACATGATGTCATTGGACTTCGAGTTAGGAAACCAATCAGTTAGTTTAATTCCGTGCTTCAAATATAGTGTTTAAGGGTTGGAGGCTAACTTAGCTGTAAGTTTGCCAAATATGCATAAATCCCTGGATTCATTTCCTAACACTGAGCCAATTTAAAGAATTTAGACAACAGCAAAGGCTAATTCATTGTCTTTAGTCAAAGGTAAAATCCCTTTTTAAAATAGCATTTGAAACTTTAAGATAATGCTCATGAACTTCTCAGACTGGTTCTTTCTCTAGATCCTTTCTCACATTTTTAAAACAAGTACAACTGAAATTCAGAAATGAGGAGTTATGTAATTCCACAACAGTGAATTGGTAATCTGCAGATCAACTATGATCTGAAAAGGTATTTCACTAGCTATATAGTGTTTTAATATTTTGTGTGTGTGCAAGTGTTTCAACATGTTTCAAACAATTGTAAACATGATAAATTTTAGTTTTTAGTTCTCAAGAAAGTTGGGGCGATTCCAGTGCAACTTCCCACACGGCCCAACTCTGCTGGAGTGTGAAGGAGAAAGTGCTTCTGAAAAATACATTCCAAGATTGCTTTATTAGGTGCCAATGGCTGGTGGCCACAAAGGTCAAATGTCCCTATGCAGAGAGTAATGCGATGAAGGTGAAAGCATTTTTATCTTTTTCTTGGGAAGGTACATTGCACAATGTATTTTCTAACCCACTTGAGTTAAGGAAGTCTGGGCTCATAGAAGCTATGCTGACTGTTCTGCATGCCATCTCTTTCGTTATTATGAAGTAGAACGCAAAGGATGAACTGGTCACAGAACACATAGAGGTCCCAAGGAGTGCTGGGCACTTCACAGAGAAAGAATCTTGGCCTGTGAGTGACTGAGCAGAGGGGCACCTTCCTCAGCAGACACAGAATCAAGGGAGCCATGGCCTTTGGGGCTGAGATTTGAGTGGTCAGCAGTGTATGGAGCACATCTTTGTTGGCGATTCTCAGTTCTAGATTGTTGTTGCTCTCATACCTAATCTTCGTTATTTACAGATACTATATACTTGGTCCTAGAAGATGCTGAGTTGATGGCCACTGGTCTAGACCCTACACATTTATTGGAAACTCAGTGTCGTAGCTTCGATTAATAAATTTCCATGACCCACACCAATGGCAATATTTTGTGAACCTCTAATTATTAAATATCATTAAGTAGCCATGGGGTGGGTTGTTAGAATTCTGACAACCTAAGGCAAAATGCTGGTAGATTACTTTTCACTGCTACCCAGCCTGGAATAATTCTTACATTAAAGAGATTACAGTAAGGTCATATTTGTGTGTTTATTTGATTGTGCATGTGATAGAGAAAAAGCCTCATACTTCTCATCTCAAACTATTGGATGCAAAGTTCAACAAAAATGTGAAGAGAGAGCACATTACTTTCCAAATCACAGGATTTACAGTTGTATTAACATAACTTTGCACAAAACATTTTAATTTTAAGGTAGCAGAAGGAAAATGAGAAGTTAATATACTCCTGAAATTGACTGAACTTTTTATCTCCCTTTTGTTTTTAATAGCTGTAGGGAAATTATGCTGCTGAATATTTTGGTTATAGTGATGGTCTCTGCTACTCACCATCAAATGCAGAAGCTGTGGTTGGGACCTCACCACAGTGCTGCTGACACTTAATGAACCTTTTAGGAAAATGAAAGTTACTTATCTCAAAAAAAAAAAAAAAAGAAAGAAAGAAAAAAAAGAAAAGAAGAAAAAAAAAGCCACAGCTAATTCAGATTCTTTTTTGTTACATGCTTTTCTGCTGCCAGTAGTTTCCTTGCCCAGCAGTTTAATATTTCTATGAGAGTTGCTTCACAATGTTCAAGAGATTTTACCAAAAAAAGTGTTAATGCAATTTATTTTCAAAGTAGCACAGTAAAATGGGAAAAAATAAATTAACTTACAGTCCCAGACATCTTGTCCAGTTCACTCATGGCCTCATGAATAGCAGCTTCTAAATGGTTATTTAGCTTCCCACTTCTGGAATTAATTTAAACAACATGGCAGATCAACAAATTAAAGAAACAAAAGGCTCAATTTAATTTCCTAGTCAGAAGACAAAAATATCAATTCTACCAGAGAAAGTCAATCTAGATTCACATTTGCAAAATTTAGGTGAAAAAGCATCGCTCTGGGGTTCTTACCACCGAACACCGATGGTTAAAGTAACACCACCACGAAAGATTAGCACAGGGAGCTCACGCCTTCTGCATTCTGAGGAAGATGGGGTCAGGGGCTCTGTGGCCTCCATCACACTGCTTCCTACCAGAACTCAGTCTTCCCCACAGCTTCTCTTTTCTGGCTGTTTCTCAGCAGGGAAACAGGAGGTGGCTAGGATATCGGGGCTGAACTGCAAGTTCTGGCCACTAGGGAGCTCCCTCCGCCCTTTCTGGATCATCTCAGTTATGTACAATTGAGCAAAAAGAAAGCTAAATTCTGGTAAGAAATAGCTTGTTACACCTGAGGCTCGGAGGCTGGTTTAGCCACATTTCCCATGAAACTGAAATGACGCGATCCTTTCAAAAGACCCACAATGGTTGTCTCAGGAGTCTGTCACTCCTCTGACCATTGATCTCCACTCAGTATTCCACCTCATGTTTTCCATGAATAAAACACTACGCATGCCGTTTTCGAGATTGATATTGATGAAGCTGCTGTGCTCATTACCACAGTCAGGCAAACCGGCCTTCTCCGTGGACCCACATCCTTTGCCAACCTTACCTTACTTCCCCTCATTTGTACATATAGATCTGATCCCCAATCTTCTCAATATGCAGGAAATCAATTACATTTACCCCATCAGGACAATTGATAGGAAAGTGGCTGAAGTAAATTCCTATGGAAGGCTATCATTAACATGGATTTCCAAGAGTTAAGTCCTATCTCAGCATCTACATGGCAAATGGAAATTTGCAGTGATGGGAGAAAACACACTTGAACTTTGGTGGAATGCCTTTAGACAAAATCTTTCCACTTACAGAGCTCGCTAGGTTTTATCCTCAATATGTAATGACCTGACAGTTCCTATACTTTGTTTTTTCCTGTGCTTTATGGATACTTAGTTATTCACCTTTGAGTATTATGCTTCTAGGCACACTGTGAATACTGCATATATTTGCTAAGTGGATTTGTCTAAAGTGAACACAAATGATCCTAGATCTTCTTAAAACAACTTAGTATTTAAATCTATCAACTGGAGGGAAAGATTAACCTACTAACTTTAACCAATTATAAGGACACTGCCAACAGATTCCTCCAGCATTTGCTGGCCTTAATAATCTAGCCTCTAGCTATATCTATGTATGTATCTATCTATCTAATTTCTCCCACTAATTTAAAAAAACATTTAAATGTAGAGAAGTTCAGGGAACAAAATAATCCCAATATACCCACTCTCCAGAATGGGTTGTTAATAAATTACATGTTCTTATTAAGTATTTTTTAATCAAAAAGATAAATCTAGCATTTCTACTTGGTCAATATTCTCAGTCACATTCTCTCCTATATGCCTCCCCAGCTTATGTCTTTTATGAAACACCTATGGACAGAATTGCTCTATGTATTTATGCACACAAAAAGCTGTCATGATACACAAATCATATTTCCTTACTACTATATCATCACCACCACCACTATTATCATGAGTCAGGGTCTTGCCATTACGCCAGGCTGGCCTAGAAGTCAGAATCCTCTGTCTCTGTGTTGGAATAAAAGGCATGCATCACCGTACGAGTATTCCTGTATCAATAGTTTTGGGCACCATTCTAGTTGATGTGAACGTTTCATTCTTTCTACCCAGTGCATAACATTTTCACATATATACTGCCTGTCATTCCAGTTTTAGGGCACCCTGCATCTTGTAGCATCACTCTGAGATGTTTTTCTAGTGAGGAATCTGCTAAATGTGATTAATCTGGGTGGTTGGGAAGAAACTCCAGTCCACATCTCTGGAACCATTTATGTTTGGCTACAGTTGGGCTCGGACCCCTTTTTTTTTTTTAAGGGCTATTTGGTGAGAATCTTGATAATATCCTCCATGAACAACTGGCTAACAACATATCACACTTTCTTCAGTGCATTAAATAGGGTTATCTTTAATCTGCTTTTGGAATGAGAAACAGTCATTAAATTTTTTTTTCAAAAATTAAAAAAATGTACTTGTGTGTGTGTGTGTGTGTGTGTGTGTGTGTGTGTGTGTGTGTGTGTTTTGCTTGCAAGTAAATTTGTACACGATGTACATGCCTGGTACACACTAAGGCCAAAAGAAGGCATTAGCTCCCCTAGGACTAGATTTATAGATGGTTGTTAGTTACTGTGTGGGTGCTAGGAATTGAACCAGTCCTCTGGAAGAGCAGACAGTGCTCTTAACCACTGAGCCACCTCCCTAGTCTCCATATGCATTTAAGTTTCAAATATATAGTTTCTATATATTTTGATTATAATTTTATGGATTAAAATGGACTATACTTAAAAGTTATGAATAGCTAAAAAGAAGATAAAACATTTCATTAAAAAAAATCCAATTTGAAGGATAACTGAAAACTCTGATATGTAGGGGAAGAGACTACAAGCTGATAAATGGTCCTGTCTTAATTGGTTTTGGAGGTTAGCCCCAGGGAATTCCTACTTTTCCTTTTCTGTATCCTTCTTCCTCTCCTATGTAGGAGTGCATGGGCTTGAGAAAAATGAGATATAGACATAGCACAGGAAGGTCCAAGAAGAAGGGGCAGATTATTGAATATGCCCTTATACCTTTGTATATTGATACAAAATTAGTAGGTTATTTGGCTAAAGTGGTATTGACCATTGTTTATTGTGCAAAAATAAGATTGTATTGGATTACATCGGTATTGATCTTTGTATATTGATACAAAATTAAGATTATAGTTGGCCACAATGGTATTGACCCTTGCATATGGACGTAATATTAAGATTATATTGGGCTACATAGGCATCGATCTTGGTATATTGATACATAATTAAGAGTATATTTAACCACAATTGAATAGATCTTTGTATATTGATACAAATTTAAAGGTAACGCTTACTAATGGTATCATACCTAGAGATACTTAAAAATAAAATGTGAAGCTCTGACCTCTTGATACCAACCGTCTAAAACGGTCTAGGATAGTTAAAACAAACTCCTAGTCATGCAAACATGTCACTTTGTTAGCTACTATGACAGTCTATCACAGACATTCTCTAAACTATCCAGTAATCAAGTTGCTAAGAGACAAGCAACATTTGCTTATCTAAATACAAGAGATGGATAGGGCATCTTCAAAAACCCCAAGAGATCTGCAAAATATGGCATTCAAAGATGTTATCTTAAATCAAGATTTTTTTTTGATATCGAGACATATCAACGCCTGACAGCACCCCCTATTCTACTCCAAGTAGAAGATAAGCATCGAAGAACCTCCACTGTAAGATGGTTGAATTAGTGGCAAGCCTTTCTCTTGGCATGAAAAAACCCCTTGCACCAACTGCAGACAGACTGCTGTCCAAAAAGGACAAAACTTGGTAGCAGGGAAGTCGATAGCCTAACTCTGCCAAGACAGGGTAGGTAAGTCCTTCATAATCCTTGCTCTACAACAAATGTCTGTCAGAGAAACAGGACCCAAAGGCTGAAGATTGATGCTGGAATGTATGGAGAGAAAATGGGAACTGTCCAGGCAGTCATTGGAATGTTCTTTCTTAGTTTTGGAAGCTGCAGGCCCTGCACTTCCTATATAAGCAAATATATTTATCCCTCTCAGGTCTCTGAGGTGGTTGAAGAATAGACAGCTAGAGTCTCATAGTTAAATTTTGAATTGTTTAGGAATCAAGAGGGTGTTATAGATCTAAGAAGATACTCTTAAAAGTGTGTTGCAAGATAGTATGAATGTTGAGTCACATATAGACCTTTAAACTCATGGAGTTGGTTAGATAGTAGAATGTTAAAGTCAGGGGCCAAATATGTATAAACTGGACATTGGGAAGGTATACTGGGCCATTTAACTCTCATAAATGTGGCATATTTATATCTATTGTTTTGTATAATACTTACTGTTATAAGAGAAGGAACCATCTGTTGGACTGAAAGGGGAAACTTCTGGGGGGAAGAGGGTGCAAGGGCGGGATAGGAAGGGGGAATAGGGAGGGGTTTGTTACTGAGATGTAACTTGAAGAAAAAAAATAAAGTATTTAATAAAAAATCCATCAGGGAACCTTGCTCTCTTCTCTTGAACCTTTAAAAAATATATGTATATATATATGCATCTATATATGTGTGTGTGTGTGTGTGTGTGTGTGTGTGTGTGTGTGTATGTGTGAGAGGGCACAAGTCACAGTGCTGAAGTCAAAAGACAGATTAAGGGAGTTGGTTCTCTTCAACCACATGGATCCCAGGGCTGAACTCAGAGACTATCTTTACCCACTGAGCTGCTTGGCCAGCCCTCACTTGAATCATAAAAACAAAAGAACCTACTATTTATTGAAAGATTTATACTTGCCAAGCATTGTGTTAGATTTTAGTGTACTATCTCATTTAATCCTTACAGCAATCTCATGGAATGTGAAGTAGGAGTATAGTACAGTTGTGTGTATATAATACTTTGTGATCTTTTTAGGTGAAAGGATGAAATCATTTATAATTATATAATCATAAAGATGTATATTTAACTATAAATATTATATATAAATATATAATATAAAATATATATTTTATATATAAATATATAAAAATAAAACTATATTATTATATATAAATATAATATATATTTTAAATATAATTACATAATTACAAAGATGTATATTTGACTATAAGTAACTTTTCAACATAAGTCATAATTTTTTCCTATGAAGAACATAATAACATTATGATGAAAGTACAAAAATACTTTAGCAACAAAATTACTCACTGAATACAAAGTTAGAACATTAGGAACTCATTGTTTGCCCAATTATTAAAAAAAAATTTGTCAAAATACATGTAATATGAGCCAGTGAAATGGTTCAGTGGGTAAAACTTCTTTTCAAAGCCCAGTGAGTTGAGTTTGAGTCTCAAAACCAATGTGGTAGAAGAAGAGAACCAACTCCCCATAAGTTGTCCTCCAACCACACATTTGCCATTGCATTTGTACGTGGTCCCCATAAACAAATAAAAAAAGCTAATTTAGACTAAATAGCACAATGTTTTGTTTCTAATAAACTTAAACAGGTACTAGATGAAGACATGACTGTTTTTGGAAACAGAATAAATATACAGATGTGGAGTATAAAATTATTTGAAGACATCATGAGAGTCCAAAGGTAAAGAAAAATTTCCAGCTATCACATCTACAGTCCTGTTTCCACAGTATTTGTGCCAGGGATGAGTGAGCTTAAAAGAGGAACAGAAAGCTCCATGAGTTCATGAAGGGAACAATTATTCAGATTTTGGTTTTCCAGTCCTGAGAGCCTCCCTGTGGAGTCTCTTCTAGTATTTTCCTTTTCCTGCTGATATTTAATAGTAAACATTTTTACTAATGGACACTCTAAACCCTAATTGATTAAGCAATAGAAGTTCATATAGTCACATTTCTAGTTATTAATGGAGATAATTGCCACTTCTCATCTCCTTTGACTATATTGCAACATATTATCTTTATCTTCACTAACTAAAAAGAAAAAAGGCCAGGTAAAATCTGTGAATGTTACAAATGTGAAAGAGATGAGAAATTACATATTACTTTATAAGACTGTCACTGGAGAATGTCTGTGATTCATTTCAGGTAGAAGATAAAAAATTTGGATAAAAATGTAAAGTCAAGAATTCTGTGCTCTGAAAATCTAATATAAGGCAGTATGAAAATTCAATACAATTATAAAAGCTAAGTTGAACTTATTCTTTTTTATTTTGGGGGGGAGTTTGTATATGTGTATGATTGATTTTCATAAAATCCACAACCCACGCTATTTCTCCTCTTCCCCCCACCACTTTTTCCTCCCAATTTTATTTGCTTCTCCTTTTTAAAAAACCCACTGAGTCCACTAAGTGCTCCCTGTATGTACATGGGTATAAGACTATTGACTGATGCAGGCGTAGCCTCTCAGGAGCCACATCCCAGAAGAAAATTGACTCTACCTCCCCACAGCCATCAGCTGCCAACAGCTCCTCGGTAAGGGGTAGAATTTCATGAGTTCCTCTCCTGACCATGCTGGAATTTTGGCTGGCTGATTCTCTGGAGATGTTCACTACCAGTGGTTCTTACAATCTTTCTGTCACTCCCTCCTCAGAGATGATTCTCATATAAAGGTGTGAATACTTTACAGTCTCTTATTCTTTACTTGTTGAGCAGTTGTGGGTCTCTATACTAATTACCATCTACTAAAAACAGGTTTCTCTGATGAGGATTGAGAGATGTAAATCAATATAAAGATTTTATGGCAAGTTTATTACTATTTCCATATGGCAGAATAATAGTAGTAGTTTTTTCCCTAAGGTCTGTGGCCTAGCCAGCCATGAACTGTTGGCCCAGTTAGTGGTACCAGGCACAAATTATACTCTGTGGATCAGGCCTCTAATATAAAGGTGGTTGGTTACTCCCTAATATCCACGCCACTACTGTGCTAGTGGGTTTGGATTGCCAGTTTGGTCATTCTTAAAGCTTGCTGGGTTCACAGCTGGGTAAGAGAGTTGATTATTTTTTTTCTCCTAGTAGTCTATACAGCATCTTTTATATAGCACCTTGAGAGCTATCCAATAGGGATGAAGCTTCCAAATTGTTACCAGATTGATTTCTACATGTTCCCTGGCTGAAGTGTGATGGAATTTCTCAGTTTTAAAGTGAAAATATTTCTGGCTCATTTTTTAATCACTTGCTATTTTCCAGCTTTATAAGATATCAGGTAACCAAAAGAATTTGTACACATACAAGACGTAGATCTCCTTGCATTTGAAAATAACAAAGCATCTAAAAGCTTTAGAATTTTAATTTAGTAGAACTACTTCTTCAAGTAGGAGATTAACCTGAATTAAGTGTTAAAATGTTACTAATTCTTATGATTAGAATGTAATTACTATGTCAATTTAAGGATATTCATCTATGATATGGTATTTTAAGATATTAATGATTAAAATGACTACATAAAATTCTAAACACTTAGTATTACATATTTCAGGCAAAAATATTGGATAATTTATTTCTTTTATTTTTACCTATATATGTCAAGTTCTGTGTGTAAGGCTCTCTATATTTTCTATGTTGTAGTACTAACTCCTAAAGTAGGAACTAATATGCACATTTTAGAAATGTCGAATTTATACTCAGAGAGATTAATCAACATACCCAGAGGCATACAGCTATGAAGCAGCAAAAAAAAAAAAAAAAAAAAAAAGGATTTGAATACAGGTCAAGAATCAACCTTTTAACTCTATAAACACTTTCTCTTTTCAGACTTTCTCTTCTCAGTCTACAACAATAGTTAAATCTTTGTCATTGTTGTGTTTTGAATTTAAAATGTTTCATATATTTGAGAGAAATTGGGGAGTGTCCAGACAGCCAGTTGTCTGTCATTTCTTAGTTTTAGAAGCTTCTGGCTCTGCACTTCTTGTATATTAAGATATATTTATCCTTCTCAGGTCTCTGATGTGGTTGAAGACTAGATAGTTATAGCCTCACAGTTAAATTTTAAGTTGTTTAGGAATTAAAAGGATGTTCTAGGTCTAAGAAGATGTTTTTAAGTTGGTAATGCAAGGTAGGATGGAAACAGAGTTAGGTATAGAACTTTAAACTCATTGGGATAGATAATAGAATATTGATATCAGTTGCTAAATATGTATGGACTTGACATTGGGAATGTATATTATAGCTTATAATTTTCATTAAAAACATCACTATGCTATAAAAACAAAACAAAAAATCCAAAAAAAAACTTAAGGAAACGGGCTACTAGGGTTTTTAAAAACCTTACGGTTTTATAACCTGGCTCCACTTCCTGTTGACTCTCTGCTTCCTGAGTGCAGATGTTATGTGACCAGCCAGCTTCCAGTTCTTGTCACCAGTATACCAGCCTGTAGTCAAGTGTTTCCTATCAGGATAGATTGTGTCCCTCTGGAACAGTATGCCAAAATAAACCTGTTCCCCTTGAGTTGCTTTTGTCAGGGATTCTCTGTCAGGGTATTTTTCTCACAGCAATAAGAAAGTAACTAAAATATCTTTTATTGTAGCTTTGGTGAGATGGTTCATCTGCTAAGTGCATTGCTGCTCTTTCGGAGGACCTGGATTCAACTTCCTGCTGCTTGCAACCCTGTGTAACTCCAGTTCTAGGGGATCTGACTCCATCTTCTGACCTCCACAGACACCAGACACACACATGGTATGTATAGAATGCAGGTGCACGGACACACACACACACACACAACCCCTAAAAATAAAACACTCCACATTTATTGTGGTATTCCAGGAAAATTTCACAGGAAGAGTAGAAAGGAGATTGAATATCTGTGATCTCCTTTCTCTACTTCTTTATATTAAATAATCCATGAGCACTTTGTATGCCACCAAAGACTGGAAATTAGCCTTGCAGTGGTCACAATGACTCCAAGTTGCCCAAACCCATGGGGAAGTCTCCTTCTTGTGTTATTGGATCTCTGCTGAGTGTTTCAGTCTTTATTTTCTTTCTCTTTTTGTGATAGGTTCTCACTCTGTGGCCTGGACTAGTCTTGAACTTATAGTGATCCTACAGGCTCAGCTTCCCAGAGTGCTGGATTACATGACTAAGCTACCATGCCCAGCTTCAGTCTTTGTCTTCTCAGGCCTTCCATTCTCCCCCTGCTTCTTCTCCTCTTTCCTAGTCATTTGTTCCATCTTCTTCATTCTGTTAAATGTCTAGTTTTCCCAGAACTCAATCCCCAGTGCACTAATCTTCAAATTGTTAGCGTACCTCTGTATGACTTTAATATTTTTTGCATATCAAATACCATTCTTCAAGTTTCAGACTTGTCTGCCAGCCATCCCTCAGACCCTAAGTTCCCTCCACATTTCTACTTCATTGTTTCTATTTCCCTCCGAATCATGGAAGCCCAGTTCTTTGATTGCTTTCCTCCCCCCCACCAAAAAAAAAGGGGTTTCTCTGTATAGCCCTGGCTGTCCTGGAACTTACTCTGTAGACCAGGTTGGCCTTGAACTCACAGAGATTCTCCTGCCTTTACCTCCTAAGTGCTGGGATTAAAGTTGTGTGCCACCATGCCCAGTCATTACAGACAGTTTTGAACTGCCATAGGGGTGCTGGGGTTTGAATCCTGGTCCTTACCTCCTAAGTGCTGGGATTAAAGTTGTGTGCCACCATGCCCAGTCATTACAGACAGTTTTGAACTGCCATAGGGGTGCTGGGGTTTGAATCCTGGTCCTTTGGAAGAGCAGCCAGTGTTCTTAACTGCTGAGCCATCTCATCTCTTCAGACCTTTCCTTCCTATATTGATCATCACCACGTTTTCTCCACTTTACCTCCTAAATATTTCTGACCAAATTTCTTCTCTTCCATTCTCAGTATTTCTTGGGTTCTTATCCTTCCTTGTTTCCTGGCAAGAGTTCCTAGATAATATTCTACCAGTAAGATTGTTTTCTTTTTAAAGTCCCACCCTTCCACCTTCTTCCCCCTGTTCCTCTTATACCTCCTCTCCTCAGGTGAGGGGGGCCCAGGGCCCACCCACATATCAGCCCCCTCAGTTCATCAGTCACATGAGGGCTAAGATTCCTCTTGTTCTGGGGCCCAACATGGAAGCCCAGGTAGGGTAAAATGTCCCCTCTAACAGGCAACAGAGTCTGTGAGAGACCACCCCGCCCCTGCTTCCTAAGGGATCTGTATGAAGACCAAGTTGCCTATCATCTATATTTGTATAGGGGGGGTTCTAGGTCAAGTTTAACCTTTCGTCTTCTTTTTTGTTGTTGTTTTTTTTGTTTGGTTAGTGTTTTAGTTTCTGTAAGCCTCTAGGGGCCTAGATTGGTTGGTTCTGTTGATCTTCATATGATGTCCTTTAATTGAAGAATGGATAAAAAAAACTGTAAACATACATTTACACAATGGAATACTACTCAGCTGTCAGAAGCAAAGAAACCAGGTAATTTGCAACCAAATGGCTGTAACTAGAAAAGCTCATCCTGAGTGAGCTAACCCAGACCCAGATGGCTGCTGAGCCATCTCTTATAATTGTATTCATGCCGTGTATTCACTCATAACTGGATGTTAGCCATATAGTACAGGATAACTATCCTAAAACCCACCAAACCCAAAGGGACAGGAACCCAGTATATCTATGCTACAAGAAATTCCACCCAGCAGCAGATCAAAACAGATGCTGAGACACACAGTCAAACATTAGGTGGAGCTCTGGGAGTACTGTATAAGAGAGGGAAGGGGGGGCTGGAGAGATGGCTCAGCCGTTAAAGGCTAGGCTCACAACCAAAAATATAAGAGAGGGAAGGGGAGTAGTCAGACTTTTTTTTTTTTTTTGGAAAATTCCGCCTCTCATATCTAATACACTCAAGTCAAGGAGAAAAACCTGACCTCCTGTCCCTTTTGGGTACTTCAAATAAAGAGCTAATATATTGGCTCTTGCTTAGACTTCTGGTCAGATAGTCTACTTGATGCCTTCTCAAATTCAATACTGACCTTATCTAAATACTATCCTACCCCACCCCATTTTGGTCGTGTGTAAGGTCTGGTATAGGTGTCATTTCTAGGAAACATTCTTTCCTTCTTTTTTTTTTAAGTCAGGGTCTTTCTACATAGCTCTGGCAGTCCTGGAAGTCACCTAGTAGACCAGCTTGGCCTTCAATTCATAGAGATCCACCTGCCTCTCCCTCCTGAGTGCTGGGATTAAAGGCGTGAGACAAGATGCCCAGCTCTAGGAACCATTCTTTGCTGAGTTCACTGTTACTTCTCTGTGTTTCTCACATATACTTACATATATTGCATTCCTTGCTATTTTTACATTTTAATTGTGGGTTTCTGAATCTGTCTCTATGGATAATAGCACTGTGCCTGGCATATGCTTTTTATTTTTTCTAAATTAGGAATGAATAAAATTGAGAATAAATAAATGAATAAATAAGTAATTTGGTTCAATATCATTTATCAGTTATATAACTTTCAACTAATTATTCAAGATATTTGGGTCTAAGTGTCCTCATTTGCAAATGGGCTCAGTAATTATGGCTTTATTTTGTGACTGGGAGAATAACACAAAAGAAAACAACAGCCGTGTAAAATGCAAAACACTGCACTGGTGTACACAGGGCAGGCAAGTGTAGTTAGACAACAGCATAATAAAGAAGGCTGAATTTTATTACCTCTGCTTCTTTTTCTCCAATCTGTATGCTAAATGGTATGATTACTTATGATAAAGAGCATTGCTTTAGATAATCCCATATCAATTCACCACAAACAGTAAACTGGCTCTAAAGAAACACTCTCAAAATTCTGTGGTATGCATTACCTTTCATCAACAGCCTAGCTGAAAATGTCGGGCAGGGGGAGAGATTCAGTTCATCTCAAAGCAGTGTTTGTAAGTATCTGGAGGAAATTACTTCACTTCTGTGTTACTAAATGTATCTTGCAAATAACCCAAGCACCTAGTGTGCTTCCCTGGCAGAAGCATTTGGGGTCTTTCACAACAAAAGCATGGGCACCACTCAGTAGTCAACAACGACTCACCATCAATGTGTGACGTCAGTATTTCACAATATCCCCTCTCTTTTTAGCTTAATTCTACTGGTTTTGTTCTATATCCAACCTTTGCAGGACAAGTACCACTTCAGAGTAGAGGGACCTGGATCTTTTCCAGAAGATTAACTACTAACAGCATAAGTGACATTGGCATTTTATAAAGAATGGCGAGTGGGGCTGGTAAGTGGCAGAGCACTTGTGCATTTATGACACTCTTGAGTTCTCTCCCTAGCACCACATGAAATAAAATAAATAAAAATATGACAAAATATCAAGACAAAAGTAGCAAAGACTAAGCCTATGTCTTAAGGGGTGTGTGTAAGGATCATTTTACAAATGGTTTTTAGAGACAAGGTTTCTCTGTGTAGCCCTGGCTGTCCTGGACTCCATTCGTAGCACAGGCTGGCCTTGAACTCACAGAGATCTGCCTGCCTCTGCCTCCCACATGCTTGGTTTAAAGGTTTGTGGAATTATCACCCTGCTTGTAATTCTTTTTTTTTATACAGTTATTTGGTGAGTGTGTGCTCATGTGCACAGTGCACCCACATCATGGTACACATGTGGAGATCAGAGTAGATATTGCAGAATCAATTTTTTTCTTCCACTATTTGGGTCCAGGGTTTCCAGCAATGGTCTTTAGATTCAGTGGCAAGATCTTTACTGAGTCAGCCATTTCGCCAGCTCTAGTACATAATGCTTGGTTGTTTGAAAATGGGGAGCTAAACAGTATGTCAGTGACATGGTTTAAAATGATCCTCCGTGAGATCTACACTTGTTTCTCTATCTTAATAAGAAATAATTACAATTCATAAACTACCTTATCATAAAGTGCTTTGTAATATTATTACTGCTTGTCTGTATATTTTATTCATCAAATAACAATCCAGAAAAACTTGAATAATAATGGTTCAAGGTTTAATTTCATATTTGAAATCCAAGAGAACTCATATTCAAGTCCATAACTCTGGTGAACAGCAGCGAAAGTCACCAGCATCACTTTGACGGGTGGGTAGGTAATCTGCCAGCATTTTAACAAGTGTGTAATTGGATGCTCCTCTCCCCAGTATTGGAGTTGTGACAGACTCACTAAACTTGTAGCACATATTTAATTGCCATTAAAGAACTTAAAGATATAATAAATATAAAGATATCACATACAATGTGATAAAGATATTAATCACATTTTTTTCCTATTAAGTAAGGAGGTGAAGATGGAGAAAGGACAGAATGGATGAAGAAGCAAATCCTGCACACCATACAGATAGATTATATAGAAAATGTCTTTTTGTAATAATTAGTTTGGCATGTCCATTATAGTCCTCTGACCATAAATATCAAAGAATAATATCTGGGTCACAGCATGAAAACGAATCATTGAGACTTCACAGTCTCTGAAGAAAAGACAAAAAGGAAAACCAAAGTGCTTACTTTCTGTTCCTTTTCCGGACTCGGCTGTAGGCTTCTAAACCTTCTGTTAGGGTCTTCAACTTCTCGGGCTCCACCTGAGTGAAGGTATGAAGACCAAACCACATTACCCAGACCTATAATTGATGAACACGCTTTTTATTCTACTTTCTTGCTGAACAGCAAGTGTGGGACTGGGGAAAGGAGCCTCACTGCCCCTGCCTGCCCAACAATTGTACTGTCCTTGTTCAATTACAGGCCGATTCTGGGACTTTATGTTGAAGCATCAGTGGAAATGAAAGCCACGTTGGCATCGATGCTGTCAGTGTTTTGAAAACAATGTTTTGGGAACGAAGCCTGGAATTTAAATAACTTTCAATACATACCATCGTATAACTCACAAATCCTGGCCCACTCTCTCCACTGACTTATTCTCTCTGTAGCTGCTATCTTTACACTTCTCAGAGGAACAATAAAAGAGTGATTTTCAGGGAAGAGGGTGGGTTTTGATGTCAATAGGTGGAACTTGGATCTTATCTACTCATTTCCTAATATGAACAAATCATTTAAACATTCTTTTAAAACTTTCAGATTAATTTAATTTTATTTGTGTGTTCTGTCTGAATGTATGTATGTATGTATGTATACCTTGTGCATGCCTGGTGCCTGTGGATATCAGAAGATGGTATCAGAGTCCCTTGAGCTGGAGATACAGACGGTTGTGAGCAACCATGTGGGTGCTGGGACCTGAACTTGGGTCGTCCAGAAGAACAACTCTGCAGCCACAGACTCTTAACTTTTCTATGCCTCATTTTCTGTGTTGCTAAAAGGGCAGTAATACCTATCTCACAGCTATGTTTTCTGTGATCATTAGAACTAAAGGTCACATTGTACGAAGCCAAGTTAAAAGCAACTACTATGTAGACTGCATTAGGCTTCTTTGAGGCAAAAAAAAAAAACCCAAAAAACAAAAAACAAAACAAAACAAAAACCCAAGAAGGTTGGAAGCTATGCATAGTCTGTGCTGCTGTTGGAAGGAGGGGCTAATACTTGGTGGGCTTGCCCCCTCTCCTGTCCTGTCATTACTGCAAATCTGTGAAGCTGGCTTCCTCCACCGCACCTGGCTACTCAATGTGGCTGGAAATTTACATACTTGAGGTAAGTGCTCAGCTTCTGCTACTCCATCACCAAAGAAAAACAAAAAATGAGTAAAACTTGTATGAATCAAAATGCTTTCAGAAATATTTTGCTATTTTTATAAATCTTTAAAAAAATAAAGCTATACCTTATCTGTATGCTCCTCACAATTGATACACCTTCATTTAAAAATTCAGTGTGGAAAAAGCTTCATGGATAAGAAAATAAATAGTTATAAGTAAAGAATTAGCTTTTGTCTTTACATTTTAATGGCACTCATGAATGTCATTTATAAATAATTATTCTGTGACCTCATCCTCAAACTAGTACACACTAAGAATAACAAAATGTTGTTACTTTCATGTCTGAGTGTAGGCATTTCTATCTGGTCATTCAAGTAACACAAAGGTGTTTGTTTGTGTAGTTTTGTATGTTGTCTCAAAGAAACCAATTTTGTTAGGGACAGCTGTTCCCATATGTGTCAGAACAACAGACATCTTTGTTCTTGCCACACTTTGTAAAGAAATGTGTCCTCCTGACCAGAAAAGCCACATGAGAGGAATGCATTCACGTGTCTACCATACAGAAGGCTTCTATGTACAGTGTCACATTTCATGGTAAAGTGAAGTTCTATTTTGTATTCACATTCATGAAAAGATAATGTAAAATATGCATACTACATTTATGTAATCATAACACATACCTGTCTCGTCTTTTGAGACTAGGTCTCACTCTACAGTTGCCTCACTGTATAGCTGATGCTTAGCTGCACTTATTTTTAAATGAACTTCCTGCCAGTATGAGGGAAACCCTGCTGTTCAGAAAGATCTATCCAACCTCACAGTGGATAGACATCTCAGAAGTGGGATGAAGCACAGAATTCAGGTTCACATTGAAACAAAAGATACAACAATTAGCTTGTTGGCCTTAATTTAAAAAACTTGGTAGGTGAAAATATTTTTTAAGTTCTCAACTTATACTTTCAAATAAGTAAGGCATAAGGTATAGTAAAAACATATGTTGCATTTTATATAAAGGAACTACTTTATCATTTACTATGATAATCTCACAAACTAATTCTATTTTGCATATGAGAATAATGAGTTTAAACAATATGGCCAGGATTGAATAATTCTGACTCCAGAATATTCAGCCTCTTTCCACCATGAGTCCAGCAGGAGTTAAAATATAAAAAAATTTATAGCTAAGTAAGCTATATTAACAATACATGCATATATATTCATATATATATATAATATGTATATATAATATGTATCATAGAAAGCTTTCCTAAATTATTTAAAATAAAAACTGTTTACTGAAACTTAGTAACAGGTTCAAATTTATCAATTAAACTTTTTGTTGTATGTATTTGTGTGTGTGCATGCACACACTAATGATACAGGCTCTCTGTAAAAGTCAGAGGACAACTTGTAGCAATTACTTCTTCCACCATGTGTGTTGCAGGGATTGAACTTGGGTCCTTGGGCGTGGGAGCAAGCAACTATAACCACTGTGTCATGTTCAATTTTTTTATATGTCTGGATGATTTTCCAGTGGCCTTTAATTTTTTGAGTTTATTACCTACCATAGTCTCTTCATTTAAATCTGCTTCTGAAGCTCTAAGATACAATCACACTGAACTACATTATTCATAGATGGTTCAGTGGCCTTGAGAGAGGAGTAATGGTAGTGGTTTCTGAAACTAAACAAAAGTAAGGTACACACCATTGTGCATTTCTGTGATAAAACCATATATCCCCAGGAAAATGTTTATTTAATAAGGTACACACACACACACACACACACACACACACACACACACACTATATATATATATATATATATATATATATATACATATATATACATTTTTTATGGGAAAATACTGGTATATTTGCAAAATTAAGAAATTCTTTAAAAGTACTCCTAAAAATGGTGTCAGGGAGGAAAAAATATCAAATTCTCATCAAATGGAAATCATGTTTAATGATTTAATGAAGACTCCCTTACAAATTAGCTATCATATAAATAAAAAACAGCAGGGAAATCAAGCAAATAAATGTAACATTAAAAATATTAAACACATAAATATTTTTATAAAACTTACACTGAAGGAACAAGTTATTTGAAGGTACTTAATACTTTACCTAGAATTATAATTTTATATTCTTGTATACTTACAAGTCAGGTCTTCCATAAATTACTTAATTCCTAGCTTAGTGAGAAATTGGTTGAGGTCTTTATCATTTTGTCTTTGGTTATAACCTCATAGTCTCATCCTAATAATAATACGCTACTAGTAATAGCCATCATTGTATAGCTCTTTGTATACATTAACAAGTATAAAATGCAATTCCCATCAAATTCCCAATGAAAAATTTTTTTTTTTACAGAAATTGAAAAATAATCTAAAAATTTGCATGCGAGAAAACAAAGAATCCTGGATATTCAAAACACTCCTGAAATAAAAGAACTAAACACAAAAACAAAACAAAACAAAAAAACTCAAAACTCTGCTGGAGATATTCCCATTTGTGAGAGGCACAGTAACAAAAACAGCATGACAATGGCACAAAATCAGACACACTGATCAACTGGCTTGTTTAGAAGACCTACATGTAATCCCAAGCACCTGCAGCCACCTGGATTTTGACAAACATGACACACACTGTAGGAAAGACAGTATCTTTAACAAATGGTTGTGGGGAAACGGGATACTGACATGTAGAAGAATGAAGAATGATCCTTCTCTCTCACCTTGCATACAAATTAACTATAAATGCATAAAAAACTTCAATGCTGAAATTGAAATTCTAAAACTTCTAGAAGCAAGAGTAATGAGTACATTTTGGGATATAAGCACAGGTAAGGACTTTCTGAATAGGAATTTGCTCACCCTGGAAATAGGACGTCAGTGGTTTGAGTAAGTATGGTTCCTATGGGCTCATGTTTGAATGGTTGATGGAACTGTTTGGAAAGGATTAGGAGATGTGGTCTTGTTGGAGGTGTGTCACTCACTGTAGGTGGGTTTTGAGGTTTCAAAAGACTCTTTTGACACCTGTGCTCTCTCTGCTTCATGGGTGTGGATCAAAGGTGAGCTCTAAGTTGTTCTTTTGCTGCAGTCATGGAATCTAATCCCTTGAAACTGTAAGTCAAATTAAATGCTTTCTTTTATAAGTTGCCTTGGTCTTGGTGTTTTATCACAGTAATAATAGTAATAGTCACTAAGATAAGGAACAACAACAAGAGGCACTTCATGAAATGCTTCTGAACCACAAAGGAATGGATAATAGACTGAAAAGGCATCCTGCAGAATAGGAAAAATTATTTACTATTTGTATTTCTGACAGAGGATTAGCATCTAGAATGTGCTAAGAAACTAAATACCAGGAAAACAAGGAATTAAGAAGTGGGCTATGGAACTGAATGGAATTCTTAGAAGATGAAATACAAATGATTAAAGTTTTAATTGTTCATGATCCTTGGCTACCATGCAAATGCAAATTAAAGCTACTTTGTTATTTCATCTTACCCTAGTAAGAATGGCTAAGATTAAGAAAACAAAAGACAACAAATGTTGGCAAGGATTTTGGGAATGGGAAACTTTCATTCTTCTTCTTTTTTTTTTGGTTTTTTCAAGACAGGGTTTCTCTATGTAGCCCTGGCTGTCTTGGAACTCACTCTGTAGATCAGGCTGTCCTTGAACTCACAGAGATACACCTGCTTCTGCCTCCTGAGTGCTGGGATTAAAGGCGTGTGTTACCACGCCCAGCCAACTTCCATTCATTTTTGTTAGGAGTACAAGCTGGTACAGCCACTATTGAAATCAGTATGGTGGTTCTTCAAAAAAACTAGAAATAGTTTAGCTATGTGTCTCAGCTATATCATTGTTGGAGTTGGTCCAAGAATGGAGTTGTGTAAGGAGAATTCTGAGTACTTGCGAGAAAACTCCAAGAAACCAAGACAAGAGTTTTATGACCTCAATTTCTTCAAAAACATGGAATTATTCTTGGAACATATTTTCATGACCAAATAAGAGTGAGTTTACTATAGTTGTTCTTATTCATATGCCTCTATGGAAAAACAACATTTTGTTCTGTTTGGCTTTCCCATGCCCTGTGATTTGCACCCCCCCAAGGTTTAGATCTGTCTGAATAGCCTGTGATATATGTCTTTATCAATGTATCTTCTCTGAGCTTCAGTTCTCTACTCTGTAAAGAGGGAATAAAGATGTACACCACAATCAGTCACTGAGATCTAAAATGGAAGCCTACAGATTGGAAAAGAGTCTTCACCAACCCCATATCTGACAGAGGGCTAATATCCAAAATGTACAAAGAACTCAAGAAATTAAATGCCAAGAAACCAAATAATCCAATCAAAAAATGGGGAAAAGAGCTAAACAGAGAATTCACAAGGGAGGAATTCCTAAAGGCTGAGAGACACTTGAAGAAGTGCTCAACATCCTTAATCATCAGAGAAATGCAACCCAAGACGACTCTGAGATTCCATCTCACACCTGTCAGAATGGCTAAGATCAAAAGCTCAAATGACAGCACATGCTGGTGAGGGTGTGGAGAAAGGGGAACCCTCCTCCATTGCTGGTGGGAGTGCAGGCTTGTGCAACCACTATGGAGGTCAGTCTGGTGATATCTTAGAAAACTTGGAATTGCTCTGCCTTGGGACCCAGCCATACCACTTCTGGGTATACATCCAAATGATTCCTTACCGAATCACAAGGAAGTTTCCTCATCTATGTTCATAGCAGCCTTATTTGTAGTAGCTAGAAACTGGAAACAACCCAGATGTCCCTCAACCGAAGAATGGATTAAAAAACTGTGGTACATCTACACAATGGAATATTACTCAGCTATCAGAAACAATGAAATTATGCAATTTGCAGCCAAATGGATGGAACTAGAGAAGCTCATCCTGAGTGAGCTAACCCAGACTCAGAAAGATGCACATGGCATCTATTAACTTATAGTCGGATTTTAGTCATATAGTACAGGATATCTATACCACAACCAATGCACCAAAGGGAACATGGACATAGACTTTTTCTTTTTCTCCCTGTCAGTCAGACACTTTTCCCTAATGGTGCTGCCTTGTAGGTCCCCAGTGTATGAGGAGGCTCTTGGCCCTCATATGACTGCTGAAATGGGTCGGGGGACTGTTATGTAGGGACATTCCACTCCAGAGGAGTGGGATGGAAGGGAAAGGGGGTAGAGGTTGGGAGGGCGGGACTGGGAGGGGTGGAAAGAGGACACTATGATGGAGATGTAACCTGAAGCAATAAATAAATAAATTTTAAAAAAGTAGGTACAGAGAAAAAAAGGTCACTGAGATCTAAAATGAACATGAATACAAAGCTTATTTACAAACACCAAACTATTTTTTCCCAAAATGTTACAAAATACATAGAATATTTGAAGAATAAAGAAGTTACTTAAAAGTTGAAGGTGGCCTAAAGTTTAGTATATGAATGCACAACAACTAATATTTGTTGATGGAATAAATCAATTAATACATAAAAGAAGGAAAAATATTAAATAAACAACAGTATAGGCAATATGCAGTACCAGTTAAAGTCTGGGAAACACAGAACTGAAGAAATACACAAAACACAGCATTTATTAGCTATTATAAAATTATTAAATAGAAACATTGAGGATAACAGAAAATACTTAAAAATAACATCTTTAAACTAAAAAACCACCACTAACTTAAGAGTAATACTATTTCAGTACTTTTAAGATAACTAAAATTAGAGATAAATAATATCTGTTTGGTATAAAAGTTGATTTATTCATGACAATAAGGATAAAGATAATCTCCCAGCAGCAGAACTGATAAGAGATCTCTTCATAAATCCTGGGATTTTCAGTGTGCCAACCAGTTTCCCATCATTGCCATCTTATCCAGTGGCATTCTCATTACCATGCTGGCAGCCAGTTCTGTTCTACTGGGATTGTAAATCTATTCCAATGTGATAATAAGTACCTTATCAAGCCACAATATATAAACAGAATAAAAGTTTGGGACAAACTTGAATTTCTAGGAAAACGTGCTACAGAAGCATGGCCTTCATTTACCTTAGACTTTAGATTTCATTTGCTGCTGTCTAGACAGAGGTTGCATTAACACTTGGGGACTGACATCTATACTCATCTTAGTTACTAGTCTGCAGAGAGATAAACCTCTCATTCTTGTTTAATCTTGCTTAGGGGAACAAAACATCACTCTAGTACAGTTTATAGTCTTCCTAGATTTTCACTCAGTTCAGTATTTTTCTTGATATTCACATGTTTGGGCTGATATAGTTTTTCATTGTTTCTATCTTTCAAAATTGGATTAGGGACTGACTTTTTTGTTCTGGATTTTATCTTTCTTATTACTTCCAAATATGATTCTGCTTCATTTCTAAGAACATTCTGGTACCAACAGAGCACTGGCTGCCTTTGACATAACACTAGCTAAATCTAGCCCAAAGACTGTGGTTATCTAGAAAAAGATTCATTTCCAACAGTGGTTAGGAAGATAGAGGAGGAAAAATGAATGCACAAGGATTTTGGACACAGGATCACAGTACTAGAGACTACAAATTAGCTACCACCTGTAATCAAGCACAGAAAGAACACTCTTCAGAATGAAATGCTAAAACATTACAGGAGGGCACACACCCCCCCAAACTGGGTTCCCCGGTGCAACTTCTTAAGTGCACATCCCTGGAATATAAAGACATAATCTTTTGGTTATGCACCACACTCTCAAACACCCATGCATGTGATGATGCTGAGGTGAAAAAACAGAAACCATGTTGCCCCTAGATGAGTAAATTTTAGTAAGGATGAGATTGACTACATTAATCAACTAACCAGAAACCTGTCTTTATCACTATCATAGGAAATACAATTATGTAGAAAAAGTCAAAATATGAATATAAGAAGGCAGCTCTCACACACTAATGCTTCTTGTAGAGAAGTTTTCTTGGTAATTAACAAGTGTCTCTTTGTGCATCTTAACTTTCTTTG
>CAJQZJ010000102.1:199747-252545 GCA_907164525.1 Lophiomys imhausi | reverse complement strand
AAAGTGGCAGATGACACCTATTTATCCAAAAGAGAATTAACATATAGGCCATACAAAGCACAAAAACAAAACCATACAGGAAAAAAACCCAATCAAAAAATGGACCAACATATCTGGAACAGAGATTTAAAAAAATGGATAGCTAAAAAATACATTAACAAGTGTTCAACATCATTAGAAAAAGGAAATGCACGTTAAACCAATCATCTGACCCCGTCATTGCACTCCTAGATGTGGATTCAAAGGACTGTATGTCTCATTGCAGAGATCCGTGTTCTTCCATGTTTACTGCTATTCTCTTCACAAAGTAACTAGGAAGTCAGATCAGCCTAGATGTCCATCGTCTAATGAATGGATATTGAACATGTGGTACATATGGACAATGTTATTTTATTTAGCCATAAAGAAAACAAAATTAAGAAATCAGGAGGTAAGTGGATAGAGCTTGAAAAAATTATGCTGACTGGGCCCAGAAAAACAAATGCCATATATTCTTCTTCATTTCTTGATCCTAGTTTTCCAATTTCTCAATTTGCATGTTCAACTTGGAGTTACTGCAGAAGCCAGGAAACTAGAAAGAAGCTATTGGGATGGGCATGTAAAAGGGAGGTTGGTGTTAGAACATAAGAAATATGGAAATAGAAGAGGGAATACTAAGGATGGGAAAGGTTAAGCAGGAAGGTAATGGGGAATCCACAGAGGAGATGATGGAGCAGAGGGAAAGGCCAACCAAAATGAAAGATGTTTGAAGAAGTTATATTCAAACCAACTGGTAACCAAACCAAAGAAAATATACTTTATACAGCAAAAGTTGGGGCTGGAGAGATGGCTCAGTGGTTAAGGTCATTTGTGACCTTAATCATAAGATGACCCGAGTTGAATTTCTAATACCCACATGTTGGCCGAAAACAGTCCATAATGCCAGCTCCAGGGGATAAAATGCCTTGTTTTTACCTCCATGGGTACCAGACACTCATGTGGTATAGATACATGCATGCAAGCAAAACCACTGATAAACATAAAATAAAATCTTAAAAACATAAAATAAAAAACAAAACAAAACAGTATGGTGGTCAGGCTGGAGATATCTTAGAAACCTTGGAATAGCTCTGCCCCAGCCATACCACTTCTGGGTATATATCCAAATGATTCCTCACCAAATCACAAGGAAGTTTCCTCATCTATGTTCATAGCAGCCTTATTTGTAATAGCTAGAAAGTGGAAACAACCCATATGCCCCTCAACTGAAGAACGAATTAAAAAACTGTGGTACATCTACACAATGGAATACTACTCAGCTATCAGAAACAAGGAAATCATGCAATTATCATGCAATTTGCAGCCAAATGGATGGAACTAGAGAAGCTCATCCTGAGTGAGCTAACCCAAACTCAGAAGGATGCACATGGCATCTATTCACTTATAATCGGATTTTAGCCATATAGTACAGGATAACTATACTACAACCAATGCACCAAAGGGAACATGAAAATAGACTGTTTTTCCTGTCAATGAGACACTTTGCCCTAGTGGTGCTACCTTGTAGGCCCCCAGTGTATGAGTAGGCTCTTGGCCCTCATATGACTGCTGAACTGGGATGGGGGACTGTTATGTAGGGACACTCCACTCCAGAGGAGTGGGATGGAAGGTATAGGAGCTAGGGGGTGGGAGGGTGGGTCTGGGAGGGGTGGAAAGAGGACACTGTGATGGAGATATAACCTGAAATAATAAATAAATATTACAAAAAAGAAAAGAAAAAAGAATTGTGTCTTCTGCTCCTCCATGTCTAATGCCCCAAGACTCATCTCCAGCTCTGTAGCAGAATTTCTGCTATGACCTCTCTTTCCTTTCTGACACTATCACCACTGTACCATGAAGACCTTCTCCTTTAATCTTCTTTCTCCCAATTTATCCCATAATCCCAACCTCCAAAACCAGTAGGCATTCACTGGGAATACACCTGCCTAGCAGACCACGGAAACAAGTAAGCCAACTAAAGACCTTCACCACTCCCACCTCCATTCCAAATTCGACCCCCCAGTCTAATCCCTAGCTGTGTAACAGAACATCAGCTGCAGCACCCCCATCTACTATGGATCCAACAGACTATCTACTACTTAAGTCCCTCCCCTCACTCACCACTTTATCCCAGTCCCCAACACCAGCCTCCTGTTAACCCACAGGTCATTCCAGACCAGGCAGGCTGCCTGTAGATCTTCTCTTCACCCTCTGTTTCCCAGATCAAATCAAACAGTTTGTCTCAGTCCACAACCCCAGCAGGCATCTCCTGCTAACCCAAGGGCTGACCTTGGCAGGGTGACAAGTAGGCTGCCAGCAAATCCACACCTCTCCTATTCCTCCAGACATAAGCCCCATGTAGCCCCCAGACTTTCCTGAAGTCCAAGGAGGAAGTAAAAACTAAGGAATAAAACATTCACCTAACAGAGATAAAGCCAGATTATCATCACTCAGAACTATTACATCCTAATTCCAGATGCCTGGATTAAAGGTGGATATCAACAACAAAAACAACAGAAAGCTTACACTTATGGAAACTGAAAAAAAAATCTCTATTGAATGAAAAATGGGTTAAGACAGAAATAAAGAAAGAAATTAAAGACTATCTAGAATTCAATGAAAATGCACAGCATACCCAAACATACAGGACACAATGAAAGCAATTCTAAGATGTAAGTTTATAGCACTAGGTACCTACATATTAAAAAAAAAAAAGAAGAGAAACATAACAATACACACCAAGGAAATTCAAAGAATCATTAGGTTATACTAAGAGGGTGTTCTGGATCTAAGAAGAGGTTGTTAAAATTGTGATGCAAGTTAGGATGGAAGCTGAGTTGAACATAGAACTTTAGTTGGATAGTAGAATGTTAAAGTCAGTTGCCAAATATGTATGGACTGGACATTGGGAATGTAGTCTAAGCTTTATAATTCTCCTAACTGTGGCCTAATTTTTTCTGTTGTTTTGTATTGTATTTGTTGTTAGAAGAGAAAGAGCCATTTTTTGGACTGAAAGGGGAGCTGTTGGGGGTAAAGATATAAGTTAAAATTAAAAAAAAAAGGAAGTGGATGGGGGGAGCTTGAGGGGGAAGAGGGTGGATGGGAGGGTGGGAACAGAAAGGGGAATAGGGAGGGGAATGCGATTGAGATGTAACTGGAAGAAATAATAAATAAATAAACAAATAAATAAATACATAAATAAATAAACAAACAAATAAATAAAACCTGTACTCCACCAAAGTGGAAAGTCTAAAACAAATGTGTAATTTCTTTTTGTGCTCTTTTTTTCCTTTATTTTTTATTTCTTCAAGTTATATCTCAATCGCAGTCCCCTCCCTATTACCCCTCCAGTCCCACCCTCCCACCCTCAACCCTCCATCCTCTTCCCTTTTTTTTCTTTTAAGTTTAAGGTATATCTTATTTCCCCTTACAGTTTCTCCTTTCAGTCCAACAAATGGCTCTTTCTCTTATAATAATAAATGCAATACAGTACAACAGAGGTAATTAGGCCACAGTTATGAGGGTTATATGGCTTAACGTACATTCCCAATGACCAGTCTATATGTATTTGGTACCTGACTTTAACATTCTACTATCTAAACATCTCCATGAGTTTAAAGTTCTATATCTGACTCAACATTCATACTAATTGCAACACAATTTTAAAAGTATCTTCTTAGATGTATAACACTCTCTTGACTCCTAAACAACTCAAAATTTAATTATGAGACTTTATCTATCTGTTCTTCAATCACCTCAGAGACCTGAGAGGGATAAATATCTGATTTTATAGGAAGTACAGGGTCTGCAGCTTCCCAAACTAAGAAATGACATACCAGTGGCTGCCTGGACAATTCCCATTTTCTCTCCATACATTACAGCATCACTCTTCAGTTGTTTGGCTCCGCTTCTCTTACAGACATTGATTGCAGAGCAGGGGTTATGAAGGACTTACCTACCCTGTCTTGGCAGAGCTAGGCTGTCGACTTACCTGCTTCCAGGTTTTGTCTTTTTTGGACATCATTCTGTCTACAGTTGGAGCAAGGGGCTTTTCCTACCAAGAGATAGGCTTGCCACTAATTCAATCATCTCCCACTGGAGATTCTTCGATGCTCATCTTCTACTTGGAGGAGAATGGGGGTGCTGTCTGTCAGGAGTTGATATGTCTCGATACAAAAAAAATCTAAAGTTACGAAAACATCTTTGAATGCCATATTCTGCAGATCTCTTGAAGTTTTTGAAGAAGCCCTATCTATCTCTTATATTAGGGTAAGCAGATGTTGCTTGTCTCTTAGCAGCTTTATTTCTGATTAGCTTAGCAAGTAACTATAATAGGCTGTCACAGTACCTAACAGAATGACTGGCTTGCATAACCATTAGTTTGCATTTCTTAATTATCCTAAACAGTTCATGACAGTTAGTAGTAAAAGGCCGAAACATCACATTTCGTCTTTTTTCTTTACCTCCTAACCCTTCCATCCCATTTCTCTGGGGTGGGGTGTCCTTATATAACAGTCCCTCATCTCAGTTGAGAGGTTTTATGAGGGCCAAGAGCCTCTTCATTCATTGGGGATCTATGAAGCAGTACCATCAGTGAAAAGTGTCTCGTTGCCTGGGAGAGAGAACTACTAAACAAACAAATCAATAAGCATACAATAGATAAAAAAGACTAAAAAATAGAAAAAATATAACTAATATATAAGAAATAAATAAAAAATAAAAATTAAAAATAAGAAGTCTATGTCCAAGTTCCCTTTGGTGTGTTAGTTGTAGTATTGATACCTTCTACTATATAGCCAAAATCCTACTATAAGTGAAGAGATGCCATATGTATCCTTCTGAGTCTGGGTTAGTTCACTCAGGATGAGCTTTTCTAGTTCCATCCATTTGGCTGCAAATTGCATCCCACACACTTATGGCCACATAATTTTTGACAAAGAAGCCAAAACAGCACAATGAAAGGACAGCATCTTCAACAAATGGTGCTGGTCCAACTGGATGTCCATTTGTAAAAGAATGAAGCTAGACCCATACTTATCACCTTGTACAAAACTTAAGTCCAAGTGGATCAAAGACCTTAACATAAGGCCGGTCACACTAAATCTACTAGAAGATAAAGTGGGAGAAACCCTCGAACTCATTGGCACAGGCGACAACCTCCTGAACAGAACACCAACAGCTCAGGACTTGAGATCAACAATCAATAAATGGGACCTCATGAAACTGAAAAGCTTCTTTCTGTAAGGCAAAGGACACTGTCATTCGAACAAAACGGCAGCCTACAGACTGGGAGAAAATCTTCACCAACCCCACATCTGACAGAGGGCTAATATCCAAAATCTACAAAGAACTCAAGAAATTAAATGCCAAGAAACCAAATAATCCAATCAAAAAATGGGGGACAGAGCTAAATAGAGAATTCACAAAGGAGGAATCCCTAATGGCTGAGAGACACTTGAAGAAATGCTCAACATCCTTAATCATCAGAGAAATGCAACTCAAGACGACTCTGAGATTCCATCTCACACCTGTCAGAATGGCTAGGATCAAAAACTCAAATGACAGCACATGCTGGCGAGGGTGTGGAGAAAGGGGTACCCTACTCCATTGCTGGTGGGAGTGCAGGCTGGTGCAACCACTATGGAGGTCAGTCTGGCGATATCTTAGAAAACTTGGAATAGCTCTGCCTCAGGACCCAGCCATACCACTTCTGGGTATACACCCAAATGCCTCTTCACGGAATCATAAGGAAGTTTCCTCATCTATGTTTATAGCAGCCTTATTTGTAATAGCTAGAAACTGGAAACAACCCAGATGTCCCTCAACCGAAGAATGGGTTAAAAAACTGTGGTACATCTAAACAATGGAATATTATTCAGCTATCAGAAGTAATTTCTTTTTTTTAATGTTTATTTATTATTTCAGGTTACATTTCCATCACAGTGGAAATGTGTAATCTCTTGATAGTTATCACTTATCACAATTAAATGAAGATCAGATAAGCAATTTAAACAGACCTATAACCCCTAGTGAAACAGAAGCAGTCATCAAGTCTCTCAACTAAAAAAAAAAAAGCTCAGGGCCAGATGGTTTTAGCACAGAATTCTACCAGATTTTCAAAGAAGAGTTAACACCAATATTCCTCAAATTATTCCATACAATAGAGAGAAGGAATATTACTCAATTCATTTTATGAGACCAGTTACCCTGATACCCAAAATAAAAACACAAGAAAGAAAATTGCAGATCAATTTCCCATATGAACATAGATGCAAAAATACTCAAGAAAATACTCGCAATCCAAATCCAAAAACACATCCAAAAAAAATCATTCACCATGATCAAGTAAGCTTTATTCCAGAGATGGAGAGATGGTTCAATATATAAAATCAATAAATGTAATTCACTATATAAACAAACTTAAAGAAAAAACACACAATCATTTCATTAAATGATCTCATTAAAATAACTTACAAAACTCAATAGCTCTCCTACATACAAATGACTGAAAAAGAACTCAGGGAAACAACATCTTTCATAAAAGCCTCAAATAATATATCTTGGGGTAGCTCTAACCAAGAAAGTAAAAACTTGTGTGATAAAAACTTCAAGTCTTTGAAGAAAGAAATGAAAAAGTTAACAAAAGATGGGAAGATCTCCCATGCTCATGGATTGGTAGGGTTAATACAGTAAAATGGCAGGGATCCAAGATGGCGGCGGCCTGCACGGATGTATTTTGATTTCGGGGTTAAAAGTCACAGGGCAGCGAGTGTTGCAGGATTCTGTACAAATGGCTAGACCCTTTCTAAATCTCACCCAACCACCCAGGGTCCCTGGGCAGGACGCTCCTTCCCACTCTCGGACACGCAAGGAAGCTGCTGGACCCGGGAATCAGGATCCCCCATTCCCCAACAGGAGAGACTCCAGGTAAGTTCCAATCTAATACCCAGCGGGCAGATTCAGATCCCACGCAGAGATAATCCCCACCCTGCTGGGCACCCCCATGTCTCGCACAGACGATCCAGCTATCTGGCGAAAGGTTGCGACCCTTGGAAGTGAGCTCAGCTCGGCTGCAAAGTGCCTTCAGACTGCAGATTGCAACCCACTGCTCTGACATCACTGGCCAGTTTCTAAGCCACAGGAGCGGCAAGGCCATTGAGGGTGAAGGGCAGATTTACCCACCACAGGAACCAACCCTGGGCAAACTGTGAGATATTTGAAACTGTTGTATATATCGGACTTTTGTACTAGTACTGGCCCTTCCAGCGGGGAACCAGAGTTTACTTGTACACAGCTCCACCACCTGGATTAGTTAGGTCTCCACCTAGGAGGCAGGGCTGAATGACTCACCTTATAGGGGTGGAGTAAGGCAACTTGAATCCTACACCAAAGCGCCCCTTTGGACCCAAGTCCAGAAGACAGCTAAAAAATTCCACATGGCCAGAGGCCCGAGACAAAACAAAACAAAACAAAACAAAACAAAACAAAACAAACAAACAAAAAAAAAAACAAAAAAACAGAGCAAAATGACTCCAACAAAAGAAAGCAACGCTACTCCATCCAGTGTGAACCATCTCACCACAGCTGAAACACATGAAAAGGATGACAATTCTACATTATGGAAAGTGATAGAGTCCCTTCAAGAAGAACTTAAATCTATGAAGGAATTCAAAGAAGCCACATTTTACAAGTCAAAACAACGAATAACACCATTAAAGAGCTCCAAGCCAAGGTGACTCAGCTTAAACAGGAAATAGACAGAGCAATGAAAGATTTCCAGGCAAAAACAAGCACTCTGGAGAAGAAAATATACAAAATGAACAATACCATTCAAGACATGAAAATAGAAATGGAAACAATAAAGAAAACACAGTCAGAGTTAAAAGAGGAAATGGAGAATCAAGGGAAGAGAACAGGAACTGCGGATGTGAGTATCAAAAACAGGATGCAAGAGATGGAAGACAGGTTCTCAGGCATGGAAGATTCGATGGAAGAAATCAGTACAACATCCAAAGAAAATGAGAAAGCTAAAAAAATCTCTCACCCACAACATCGAGGAAATCAAGGACTCAATGAAAAGACGGAACCTAAGAATTATAGGCATAGAGGAAAGAGAAGACTGCCGACTCCATGGTCCAGGACATATCTTCAACAAAATCACAGAAGAAAACTTCCCAAACCTAAAGAAAGAGATGCCAGTAAAAATCCAAGAGGCTTACAGAATACCAAACAGATTAGATCAGAAAAGAAACTCCTCTTGCCACATAATAATTGAAACACCAAATGTACAGAACGAAGGAAGGATATTAAAAGCTGTAAGAGAAAAAGGCCAAGTCACATACAATGGCAGACCCATCAGAATCACACCTGACTTCTCCTCAGAAACTTTAAAAGCTAGAAGTCCCTGGACAGATGTCCTACAAGCCCTGAGAGAACATAGGTGCCCAGCCAGACTACTATACCCAGCAAAACTCTCTATAACATAGGTGGAGAAAACAAGATATTCCATGACAAAATCAAATTCAAACAATATCTCCCCACAAACCCAGCCCTACAGAAGATCCTAGAAGGAAAATTCCAACCCAGAGAAGATAACTACACCCAAGAAAACAAAGGAAATAGAAACCTCTACAGCAACTAAACAAAAAGAAACACAAGACGGCCAGCTATACCAACATAATGGGAAATAACAACCCCTGGTCACTAACATCCATCAACATCAATGGACTCAACTCACCAATAAAAAGACACAGACTTACAGACTGGATCCGTAAACAAGACCCATCTTTTTGCTGTATACAAGAAACACATCTCACTATTGAAGATAAACACTATCTCAGAGTAAAGGGCTGGGAAAAGGTTTTCCAAGCAAAAGGACCCAGGAAACAAGCTGGAGTAGCCACCCTAATATCAAACAAAATAGACTTCCAATTGAAGTTAATAAAAAAAAGACAGAGGAGGCCATTACACACTCGTTAAAGGAAATATCCACCAAGAGAACATCTCAATATTGAACATCTATGTCCCAAATACAAAGGAACCTACATTTATAAAAGAAACGCTTCTAAAACTTAAATCGCACATCGATCTAAACACTTTAATAGTGGGAGACTTCAATACCCCACTCACAACTATGGACAGATCATCAAGACAGAAGACAAACAGAAATATTGAGTCTAACAGAGATCATGAACCAAATGGACCTAACAGATATTTACAGAAAGTTTCACCCAAACACAAAAGAACACACCTTCTTCTCAGCACCTCATGGAACCTTCTTCAAAATCGACCATATAGTTGGACACAAAGATAGCCTCAACAGATACAAGAATATTGAAATAACCCCATGTATCTTATCAGACTACCATGGAATAAAGCTGGACTTCAATAGCAAAAGAATCAACAGAAAGTCTACACTCACATGGAAATTGAACAACTCTTTACTAGAGGACCACTGGGTCAGGGAGGAAATAAAGAAGGAAATCAAAGACTTCTTAAAGTCCAATGAAAATAAAGACACAACATACCCAAAACTATGGGACACAATGAAAGCTGTGCTACGAGGAAAGTTCATAGCATTAAGTGCCTTCAAAAAGAAAATAGTGACAGCTCATATTAGTGAATTAACAGCTAAACTGGGTGAATTGGAAAAAAAAAAAAAGCAAACACTCCCAAGAGGAGCAGAAGGCAGGAGATCATCAATCTTGGGGCTGAAATCAACAACTTAGAAACAAAAAGAACTATACAAAGAATCAATGAAACCAAGAGTTGATTCTTCGAGAAAATCAACAAAATAGACAGACCCTTAGCCAAAGTAACTAAAAGACAGAGGGAGAAAATACAAATCAACAAAATCAGAAATGAAAAGGGAGAAATAACAACAGACATTGAGGAAATCCAGAGAATATTGGATCCTACTTTAAAAATCTATACTCCACCAAATTTGAAAACTTAAGTGAAATGGACAATTTTCTTGATAGATTCCACCTACCAAAGCTAAATCAAGATCAGATAAACAGATTAAACAACCCTATAACCCCTAAGGAAATAGAAACAGTCATTAAAAATCTCCCAACCAAAAAAAGCCCAGGGCCAGATGGCTTTAGCACGGAATTCTACCGGACCTTCAAAGAGGGGCTAACACCAATACTTTTCAAACTCTTTCACAAAATAGAATCTGAAAGAACATTGCCAAACTCATTCTATGAGGCCACAGTCACCCTGATTCCTAAACCACACTAAGACCCAACAAAGAAAGAGAATTTCAGACCAATCTCCCTCATGAACATAGATGCAAAAATACTTAATAAAATACTAGCAAACCAAATTCAAGAACACATCAAAAGTATCATACACCATGATCAAGTAGGCTTCATCCCAGGAATGCAGTAATGGTTCAACATACGAAAGTCTATCCACGTCATTCACCATATAAACAAGATGAAAGAAAAAAAAACACATGCTAATCTCACTAGATGCAGAAAAAGCATTTGACAAAATCCAATACCCTTTCATGCTAAAAGTTCTGGAGAGAACGGGCACACAAGGACCATACCTAGAAATAATAAAGGCAATATACAGCAGGCCAGTGGCCAACATCAAATTAAATGGAGACAAACTTGAAGCATTTCCTCTAAACTCAGGGACAAGACAAGGATGTCCACTTTCACCATATCTCTTCAATATAGTACTTGAAGTTCTTCCTAGAGCAGTAAGACAACTAAAGGAGATCAAGGGGATAAACATTGGAAACAAAGAAGTCAAATTATCCCTATTTGCAGATGATATGATATTACACATAAGTGACCCCAAAAATTCCACCAGAGAACTCTTACAGCTGATAAACACCTTCAGCAAAGTGGCTGGATACAAAACTAATTCAAAAAATTCAGAAGCCCTTCTTTATGCAACAAACAAATGGGCTGAGAAAGAAATAAGGGTAACAACCCCCTTCACAATAGCCACAAACAACATAAAATACCTGGGGGTAACTCTAACCAAGCAAGTAAAGGACCTGTACAACAAGAACTTCAAGCCCTTGAAGAAAGAAATGGAAGAGGCCTTTAGAAGATGGAAAGATTTCCCATGCTCATGGATAGGTAGGATCAACACAATAAAAATGGCCATCCTACCAAAAGCAATATATAGATTCAATGCAATTACTATCAAAATACCAACACAATTTTTTATAGACTTGGAAAGAGCTATTCTCGATGTCTATGGAACAACAAAAAGCCCAGAATGGCTAAATCAATCCTGTACAATAAAAAAACATCTGGAGGTATTACCATCCCAGATTTCAAGCTGTACTACATAGCAATAGTTGTAAAAACTGCATGGTATTGGTATAGAAACAGACCAGTAGATCAATGGAATTGAATTGAAGATCCAGAAATATAACCATACACTTATGGCCACCTCATTTTTGACAAAGAAGCCAAAAGTGCACAATGGAAGGAGGACAGCATCTTCAACAAATGGTGCTGGTCCAACTGGATGACCACTTGTAAGAGAGTGAAATTAGACCCATACTTATCACCTTGTACAAAACTTAAGTCCAAGTGGATCAAAGACATTAACATAAGGCCTGTCACACTAAATCTACTAGAAGAAAAAGTGGGAGAAACCCTCGAACTCATTGGCACAGGCGACAACTTCCTGAACAGAACACCAACAGCTCAGGACCTGAGATCAACAATCAATAAATGGGACCTCATGAAACTGAAAAGCTTCTGTAAGGCAAAAGACACTGTCATTTGAACAAAACAGCAGCCTACAGACTGGGAGAAAATCTTCACCAACTCCACATCTGACAGAGGGCTAATATCCAAAATTTACAAAGAATTCAAGAAATTAAATGCCAAGAAACCAAAAAATCCAATCAAAAAATGGGGGACAGAGCTAAATAGAGAATTCACAAAGGAGGAATCCCTAATGGCTGAGAGACACTTGAAGAAATGCTCAACATCCTTAATCATCAGAGAAATGCAACTCAAGACGACTCTGAGATTCCATCTCACAGATTCCATCTCACACCTGTCAGAATGTCTAAGATCAAAAGCTCAAATGACAGCACATGCTGGTGAGGGTGTGGAGAAAGGGGAACCCTCCTCCACTGCTGGTGGGAGTGCAGGCTTGTGCAACCACTATGGAGGTCAGTCTGGCGATATCTTAGAAAACTTGGAATAGCTCTGCCTCAGGACCCAGCCATACCACTTCTGGGTATACACCCAAACGCCTCTTCACGGAATCATAAGGAAGTTTCCTCATCTATGTTTATAGCAGCCTTATTTGTAATAGCTAGAAACTGGAAACAACCCAGATGTCCCTCAACTGAAGAATGGGTTAAAAAACTGTGGTACATCTACACAATGGAATATTATTCAGCTATCAGGAACAATGAAATTATGCAATTTGCAGCCAAATGGATGGAACTAGAAAAGCTCATCCTGAGTGATCTAACCCAGACTCAGAAGGATGCATATGGCATCTATTCACTTATAGTAGCTATATAGTAGAAGGTATCGATACTACAACTAACACACCAAAGGGAACTTGGACATAGACTTTTTATTTTTTATTTTTATTTATTTAATTTTTATTATTTTTTTTTCTATTTTTTAGCCTTTTTTATCTATTTGTCTGCTTATTTGTTTGTTTGTTTTTTAGTTCTCTCTCCTGGCCAATGAGACACTTTTCACTGATGGTACTGCCTCGTAGACCCCCAATGAATGAGGAGGCCCTTGGCCCTCATACGACCTCTCAACTGAGATGAGGGACTGTTATATAAGGACACCCCACCTCAGAGAAATGGGATGGAAGGGATAGGAGGTAAAGATAAAAAATGAAATGTGATGTTTCGGCCTTTTTTCTACTAATTGTCATAAACTGTTTAGGATAATTAAGAAATGCAAACTAATAGTTATGCAAGCCGGTCATTTTGTTAGGTACTATGACACCCTATTATAGTCATTTTCTAAGCTAATCAGAAATAAACCTGCTAAGAGACAAGCAACATCTGCTTACCCTAATATAAGAGATAGATAGGGCCTCTTCAAAAACCTCAAGACATCTGCAGAATATGGCATTCAAAGATGTTTTCGTAACTTTAGATTTTTTTATATCGAGGCATATCAACTCCTGACAGCACCTCCTATTCTCCTCCAAGTAGAAGATGAGCATCGAAGAATCTCCAGTGGGAGATGATTGAATTAGTGGCAAGCCTATCTCTTGGTAGGAAAAGCCTCTTGCTCCAACTGTGGACAGAATGCTGTCCAAAAAGGACAAAACCTGGAAGCAGGTAAGTCGACAGCCTAGCTCTGCCAAGACATGGTAGATGAGTCCTTCATAATTCCTGCTCTAAAATCAATGTCTGTCAGAGAAACGGGGCCAAATGACTGAAGATTTATGCTGTAATGTATGGAGAGTAAATGGGAACTGTCCAGGCAGCCACTGGTATGTCATTTCTTAGTTTGGGAAGCTGCAGGCCCTCTACTTCCTATAAAATCAGACATATTTATCCCTCTCAGGTCTCTGAGGTGGTTGAAGAACAGATAGCTAGAGCCTCATAATTAAATTTTGAGTGGTTTAGGAGTCAACAGAGTTTATAGATCTAAGAAGATACTTTTAAAATTGTGTTGCAAGTTAGTATGAATGTTGAGTTAGATTTAGAACTTTAAACTCATGGAGATGGTTAGATAGTAGAATGTTAAAGTCAGGTGCTAAATACATATGGACTGGACATTGGGAATGTACACTAAGCCATATAACTCTCATAACTGTGGCCTAATTACCTCTGTTGTATTGTATTATAATTATTATTATAAGAGAAAGAGCCATTTGTTGGACTGAAAGGGGAAACTCTAGGGGGAAATAAGATATACCTTAAACTTAAAAATAAAAAGGGAAGAGGATGGAGGGTTGAGGTTGGGAGGGTGGGACTGGAGGGGGGAATAGGGAGGGGACTGTGATTGAGATGTAATTTGAAAAAATAAAAAACAAAGGAAATAAATAAATGAATAAATAAATAAAAATACAGTAAAATGACCATCCTACCAAAAGCAATCTATAGATCAAGGCAATGTCCATGAAAACTCCAAAACAATTCTTGACAGATCTTGAAAGGACAATTCTCAGCTTCATATGGAAACAGGTTAAAAAAAAGAAACCCAAGATAGCTAAAACAATCCTGAACAATAAAAGAATTGTGGAAGGTCTCACTATTCCTGATTGAAGTTATATTACAAAGCTATAATGATAAAAACAGCAGAGTATTCACATAAAGACATGTTGAGGAATGGAGTTGAACTGATGACTCAGACATAAACCTATACACCCATGAGTACCTGAATTCTGATAAAGAACCTAACAATGCATAGCAGAGAAAAGACAGCATCCTCAACAAATGGTGCTGGTCAAACTGGATGGCCTCATGTAAAAGAATGCCAATAGATCCACAGTTATCACCCTGCACAAAACTAAATTCTGAATGGTTCAAAGACCTCAATCTAGAACCCATCTATTTAACCTGAGAGAAGAGAAAGTGGGGGACATCTTTGAAGTCATGGCATAGGAGGAGACTTTCTGAACAGAACACTATTAATGCAAACACTAAGATAGACAATTAATAAATGGGACCTCATGAAACTAAAAAGCTCTGCATGCAAAGGACACCATCATTCAGAAAAGGGGCAGCTTATAGAATGGGGGAAAGATTTTTTTTTACCAACTCCACATCTGACAAAGTACTAATATCCAGAATATATAAAGAACTCAAGAAATTTGGTATCAAAAAACCAAACAATCCAATTAAAAATAGTATACAGACTAAAGATACAATTCTCAGGTAGAGCAAACTCAAATGACTAAGAAACAAAGAAATGTTCAACATCTTTAGCCACCAGGGAAATGCAAATCAAAACTATTTTGAGATTCCTTCTTACACTTGTAAGAATGGCTAAGATCAACAATTCAAGTGACAGCTCATGCTGGCAAGGAAACTTGCGTAGCCGCTATGAAAACAAGTATGGTGGTTCCTCAGGAAGATGGGAATCAATTTACCTCAAGACCCAGCTGTACCACTCTTGGGCATATACCCACTACACCCACCTGTGTACCTCCCAGATAAGATATATTTAGTTTTGAAATTGTAGCACAACAGTTATAGGGGTAAACAACAACCACTCCCTAGTTGGATTTGAGGCCCATTCTACAGGAGGGAACTTGTTTCTAATGCAGTAAGTCTAGCCAAAAAATCATGGTAAGGCGAGTCAAAGGTCCCAGGATAAACTTAATACTGTTGCTTAGCTAAACTGACATAGAGTTAAAATGCCTACTGCACATTCATGTTTATACGCCTGGACAATTGCTACTTGCAGCCTTAATCAGAGAATCCTCTTGTTTTTATGCAGAGACTCATGGGTGTACAAGGTGTTGAGAATACAGAATAGCTTGAGTGCACAGATGTAACTGTAATGTCGTCTGGTCAATAATGTAATGATGAACTGATAGTCACTGTGAATGGCTGTACTGGGTCTGCACAAGAACAGGCCCTTCAACATAGAGTTGCACGAGGAGCTCAGATGGTCCCACTCCTCATTGCTGAACTATTTGCTTCTAATAGATTCTGTGAGAGGCGGAATCCTTGTCTTCAATTGTGTACCCACAGATGACCACAATAGGCTCCAATGGATAGTCTCAATACAATGGTAACACAGACGGTTCTGGTTAAACTAAATGGATCACAAAGCAAAACCAAAAATGATGGATTTAGGAAACTTGCTGGTGGTGAGGGAGGAGCAAGGGAGATAAGAGAGGATGGGGAGTAGAATAATTGAAACGCATTATACATATATGAACTTGTCAAATTACTAACAACATTCTTTAAAATGGCAGATGAAATTATGAAATACATTAAACCATGTATTTAAAATTACTAAAATAATTACACAACAATAACCACATTCCCTCATAGTTGCATAAGTTTAAAAATCTTAGCATATTGTGGAAGATACCTGTGATAACTGGACTAGCCATTTATCTTTCCAAGAATTCTGTAATGCTATGCCAAGATTTGTGGTGGAACACAGCAATATGAGGTCTTATCTTTGCCCACCAAGTCACAAATAACAACAGTCATGGTTTAGAAAGAAACTTGCACAGATATATTTATAGCAATTCTAACTATCTCTCAGAACATACTTCATTACAAATGAACAATAGAAAAAGGAGTCAGAGTTTTCTGAATAGTGTAATACAAACTGTCCACACAGCTCAAGCCAACTTGGTTTCTTTCACACACTATTAAAAATCTCTACTAGTTAATATTTTCAGGGGCTGGTGGAGAGAAAGAAAATCTGAGTTGGTAAGTTTTAGAAATTACTGAGTGACTACAGACTGTCAATTTCAGTTTCAAGCTGTTCTAAAATGTCATTATGTAGAACCCCTTCTTGAAACTAACAGTCAACACTAATTAACATTCAGATATGATATGCAATTTGTATGCTATGTGATAACATTCATGAAATCATCACAAATTATTTTACTTGTTTGGTATATTCCCTAAGACCCTTTTACTCTCATCGTGGTGAGTAAATCTCTATACACAGATAATAAGCCAACAATAACTAAGATCTACTACTTCAGTTCAATGATGGTGGAGTTCAAATTAATATGCTTGTCATAAATAGGGGAACTAGGATAATCTTTACGGGGTTCTCTTTTGTTTTGAGAATGTACAGAAATTTCATTCAATTTGAAGTACCATTTTGAGTAGGAATTACTGTCTCCACTAGAGGAGACCAAGCCCTTAGGGATTAATATAGAAATGCAGGCCCACTTAATTGTCTGGTAGTACTGTGGTAAGGCTCCTATCAGAAGGCCCAAAGCCCATGCATGACTCCTTCTGCAACACTCTCAGATTCTCAGATTCTCTGTACTATGTCAGTACATTGTATCCTAACAAATTGTCTCAGAAACTAGGCCTATCTTATGCCTCATCATTCTTCTGCTACCTATTACACAGTACCAAACATTAAAAATGCCCTTCTAATAGAATAAACTAAGCACGTGTTATTTCCTAGAACGACTGGTACTCTACTAAAGTCAGCCATTTTCCAATACCAATTCTCTAATTTACACTGAAGGCTATTCCATATAACTGGGAGACACAAGAGGTATCCATAGATTGGTTTTAAATAGTAATCTGTGATTCTGTTATTATTTATTTTTCTAAATTGCTTATGTCTAGAAAGAATTGTGAGCTGCCGAGAACAAAGATTTGTAAAGGAAAAAGATAAATGTGGGATGAGGTTAGGGGGGATAACAAATCTATTTTAAGAACTTTATTTAACAGGGGTTTTATCTGGTAGAATCTGACAGGATCTTGGATTAATTTACTTTGTTGTACATACAAATAGTATCAAAAAAGCTAGGAAATCTTAAAGTGACAACATCTGAGACAGCTGTTTGGCTTACCATAAAGGTAAACACCAGGAGAAATGGCCCTGCAGTCCACAGCAGCCCAATGGAACTAGTAAGGTTTTACTGTAATAAACCTAGACTTTAATAATGTGTTGAATACTCAGCACACAGAGGAAACCTGTGGCTTTTACTTTTTAAATTAAGAAGCCTGCTTATTAGCATTCAAGGCTTTATTTATCCAACATTATTGAGAGGTCTTGTGTAAATAAAACTCATTATCATAATTAGTTCACTTGGATAAAAGGACAAATTTAAAAATCGTTTACTAGAGATCTTTCTCAAATAACAGATCATGCTTTGCTGTACACAGATACTGAGTATATTTTATTCTTTCCTCGATAAATCTGGTCATTAATACACTGCACAAAGGCTAGCTAGATTGAATTCTGACAGTCTTGTTTGAGTCTTTTTGGGTCTCATGAAAATGAGAAAAATGAGTATTATTAAATAAGATGAGGAAGATTTTCCTTTTTTTGTGAAATATATATGAAAAATAAGTGTAGTGAAATGAGTACTTTGCTTTTTATGTACAAAAGTGATACAGGTCTTAAAAAGACTAGATGTTTTAAAAATGCGAAGTAGTCTAGAGCTTTCATGGCTGTTGTACTTTGCTTTAAAAGTTTATTATTACATGTACGTATGTATGTGGGTATATATGTATATATGCGTGCATGTGTGTAAGGGTCAGAAGAGAACTTGCAGGATTGAGTTCCCTCTTCTCATCATGTGGGTCCTGGCACCAGAATGGTGGTCAGGCTTGGCAGCAAATGCCTCTCTATGCTAAGCAATTTTGTTAGCTCTATACTATGTTAATGACAGGTAAATATTTTATGTATTATCATTAATATTTCATTATCTATTCTTTAGTTTTCATACCATAATGTATGTTTTAAGTTATATACTTTGAATTACTAAAAATATTTTTCATATATCTTGATATCAAAGTTTTAACTCGAGAAATCAAGATTCTAATCACAGTCAATGAAGGCAGAAAATACTTTATTTTCCCTCCAAAATTTCATGTTCTACTGTAAGAAGAATCTGGATTTTAAAAGCACTCTTACTTTATAGTCACTAAAAATGAAAATGAATTGGTGTTTTCAATGTAGCAAAAATAAATGGTCCTTAAAGTCATCTTAAATGATGGTTTTTCATTTTTAAAAACAGATTTAAGAGTATCTCAACACATATGAACCAAAAGATCAGAGTGGTGTATAATGTGAGATGTGTTAAAAGAACATGAGGGCTTGAGAAGATGACTTAGCAAGTGAAATACTTGCTTCCAAAGTATGGCAACTTGAATTTGGACTGCCGTACAAAAACTAGGCAGGTGTGGCAGCCCACAGGAACAGGGGGTTGTGCCAGACTGGCTAAAACAAAGAAGTCAGGGTCAGTGAGAGACCCTGCCTCAACATGTATAGTAAGCAAAGATTAAGGAAGACATCTGACATCAACCTGGGACCTCCAGGGTCTCCCAGGCACACACTACAAGTATATATGCACCCATACACATATTTGTGCCTATATGCATGCAAACATACATGTACACCATGCAGACTTATATACATAAACAATGTGTGCTTTTATCTTGTGAGGGTATACAATGGCATCTAGAAGCAGACTAGGGTAAAAACAATGTTTGGAGGAAGGTCATGATCTTTTTTTAGTTGTATAGTTTTATAAAATGACACCTGAATAGCCCTGGTTTATTTGCACAAAAATTGTAAAGTAGTCTAGTGAGTCTATTTTGTATTTGTAGCAGTTCCATTTATAAGAGTTCATTTTTTGCTGTTTCTAATTATTTCTTGAAGCAACTGTCAAAAATATTTAGGTTTATCAACCTAAAAGCTGCATGGCTGGCCTCAGAGAATATTGAGAATAAAATGTTTGTGAACAGCAGTATGGAATTAATTTTCTTATCAAAAGTAGAAACATCAGGCCCAATGTGTATTGTGACAAGTATACATTAGGCATTATAGGCAAGGGCTTGAGGACCTCTTGCCCCCTTGACGAAAGACAGTCCTTTTATTGTGCTGGCAAAATGCTCTTGGTTTCCTGCCATTAAATCTAAGTGCCAGCTTAGGTCTGAAAAGAGTTGAAATGGCTTTACACAATACTCTCTTTAAGAGAACAGCATGTATCTGTGAGAGTAATTCTTATTAACTAAGATGAGAAACTTTGTTTCTTCATATGAGGGAATTGGGCATGATTTTCTCCTTCTGGTCCAGTAAAAATGTTTCCATTTATGCTAAATGCTCCCCATGTTTCTTGCAGCCAATTTTATGAATTGTAAGAGAAACCCCTACTGTTTTCTTCTAATTCAGATGGAAGCTCATGGAGAAAATTTCATTTAATCTTTGTGGTCAGATTGTGTTAGGTAGACATAGACTATCGATGTAAACATTCCCACATGCTATAAAGACCCAGAACCTCATCTGAAAAGAACTCAGAGGTTAATGGCTGTTTTCTGTGAAGGCTGGAGCTTCACCCATGTTTTACCAATGGCGTGCCTCTGACGTCACACATACTGGAGGAGGAGAGCTGTCTGTGAGCATCCCTTCCTCTGCCATATTTCCCCCAGTCACTGACACTTGCCTTCTCCCTCTATTTATGGGATAAGAGACTACATAAATATAGAGAAGGAAGGTGGAGCTCAGAGTTCTAGAAATCTGGTTTAGGGTTAGAGGTACCCTGAGCCCAGTGGGTCTATAAGTTTTTCATAACTCACCCCTTGTCTTTATGACACTTTGGTGACTATAACCATTCCCTCTTCATTTTATGCTCCAGAAAGTTGTGAGACCTCAATGAGTCATGAAGAATCTTAAAATCAAATCCAAAGTGATGATAACAAAGGAAAGAATAATTGATATTCGAACAGAGGTTAGTATGTGACAATGGATAAAGATTGGTATACCTTCCCTTCCTCGGGGCTTTGTTGGCATGGATTGTGAACGTCATCTTCTCTTATGAATTTTCCAGGCCAGGAAGTCAGTCCTTTGATTTGGCCCCAGACCAAGTCGCCAACGTTGAACGTCCTTGGTCTATAGTGTATCAGCTCATGTGAAGAGGGAGAGTCTGGGTTCCTCAGGTCCTCTTCACTACTAATGCTTTTAGCATCTGAGGGACTAGGCACACACCCATTAATGCTTTTGGAATTAAAGTCTCCATTGTAATGGATGTAGTCTTTGACCAGAGAACTTTCCAAACTGTTCGAAGAACCTGGAGACTGGCCCTCTAGGACCAGGTCTTGTTTTGCAGTGCCTAGCAGCTCTCCAAAGCCCCGCCTCTGACGAGGTCTGTTTCCATTAATGTGTGTGTATCTCTCCACAGTGCTCTCCAGCCTCTCCTTAAAACTCACCATAGTTCTTTTGTAGTTATTATACCTGAAATTTTCCTCCAGAAGTTTATCCCCTTGACAATTTCTTGGTGGTAACAGTATTGGGTGCTGTTCCCCAGCTAGAAACGGCAGTGTAGAAACATTGTTGGGCCTTTCGTGACAAGGACTACTGTGGATATGGCTGGGATGATCTAAAAATTCCTCGTATTTCCACCTGTTGCGCTCCCCTCTGGGACTCTGCTCCCCATCCCATTGTTTTCTGGATGTGTGGCAACTTGCTGACTTGAAATATTCAAACCCATCTCCTTCGCTGCAGTTTTTCCCATGGTCTATGTTCTTGGGTAGCCGTACCCCTCTTGCGTTCCGCAGCCTGCCATCAGGATCCACTCCTCCCATGCTCTGCCCATGAATGACCGCACTCACAGCACTGGACAGATTCAATGGGTCACCAATAGAGGCGGTGAAGGCACTCATGGCACTGAGAGCTGGAATAGGGCTGATCTGAGTTGTACTGTTGACGGCAGTGGTGATGACAACCTGCATGCCTTTGCTGGCTGCATCTACGACTGCTTTGTAAATGGCATCTACAGAGGCATCACCTTGGCCACCCACCATGAGGCCATCCTTCACTGGCTGGCCAAGAGATGGGTCAATCCTTGGCTGCAGCTCACAAGGTGTATCTTGGAAATGTGGAAGTGCAGTGGTTGGGTTCTCAGGAAGCGCTGTGAGTCCCGGCTGAGTGCTTATTCTTTTATTTAGAAGAGTTGCGTCTCCTTGCATCCTCACCTTAAATAAGTAGGAGAGAGAGAGAGAGAGAGACAGAGACAGAGACAGAGAGAGACAGAGAGAGACAGAGACAGGAGGGAGAGAGAGAGAAGAGAGAGGGGGGAGAGGGAGAGGAGGGGAGAGAGAGGGAGAGACAGAGAGAGAGAGAGAGAGAGGAGGGGAGAGAGAGAGAAGAGAAGTGGGGGGGAGAGAGAAATTTAAAGACCTTCAGGAAAAAGATCATAATTTTAAGATTCACCAAAAAGACAAACAAGGAAGTACAAAGAACAAGAATAAAAATAAAAGGAACAACCAGTCTGTATAGAAAACATTACACATTGATTGTACTTTTATATTTGGGTAATTTCTTCAGTTGAAATAACTCAATGGATCTCTTTTTAAACTTATCATTGCCAAACATTTTCTACAAAAATTAAACTTGAGGTAGCTGTATACAAAGTGTTTCCAGATGAACACACTGTTTGCTCAGTGGTCTTACAGGTGTGTAGAACTGGAGATTCAAGTTGCACATGACCAAAGCTAGGAAGCCAGAGTTTGAAAGTTACTGATAACTAATGATTATATTTAACTACGTGAAATATAAGATAAAAATTCCTTTCCTAACAATGCATTACTTTGATATGACATTACATATGATGAATGTTGTTTGTTATTGTGCACGTGATGTGTTTGGGCACACATGTGGGCACATGTGTGTAGGTCCGAGGACAATTCTGGGGTGCTATTTCTTGTCTCTCAACTTTATGTGATCTGTGGATTGAATTCAGGTTTCATGGCTTGTGAGACATGAGCCTTTACCCTGTAAGACATCTCATCAACCAGACATGATAGTTCTTGAAGTCTTCAGATGGGGTATTAATTCCTGCTCCTCAACCTTATCCTCCTGCTGCCAAAAAGGATAATGGCTGTCTATAGAGTGATTATCAGTTAAAGAGGCAAGGGGAGGGAATTTCTGTACAGGAAGCACAAATGAAGGACTGAATGAGCAGCAATAGGTTACAGTGAAGGTTAGAAGCCATAAATTGCTACTCATAAAATCTTTACCACCCTGAGGATGTAGACAAAACCAGAAGTTAAAATGATCCAAGATTTAGATTTTATCTGGCAAGTATAGACACGGGGTGGTAGCAAAAGAGTGACTGATGTGCTCTTGGATCCTAGGTGCTGGTTTAGTAAGAGAGTAGAGACCAGGAGGGAGTGGTCACTTGGCCAGGGCTGAGCAGAAATTATGATTGCAGGAGAGCCATAACTTCTATAGCCCGAAATCTCACATAGTGTTAGTGAAATTAGAAAAGTCATGGGATTTTTTTTTCCAAACTGCATTAATGCAATTCTTAAAGCATGTAGGAGTACCTAATTTCCCTTCTAACCAAATTATCCTCCAAAATAAATGGGCAGCTGGATATGCAGCTCAGTGGTAGAGCATTTCCCTAGCTTGTACCAGGCCTTAGCTTTGAACTATAAAAAGATAAACTAACAAGGCTTACCCAGATTCATATTGATCAATAACAATGTGAGAATGACAGTTTCCTCGTACCTTTACCAGCAGTGGATACCATCAATATGACATACACAGTGGTGCACTCATTGGCTATTCTTTTCATGTTTACTAAAAACACATTTCCTTTTCTGTGAATTGTCTGTTGATATTTATTCCTTAGTTTTTCAGTCACTTATCTTCTTTCTTATTGATTTATAGGAGGTATTATAATGTGAAAGGCATCAATATGTGGCATGCCTTATGCATGTATTTCCTGACATTTGGTACTTCGCTAACTTTAGAATATCTTTGATTACACAGAAATTAAAAGTTTTGTATTGGTTACGTATTTTTATTTTGACCTACTGTATTTATATCTTGCTTAAAGAGCTTTCTCTGTTTCATTATTTGCGGCCTGTGGTGGTGCATGCCTACAAATCCAGCATGAAGGGGTGTGAGGAGGAGGGGGCAAATTCAAGACTAGCTATAGCCGGCATAGCAAGCCCTATCTAGCATGTTTGTTTGTTTTAAAAGTCTTATGAAGACTTTAAGAAACAGTGTATATTTTCTTCTTACATCCATATAATATTACTCTTTCTACATAATCTTTAATATATTAGGCATCTTTGTAGAAGTAGTAGACTCTGTGGCCTAAGCCAGGAGGGGAGGTGGGTGGGAGTTAACACTGAAGGAAGTAGGTGTTTATCACAGGAGCAATGTGGGCCACTAGGTACAAAAAGATGTAAGAGAGTAACACGATCAGGTTTTATTCACAACTCCAAAAAGACTACTTCTTTATGTAAATTAAAATTATCCTTACAGACAAGATTGGAAGACGGGCAGTGGTGGCGCACGCCTCGAATTCCAGCACTCAGGAGGCAGAGGCAGGCAGATCTCTGTGAGTTTGAGGCCAGCCTGGTCTACAAAAGTGAGTCTGGGACAGCCAGGGCTGTTACACAGAGAAACCCTGTCTTGAGAAACAAAAACAAACAAACAAAAGACTGGAATGTTTAACAATACTCAATGTAAGAAATAACTGTCAATATACTCTAAAGGGAACTTTTTTCATCCCTTCTCTCTATTTCAACAAAACCAGACACTGTTTTCAGCTACAATCACATGAGGAAGGAAAGTACCTGGAAGTTCTGAAACAGACAGGCCATGGGGTTACTGCTAGCTGGGCAAGGGACTGTGGGCGGTCCTTGGAAGGCCTGGAGAGTCCTGTGCCCCTGGAGAAGGTGCTGCTGCTGCTGCTGATTCGGAGGAAACATCTGATTGCTGTTTAGCAGTGACTGTAGATGAGTCAGCTGATGGTTATTCAAAGAATTGTTTATTGATGATATATCACCTACAGTTTTGAAAAACATAAAGTGTAAGTCAATGTGGTTCTTCAGAGAACTTATGGTTGTCTTTGTACCTGAGAATTCCTGAAACAAAAACTGAAAGCTGAGGTTCATGGGAAATTTGATCATTTTTATTAGCCTAACAGCTATAAGAATACCTTTAGGATCTAGTTTTATCTGCACGATTAGCCTTTTATTTTATATCACATAGAAATTACTTAGTTGTTAATGTTAAGCTTCGGAGTTAAATGATTCCCTATATCTATCTGTTTTTATTAGTATACCTACAATTAAAAGTTGAAATTTTCCTTGGCAGTTACTTAGCAATAATTAGTTGACGAGCTGGAGAGAAAGAGTGGGTATGATGTAGTCTCATTTATAAAATTTCAGTTTTGAGTCATAATCATCAATAAATATCACCAAACAAAATTAGAGGCTTAGTTTCAAAATATGTATTTTGTTTTGCAGTAAAATGTTAGTCAGCTAAAATTAAAACTGTAAAGAAACCCAAAAATACAATAGAATTCTCTGCTATAGTTGCTATATTTTAAAAATCAATGGATAGCATTAATAATTGGTTTATATTTAAAATTTAGAATTGCTTTAAATTGTTGAAATTCTTCTGGGAACAGTTTTGTAACGAGTCAAATATGTCTGTTATGTTTTTTGGGTTATTTAACTACAACTATTTTATGTCTGGACAAAACTAATTGCACTGCATTATAAGAGTTTCCATAAAATATAGTCATCTGAGTAATGGGTTTTGTGGTGCATCAAGATGCTCTACATGGTACTTCCTGTACTCCCCCCTATTGTTACCTGCACTCATCATTGTAAATTCTTTCAACTTTTTTTTTCAATAAGCTATATCTATGCAAATGGCTTTGTTGTTATGGCACAAATACATAATTACAAAAATAATAATTCTGAGGAAAGCTAGTATTGCTTAGAGGGACATTTTCCTTGGTCTTGGGGGACTCCTCAGCTTGGAAGATTTCGATGTTGCTTCTCAGCAAAAGCCTTTTTGATTTTGCTTCTCAGGGTCCACCTGGAAGCGCTCCTCAGACAGTCCGCACGCTAGTGCAGCTACTGACGCCAACCCTGTGATGCCACGCCTACTACAATGGAGATAAAGGTTCTTTAGAAGACACAGACTGTACTTGGCTGAAGAGGATGATAGGTAGGTTAGGTTTCAGTGGCATCAGAATTAGAAGATAGGAGAAAGTAGATTACAGTGGTATTTAATAATGCTAGAATCTGAGAAAAGTCATTTCATGTTTGTTTAGCTATCGTTTTGTGTGGGTGTTGTTATATTTAATTCCATAAATAAGCTGTGACATAATAAAAACATTTTTAAAAATAGTGTGACAAAATGGAGTTTTAAAAAGGAGAAAAGAGAATTAGAAAAACGTTTCTTAAAAAAAAAATTTGTGAAAAATTTGAACTTACCAAGCAGACCTGTCCCCAGTAGAGGGTTAAGTAGCTGTGGCAGCACAGGGTTACTGTTGAGTTTAGCTGGACCAGGTGGATTCCCAGCATTATTAGATATATTCAGCAATGTTTCTGCCATTGACACCACTGCTGTCCCACCAAGTGTTGAGACAGTCAGTGCTGCCACTGCTGATGATGTAGTGGTTGTGGTAGTGGTTGCCTGGGAGGAGGTTGCTATGGAAACCTCTGGATGATTAGCGGTGTTGGCCGATGCCGAGTTCAGAACACCTCCCAACAGCTGGGGATTCAAGGCCATTAATCCTGAGGCCCCAGTGACAGCTGGGAGGAGCAGGGGGTTAAAAGTAGTGTCACTGCCTGTAAAGCTCGGTAAAGGGTTTCCCAGGGGGCTGGCTAAAAGGGTATCATTTCGGCTGTTGTCTGACTGATTGCTTGGCAAACGGTCTGGTGGGGCTGTCATCTGTGTTAATAAGGGTAAAGGGGTATTTTGCTGTTGCAAACGATCTGAGATGGTCAGATTGAAAGATGGCAGCAGGGGAAGCATGGCAGCTGCTTGGGCTTGGTTCTGAAGCAGGGCTGCTAAAAGCTGAAAGTGAACAGGCTGTAATACCTGCCCATCCACGTCACCGGAGAGAAAAGATAAAGCAGCGTTTACATTCGGGTTGAGAAAACCTAAAGGGTGGAGGTTGATCTCAGACTTGCCTTCTCCTGCTGAAGGCTGGAGGATATTTAATAGATTCTGGTTTAGGAGATGTTGTTGATTCACTGGCAAAGAGATAGGCAGAGAGCTGAGGAGGCTGGGGTTCAAGGGGTGTGGAAGATGGTTGTTTGGAGTACTGTTGGATGGAAAATGAAGGGCATGCTCCTGGCCAACAAAAGGAAAGTCACTCCCAATGGGCAGCTGAGTCTGTAGTGGGTTTCCAGCTGCGGTGGTCACTATGACACCATCTTGGAGAACAGATGTTGTCTTTGTAATGGCAGGGTGGTTGCTGCCAGCTATAGCTATGGAGGATGGTAGGCTTGAACCACCTAAAATGAGAAAACAGAAACACAGTTATTAGTTATGGGCAGTGAGCAACACTACCCATAAAGCTTCCTAAGATACATTTCAGTTTGTTCTACTGCACTGTAAACAGGTTAATTGTATCACAAACGATTTGACATCTGTTAATCAAGCTTAACTTTGAAAATCAATGTTCCGAGGAAGTTTGCTGAATAGAAAATAGGTTTCTGCTCATAGCTACTCAAAGTGAAGATGGGCAAGGATGTTACAGTTCATCTACTCAGTTTGGTATATGAAAAAGTAAAGCTTCCCCCCTTATTTTTTTTAAAATTATACCTTTTCATTTAAAAAAGGTGTTTGGTCTTTTATAAGATTAGCAATTTCCTTTAATGAATGAAACAAATTCCCTTAAAACTAGAATGTACATGAAAACATAAACAAGACAACAAAAGGCACTATGTTAATATAAAATATCAAAATTTTATTGTATAACTTTCTGGTCTCTTTCTCTCTCCCCCTCCCTCTCTCTCTCTCTCTCACACACAGAACCATGTATTTTGAAACAAAACACAATTGTGCTATAATTTGTAAATGTTCATTTATCAGGATTTATATATACTGAATCATTTTAGTAATTTAATAATATATGATAACATAACCACCCTATAATGAATGTTTTTATTTTCAATTACTTTGCAACACTTTGAAAACAATCATCAGTGATACTTCGATAAATATTCTTAATAATGTATGTTTTCAATTGCCCACTTCTTTGTTTTTGTTTTTTGTTTGTTTCTTGTTTTTCAAGACAAGTTGCTCTGTGTAACAGAGCCCTGGCTGTTCTGGACTCACTTTGTAGTCCAGGCTGGCATCAAACTCAAAAGATATTCGCTTGCCTTTGCTTCCCGAGTGATGGGATTAATGCGTGTGCTATCATACCTGGCAAAGATTAGTTTTCTTTCTTTCTTTTTTCTATCTCTTCCTTCCTCCCTCCCTCCCTCCCTCCCTCTCTCGTTTATTTGTTTTTTAAAGACAGGGTTTCTCTGTAACCCTGGCTGTCCTGGAACTTGCTTTGTATGCCAGGCTGGCCTGGAACTCAGAGATCCGCCTGCCTCTGCCTCCTAAGTGCTGGGATTAAAGGTGTGTGCTACCATCAAACTGGCTTACTTTTTTATTTTTTTTAACGTTTATTTATTACTTCGAGTTACATCTCCATCACAGACTTTTATTTATTTATTTTTTTTTTTAAAGACAGGGTGCCACTGTGTAGCCCTGGCTGACCTGGAACTCTTTATATAGAACACACTGGCCTGGAACTCAGAGTCTCTGCCTCCCAAGTGCTGGTATTAAAGTTGTGTGCTATCACACTGGGCTGCACAATTATTATCTAAGGGTAAAGTCTTGAACATGGAATTCAACAGTCACAAAGCTTTATGTATAAATTGTCAAACTGTGTTCAAATGAAATAGATGAACATTCATTCAATCTAAATTCCTTTAAATAGTGTATAATAGTGTATACTTCTCACCAACACACTAGCATTATTTTTAACAGTGAGAAACATAATGATTAATAATCAGTTATTCTGATAGTACAGACACCACACTTAAGTGTACTTAAATTAGATTAGTCTTCCTCCAAAATAGCATCCTTATTCTTAAAAACTCTGTACTAAAGGTAAAAATTCAGAGAATTTAATAATTAAAGACATAATATTTTGGTCAATACCTAATTACTATTATCATTATTATTAGTGGTTCTCAACCCAGGCTACACAATACGATTACTTTTGGAAATGAGGTACAAAACAAAAAAATCAACCAAAATAAAACCAATACCTGGGCTCTGACCAAGACCAAGTGAAAATTCATCTCTTAGAGAATAACCTGGGCAACAATTGTCTTTAAAAATCAGCCCTGGTGATCCAGGTGCACAAAGGGTAGGCAGGGTAGGAAAGATAAAAACCAGATCTACAGACAAAGACCTATGAACTCCCACCTCTGCTCTGCCCTACATTATTGGATGTGGGGTAGGGAAACTAAAGACCTTCTTTCCATTAAGAGATTGTTTTATGTAGCGTGCCCATTTGACAAATATTTTGTTTTCAACTATAACACACAGACACACAGACACACACACACACACGGTATAATACTACAACTGTTGCCAAATATCTGAAAGAACTGAAACCGTTCTTGATGTGCTGTGCCATCAGAATAACCTCATGTGACAATGTAACTATTAGGTTTTCCCCCAAATATACTGGAATGTTTCCATAATTGTGCAATAGTAAAAATACTTTTTTGTTTTCATCAAAGGGAATAATGCAATAATTTTTCTTTTTATATACTTTGTAGTTATATTTTTAAAGTATATAGTATGTAAAGTGAGTTTATTAAGTCAATATGATAAAATTTATCATTTATACTTCCATAATCACACATAAATACAGTGGTGAGCATTTTCTCATATACCTTGCTACTGATTTATCTCTCTCTGTGTGTATAATAGGTGATTAAACCTAAAGCCTCAAATCCAGGAACTATACCACTGAGTTTTGTTATTTTGAGATAGGGTTTTCTCAAAGTGCTCAGATGGCCTTGAATTTGTGATCTTCCTGTCTCAGATTTGTAGATACTAGGATTCTAGTCACATACCACCACACCCAGCTACACTGAATTTTTCCTAAGGAAGTTTATTCCAAAGTGTTCATAGAAAAAATTTCCACTGTTGTTATGAGAATCAAAAATAGGTAAAAAGAGCTTGTCAGTTGAAAAGTCTATACAAATAAAGGGGATTTCATTGTCATTATTCCTGACTTCAGCAAGATGGTAGTTCGGAGGTAACAGTGGTAACTCAAGCCAGTATTACAACACCACCATCAGAATGCTGCTACAACAATGGTTTCTGTTTTCCCATCTGTCATAGTCTGATTTTTTTTAAAGCACTCAGTGTTTTATTTAAAGGCTGAGATTAAAAATTTTTTGAACATATATAAATATTTATGAAATATTATCATGAAATAATGACATGTTCACAAAGATTAGAGTAAGAAGACATACAGAATGCTGAAGTAGGCATATGGTATACAACTCTTTAAATATTAATTCAGATTTTTTCATAAAACAATCAACACCTTAAATTTTTCATTGGTTTCTAAAATTGCTATTTCTATACATACAATTCATCATTTGCATCTGGAAGGCATGTTTTAAATGAGCCAGTGAGTCTTACTTACTGGGAATCACTATCACTTTCAATTTCTCTACCTGCTAAATAATAATGACACTTAAGTGTGGGGATCATCATTCTTCGAACCACATCCAGAGTCTATTTCCAAAACATTTAGCATATATGTAGCAAGGCTTTGTAGATGATGGGTTTCTTTAGAGATTATTTTTTTATTACTTTAATTTGCCACTGAGAAAAATCCCATCCATATTTGTGATTCAAGATAGTAGCCATTTGGGGACAACACTATTTTAAAAGCTTTCCATCTCAGTATTCTTGAGAAATCATAATAAAATGCACAGTCACTGTGGGCGTTTTTACCCTGCCGACGAGGAAGGAGGGATGCAAGCACGATGCGGATCCAGACAGATATATAAATAAAAAAAACTTAACTTTCTCTAATTTCTAACAAGTCAGTTCAACAAACAGGTAGACACTGTTGGAAAATAGGATTGAAATAGTGATAGAAGTTTAAAAACCTTGCCATTTTCCATGAAGAAACCCAGAGTTTAGACAAAGTAGTAAGTAGAAATCTCTACTCTCCTCCAACCCCAATATATAATTACAAGGTAGGAATTTTTAATGTGTTTTTATATATTATCTAGGATAATGAGACTGCAACATGCTAAGGGTTTTAACAGCTGTATGCAACAGGGGGACAATTATAAAACTGATTGATGGTGTCTGAGAAAACTGCCCAAATGAGAAAACTACACATTTGATCAGGCATTAGCGATGAAAAGATAAAAAGTGTTTCTAAGTAGAAGTTTCGTTTCTTTTTTCCAAATACAGAAAGTAAGGTAGATGAAGGGTAATGAGTCCTGTGTTTCACAAATACAAAAATATCTGAAATATGCATATGGATTTTATATACCCTGACTCCCTCTGCTCATGGTTAAACCTGTCAGTTTATACAAACAGTAAATAAATTTAAACACATGTTTTAAAAGCATTGAACATAAACATCATTTATTATTTCTCCCTGTATTTCAAAGATATAACAGTCATGACATATGGTTGGATTAAAAAAGCGTTTGTTGGTTGGATGAATTTACTATAATCTGTGCTCACCTCTATAAGAGAGGTAATCTAGGTGAACACAGAGGAGAAAATTGACCTTCCAAGTTATTGGTCCAGTGCCAGGAGATAGGGGACTCTAGAAAAGAGGTTGCTTGAAGATGACCAATTACTTTAGAATTCCAATTATCTGAAGTTAAAAGTCACATCGCAGCAGGAAACAGCCACCTCAAAGGACAGTCCTAAAGTCAGTCATTCATCAATGCATGGAGATACTCAAAGAGAAATCTGAATCTGCATACATTTTTATATTGGATTTTTATTTCATATTGGATTTCTGAATTATTATCTGTAAACATGCACTATTTTGTGAACTGATTTCAGACTTCTGCATAAACACCTATATTCTGTTGAAGTACCTGTAAGGAAAGCATTTGTTACAGCATATTTTGTTTTTGTTTGTTTCTTAGGGTGAAATTTCATCGAGCATTTAGCAACAATCAAAGGTATCTGGGAACTTGAAAGAAGTTAGAAAGTTCCAGTCATTTAATTAACAAGAAAACATGAGATTACTTTGCGTTAGCTGGTATGAAGTGACAATTTCTTTTCTTCATTGTGTTATTTTCAGAGTAGGAGAAAGGGAAAGACCCCCATACTGAAGTGGTAGCAGATCTCTAGTATAGACCTACAGAGGTAGACAGTCTAGTGTGGTGAGGGAATGAGCAAGCTACCTTGCTCAGTGAGTACTGCATATAACTCTTATGTACACACAACTCATATGCTCTGTAATGGGTGTGTATATACACATAGCATAAAAATTAAAGGGATTTACAAAAAGGCATTTAATACTAATTTAATTCTTGAGATGATTAATTTGCTTTAATTTTAGAATTGCCTTTGCCTGTTCAGATTTGTCTCCCTGGTCACCAACACTCTTTGAGAGTTCACATTATGATCAACTCTTGTATGCCTCCTACATATTAGTACTATTGTTATGCATGTACATGTTAAAAAAAAAGAGCCCATACCAAGCTGATCAATGAAGTGTTTAAAAAATGTCACTAACAAGTTTGATTCATTTAACTCTAGTTTCTAATAAGCATTATTTTGTGCTAAGAACTTTTCTAAACTCAAATGGCCAACTACTGTCTTTTTATCCATGAAACTCAAGAGTTTAAGAAATGTCTTATGAAAAATATCCCTTCACTGTTTGACCTTTGTCATTTACTCTGCTAACTGTACTTTCATCACAGAGCCAAAAGTAATCCTTAATAAAAACAAATCCTTCGAGAGATAAAATATCATGCCCTAGTGAGTTTAATATAATTTACATCTCAGTCCCACACCTCCTACATTTAAAGGACTGATTTCTAATGATAATAACATAATAAATTGAAAGATGACTTTTATAAGAAGTTTAGGTATTCTAGTAAAACTTTATTTTCAAGCCTTAGTAACAGTCATAGTAATGTGCATTTACAAAAACACATCAGCTTTAGCTATCTTCTTTGGATTCTAATACAGATTCTTCATACTTCTGTCTAAGCAATAGGAATACAGAGGAAGGGACCTGTAGCTATTTTTTTTTTTCACAGGGAGAAAGGGACCTCAAACAAAAGCACACTGAAGGTGAGAATGGGTTAGAAACAATTGCAGGATTTGAACAAATGCTCTTGGCCCTTAATAGCTGCTGGATAAGAGACAGAGGAAAGAGTTGAAGCTTACATTTCAGGAGATCAGTCTCTAGACATGATGAAATGAAATCAGAAAGAGAAAGGGTGTGTGATTATATTCTGCCCTTTCTCTTGTGGTACTGGGGATAGAACCAGGACTTCACTCAGGTTACGCAGCAGTTCTACCCCAAGCTACACCCCCATCCTGTTTCTTTTCTCAACTTCCAGAACCTACTGGGAATACTTCAAAAACATTTGGAAAATGTCAGATTACTCAAGTAGTAAAGTTCATTTGTTACTATGTAAACAAGATATTTGTGTGAAACAAAATCTGAAAAAGGTGTTTAGATCTTGGTGGGATTTATTTTCTGACTATTAATGAGTGAGTTAAAACGCATCATTAAATACCAATTAGAAGTTTCATCTCAACAGGCAATACTGAATTTTTAATATAGTCAACTTTGTATCTTATATCCTGTTTTTTTTCCTGCAACTCTAAAACAGTGCCTAGTTTATCATAGTTGCTCAATAAATACGGAATTACTCCATGAATATTCTAAAACTATTATGACATGCCAATGACCTACAAAAACCATTTATTACACTCTAACTAGTATTTTGTTTTGACAAGTGAAATATAAATTTGGAGAATAGAGTAGTTTTATCTTTGAAAGCTGTTAATGATAGCTTATACACATAAGTGTTAGTGGGTGCTACGATCATTTCACTGTGTCTTGACTGTGATTAAACATTTATGTGGAAGATGGAGTAAGATGGAGTGAGGGTGAAAAATATCAGAGTATCGTGTTTTCATAAAACTTTCATTTGTTATGCATTAAAATGCTTAGTAAACTGTAATGGCAGCGATCTACAAAAACTTACCGTGTGTGTGTATGTTATGTACACACACAAGTACATATAATGGTGGACCTAAGATTAGAGGACAGTTCACAAGAGTGGGTTCTCTCCTTCCACCACATGGGCCCAGGGGATCTAACTAAAGTTGTCAGGCTTGGCAGCTATCACTTTTACCCGCTGGGCCATATGGCAGGCTCTAGTGAGTTTCTTAGAAACTGATCAGCACTGTTTTAGGATCAGGTCTCTAAGGTGTCTGTCACTGAGGGATGGCCTACAGAGCGGTGCTAAGAGACTAATGTGTGAAGAGGATTCCTATGGGAGTTGTGCTGCCTAGGAGCCCCACACCAAGTTATCTGATGGATGCTCATACCTGTGCCCATGTGTACATCTCCCCGGACCACTTTCAATCTCAAGAGTATTCCAGCAGCTCTTTTGGATTTCTAGTTTTGTTTTCACTTGGGGACAGGGGGAAGGGAGAGGGAGGGATGGAGCCCAGAGGAGGGGAGGGAGGGGCAACCACCAGGATGTAAAATGAATAAATAAATAAACTTAAAAAAAAGGTGAGTTGTTACTTTGAATTTGTAAGAAGTCTGATAATAAAATGTAATTTTTACTCTTTGCTTGGCTGGCATTGATACTGTTAAAATCATAGAATGTAAGACCTTTATAATTTTAAATTGTTTAGCACTACATGCATGCAGAAATGAAATCTACTTTGGTAGGAATATATTTTAGCATTATTTTTCATAATTAAAATTTTTGTAGGGTTGATATTATTTCCTAGCATCTCGATATTTTTTAAAACTACTTAAATATTTGTTGGACTAGAGTTTATTAAGTAAAAGCTTACACATCTCCTAGGGAACTGGAAGATTGAAGGCTGTGTAAGAGAGCTTAACATACTATAATGGAATACAGTCTCCCAACTAGTACACTAGAACAATTTATTTCTTTAAAGGTACAAAACAGACCATTGAACCAGCAAACATCATATCATTCTGAGTTTTGGTATCACTCATGATTACATAGACTTAATTAATGTTTGAAGTAAAAACATATTTTAACTCCTCCTGTATACAAGAAAACATTAAACCTATAATACGTAAACAAAACAAGTGGTGTAACCCTGGAATGAGGAGACCTTCTGAAGGACTGAGACATTGCCTGTAGTAGAAACATCTTTCAACAAAAAAAGGGTTCACTCTGCAAAAATTTAACTAAAGAATAGATGTTCAATCAGTTTTGTTGTCTGGTTAAATAACAAGAGCACAGATCACTTTAAACCTGCAAGTCACAAGCACCATAAGGGGAAGAATCAGGTCGAAAGGCTCTCAACAGAAACCTGTGTCAGTTCCGTTACAACTGCCAAGGTGCACCTGTCCGGCTAATAAACGTCCCACACCTGTCTGGCCAACACTGTCCTCTATACCTGACTGCATTTGTTATCTCCTCTAGGAAGGGTAGGCCGTAATTTCCCTTTGCTTTCTTTACTGGCACGCTAATGAGAATAAGTAAACACTTAAATATGAGTATCTTACTTAGAGCTAAAACTTAAATATGTTGTAATCTTCGACACTAAGATGTTTGGTAGTCTCACTGTTTCATTGTCTTATACCTACCATTTCATTAGCTGTCCTGAGTTTCAAATGTATTTTGTGCTGAATGAAAACATTTAGTTTGCAGTAAAAATATAAATACATACATATATATGTAAATACTCTTGAACATGTATTTATTCATAGATTTATTTATATCCTGATGAGTTAATACATATAGTTAAGAGTTAAGGCAAATAAATGTTTGTATAAGTTTCTCTTCTGTCACAAGCCCATCCTCTTGCCCCTCAGAGCATAGTTTCATGTGCTCATGCAGCGTTGTTTTTAAATAGGAAAAAGAGGTATGTTATAGCAAAAATATTTTAATGACTTTATTATATGGAAAACAGGATGCTTGTTGCTAAGTATGTTCATACAATGATTTAAATCCTTCTGCTTGTACTCTGTGAAAGATCACAGGATCAAGAGAGGGACTAGCTGTGTGAATGGAGGCATGGCCTGGCCTATGGCACAAGTGCTTATGTTATTTGGTAAGTAGACTGAAGCAGACTGGTAAGCTTATTGGAGTTTTCTTGACAAGGACATTTGATTTTTGGTTGCTCTCTAAATCAGAACACCATACTTAGGTGTTTTGTCTCTCTTAAAAAGTGTATGTATGTATGTATGTATGTATGTGTGTGTGTGTGTGTGTGTGTGTGTGTGTGTGTGTGTGTGTGTATATGTTATGTGTGTGGGTATGAGTTGTGTGTGCAGGAGAGCACACATGAGGTTTGGAAGTCAATGACCTGTTTTCCTTTACCGTTCTTCATAGTACTTCCTGAGATGGTGTCTTCTACTAAACGTGAGACCAACTGATTTGGTAAGGTTAGCTGGTCACCAAGCCCAAGGGGTCTGTCTCTGCTTCCCAACACTAGGATTACACAGCACTGCCACTATATATGGCTTTTTACATGGATGTAAAAAGCATCTACTCAGGTCACTTGCTTGCAGCGCAAACACTTTACTGACCACGCCATTTTTCAGACCCCTGACATTTATTTTAAATGTCCACTACTTATACATTTCCAGAACAGTGTGTTTGGCACTCTGGGTCTGGACTGAGGTCTAGGAACTTTGAGGTTTGGCTTCTAGATCCACCAGAACTTTGTTTGACCATTTAAGCACATCACCAAGATCTTACTGTTATGTACTGAATTTTTTAAAATGGGACTATTAGGCTTGCCTTGTAATTTAATATTCAAGAGACACTTGCATACACTTAAAGTATAGAATGTTCAGAAGTATCCATGGAAAGGTAACTTTAAGATACTGAATAAAATTTTAATAAACATACAGCTTTAAGTTTTTAAAGAAATTTAGTATTTTTTATATAATCACTACAGTCGTTGCCTCCAATTCCTATAACTGAATTGTATACTTAAAAATGTGAATACATAGTTCATATATAGGCGTGTAAACCAATGTTTTTAGTGTTTAGGATAGAATGGTTCCCCTTAAAGGAGGTTTTGAGGAGCTGGAGAGATGGTCAGAGGGTAATGGCACCTACCATGCAGGCTTAGCCACCTGAGCTCAGCCCCTGGGAGCTACTACAGTGGAAGGAGAGAACTGACTTCACAGTTGCCTCTGACCTCCACACAGTGCTGTGGCATGCACGTGCCTTCCCCACATCATAGAGACACACGATAATAATTTTACAAAGGTTTGGAAAATTAGTTACCGATAGAATTAGGCATGAGAGCAAGTCATTTCTTAATGTCTTCATGTCCTATTTCTGATTTAAACATAAAAGACTGGGCAAGGCACTGGAGTGAGGAGGTCACCTGGGTTGTGTTTAGGCTTTGTTGGGAAGGTAGGGTTGGACCATGCTTCCTATCAGTCTGCTACTGTACCATGATGCCAAGCAAGATGGAAAGAGCTGGCACTGTCCTGGTTCAAAGGTCTACAGAAACATCACCCACAGGTACTCATTCCTGAGTCAGTTAGAAAAGTCACCAAATATGGTTCACATTTTCAGGTAATTCTCTTATATTCTGAACAGCTCATCTGCACTGACAAAAGCATTCTAGTCTTGTGTGCTATGATACCAGACTCCAAAGACTGAAGGCAAAAAGGACTGGCTTTTATCTAAAAGTATATTAAAAATTTACATATCTGGATTGTCACATGACTTAATGTGCTAACTATTTGAAAAGTAGAACTATTTTTGGAGACTAAACATTTCAGATGAACTTATGTAGCCAAGAAGGTGATATTTCAGGATCAGATAAACCTGAGTTCTAATCCTGCTTTAGTCATAAGATTTTGGTTAGTGAGGTTCTCTGAGGTTCAAGTTTTTAATCAGTTAAATGAAGACAACATATTACACTATGGGAACCATACAGGTCATGAATACTATGAGAGAACCTCCTGGTACATAGTAAGCATACCATGATAGCTATGTGCAGCATTTTACAAATAAAATATGGTAGCACATGCCTTCAATCCAGCACTCAGCAGGCTGAGATAGGAAGATCATGAGTTTGAGGTCAGCATGAGCTATGTACCTTACCTCAGAACCACAGGAAAAGGCCAAAAGGTGTTTTTCTTTACTCCTACAAAGAAAGCTGTGTTGTCCTCTGCTGCCTCATTCTGAGTGCCCAACCTCACATATCAGTGAGTATTAATAAAAGAAATATCAGTGTAAAAAGTTATTTATGCTAGAAAATTATGATAGTACATTCAGTTTCCATAAGTCACTTCATAACAAAAAGAATAGAGTCACCAGGCGTGGTGGCGCAGGCCTTTAATTCCAGCACTCGGGAGGCAGAGGCAGGTGGATCTCTGTGAGTTCGAGGCCAGCCTGGTCTACAGAGTGAGTCCAGGACAGCCAGGACTATTACACAGAGAAACCCTGTCTTGAAAAAAGTCCTTCTCAAGATTTATCTTACCAAAAGAGTTCATCAGTAAATCAATCCATTTTCATAACCAGCTGTAATCAGACCTCTATATGGCAATTATTATTTAATTTTATTAGGTCTAATATTTTCAAATTCTTAGCTGACCTAGATTTTTACTAAGTGTAGGCTTCACTTGGCCTACACATGCTCAGTCACACCCACCACATTGCTCAACATCTGTCATTTGTCTTTTAGGTGCTCATATGCTAAAGGTTTTCTTACATTAATAAACTTTCAGCCCATGTGCCTTGATACCCCAAGTGTTAGCAATCTAGGTTAGATGTTTATATGGATGAATGGAACAAGAAAACAAAATGATCAAGGCTATATAAAAAGTCTAAGCTTGAAAATCAGAAGACACGAGAATATAAATAAATGTAGGCTTTTTTCATAATAGAAACAGAGATAGATACATCATTATTGAAACACATACATTTGCACATATGAATATAGACCTGACATGAAGCAAACTATCAAAACTGAATAATAAATGAGACTAACAATGCTTCACCAAAATGACTGAAGGCATGCTCTAAATACGGTACATCTTAAAACACTTATGGGCTTTACGTTGTTTTAATTTCTAAGTGCATATATTAAGCTTTTATTTGTACATTATTAGCTAAAACAGCACAAGCCTATGAAGAGTTGGAAGCCCATATGCACCCTTTAACCATCCTGTTAAACACATAAAGTTTCATGAGAGTCCTTAAACTAAGAATATTAAGGCACTAATCATTTGAAATTATTTTAAGTCTGCATTCTCTCTCTTTTTTTTTAACCCAAGAGATCATTGTGCAGTTCTTCATCGAATACTGACATTAAAACAACATAAAACACAAACTGTGAAAGATGGCAGTGTAAGGCGGCAACACCAGGAAAGAAAACACTTGACTTTACCTTTAACAGACATATGGATGGTAACACTCTTCCCACACAGTGGTATATGCAACCTATATACATCTACATGGTAACATATTAGCAAAGGTGTCAGCAGTTTTCCCATCAGTACTAGAAATCTGGTTTTTATTCACTTTTGTGGTGCTGTGATTGAACTCGGGGCCTTATGTATGCTGGACAAGGGATCTACCACTGGGCTATATCCCCAACCCCAAACAGTTTAGTTTTTATAATCCTGCTGGCTTTAAATATGAAGGCCAGTGTCCCTAGAATCACCTTTTATTTCCTCCTTGTCATTTCCTACAAGTTTGAAATAATTAGTGTTGGATTTTGAGTTTTCTCTAATGTTTCCATGATCAACTTTTCTGTTGCTTGAAAGAGTTTACCCCTCTAGTATTCCAGGATAGTTTTTATGACATTTTCTAAAGATTTTATTGTACAAAACACTTCATTTTTCTAATGTGTCTATTGTTACATAAACTTGTCTCCATTGATAGTGGATGAAGACTTGTGCTTAATTTGGGACCAAAACCTTAATATTGATGCTAAAAATAAAGTTCAGGTTTATGAGAAATTTTAAAGTAATTCCATGATAAAAAATTCTAGAAATCAGGTTTTCAAGCCTTATTTTATTAGAAAATTTAACTTACTATTTTTTTAAAGGAAGTAGCCAATATCCATGTTTTATTTTTGTTCAACAAATAAGAAAGGACAGCAAACTAGGGTAAGAAACACATTAGAAGATAACTTCCTACTTCATACAGCCTCTAGTGACCCTTTCCTACCCAGTGACCTATTTCTGTTGACCAGCAAGAAAAAAAAATCCACTTCTTTTGCCTTTTTGGATTTTTCAAGATGAACTTCATTTACCTGTATACAAACCACAGCTGGGTAAAGAACTTTTATATTGGGAAGACCTAGGACACATCTCATGAACCAGGACCCCTTGCCTTCTAAGGTTTCTTTTGCAGTGTACAGTCCAACGGTTATGAAACCAATTGAAAATCAAACCATATTCAAAATGACACAGATGGACAATAAAAAAAAAACAACACGTGAAATCTGCTTAGTTGTATTCTTTCCAAAAGACAAGCCCCTAGCATTCTGTAAATAAAATTATAAATACTAAAGAAGAGAATTTTCACGATGGGGAAAGGAACATCTCTTATCATAATAAATATTTTGGTATAAAAATTTAAAAACTGTAGAAAACTTTAGAACCTTGGGGTACTTTTTTCTAATAAAATCATACCTGCTTCAGAACTTGTTTGATTATAGCTGCTAACAATGTTGTTTGGTATCACTGGAGTGGAGGACGTTGAAATTCTTGACTGAGGTGGATTGGGATGGAATGAATTTCCTAAAGCCATGCCCGACTGACTGAGCATCCCACAGTTCCCGCTAGCCTGAATCTGATTTATTAGACCTGCAAGGTGGTGGTGGGGGCCTGGACTGTTACTGTGCACAAAGTTAGTGTTTGCATTGTGGCAGTGCATGGCTTCCCCTCTCAAAGGTATGCTCTGTGTCAGTGAATTCTGAAGAACAGTGGAATTCATATTAGGATCTGGAAAATGCAGCTGGTTAGCAGAGCAAGGCAAAGCAGTATTTGATCCCCCACAACCCGGGGTGCTATTGCTACTCAAGTGAGAGCTTTGACAACTCATAGACTGTAGTAACTGAGACATTGAACTGATGGGAAATGACCCCTGCCCCTGCTTCCTTAGCAAGTCGGGTCCAGGTTTAGGAGCTGCAGAACTATCCACTTGAGACTGTCTGAGCAAACTCAATACTGTGGTAGGTGGCTGTTTCCTTTTCCGTAACGAGTCCTTTTGCTGAGACATCAACTTATCCCTTAGTGCTGCTCGGCCACTTTGACCTTCACCTGTTGGGAGAAGCATGTTGGCAGTTGGAGGGAACATGGTGTTTAAAGTGCTATGTCCTTCAGTGTTGCCACCGCTGGCAACAGCTCCAGAATTGTTACTGCTGCTACTGTTGTTACCAGCAAGTTTGTTTTGATTTGCTAGCTGTGCTTTGGCTGCTGCTGAGAGTAAACTACTTGCTGGAAAGGAGGCAGCATTGTGCTGGTTCAAGATCTGATTTAAAGGCATTCCCAGCAAACCAGGCTGACTCTTTACAGAACCGTTTCCGGCAGATGCAGTAGGAAAAGCTGCACTGCTTGGGGTATTAAGTACATTACTCATTCCAGCAATTAATGGGTTAGGGATATCCTTGTACTGATGATGTCCATCAGACTTGGTAGAAGGGCTTGATGGCATTGATGGCCTTGGGGAACCTATTGTTGACCTTGGTGACCTAGGTGGAACCTTTATGCCACTACAAGTGGCTTGGGGTCCTACAGGTGGCATCATGAAGTTTCCATGATCTGATGACGTGGAAGATGAGCGTGATCTTTGGGGCGATACCTCAATCCTTCCAATTCCAGTCCCCATCATGTGCACTGGGGATGTCACTGGAGAAGGGGACAGGGAGGTTGAAGCTGAATGCTGAATTCTTTGTATGTGACTCCCGTGATTCATATGACCAGGTTTTACAGTTGGCAAAGGGAGATTACTTGGCAAAGGAACAACAGCAGGAGGCATGCTTACATTCATCACAGGTACCTGAGAGTGGACATTTGAATGGAAACTGGTTGGATTAATGATAATAGGGTTCTGATTCACTGGTTTACTAGGAATAGGGTCAAGAATGCCAAGTGGATCTTTCTCAGATGTTAATGGCTTTTTCTGAAGAGCACAAGAAGGTGGAGGAGGGGGAGGTGGGCCTTGGGGAGGTTTGTGGTGGAACATTGCTCGTGGTATTTCCATATTAGCTGAAAAATTACACATTGGTTTCTTCATTACTGGACTCTTTGTAGACAAGGTTGGGGAAAGAGGTATATTAGTTCTTCCCGCCATCGCACAAGATGACTGTACGGGAGAACCATGTAGCATTACTGATGGCGGAGAAAGAGGAGTCCTATTTAGGTGAATGGGACTAGAATTGGGAGCTCCATGAAAACCAGGGTTATTTCTTGTGAAGACATCAGGGCTTCCAAGTGGGTCAGTCCTTGGAGAAATTGAGCCATCTCCATAGATCTGGGAACCTGATGATGCTGGGCTGGGTAGGCCCCCGTGGCTGCCACGAAATGGAGATTTCTGTCCAAGCTCACTACTGCCCAATCTCTGTCGGGTGTAGACAGGGTGGAGTTCTTGCTGCTGACTTCCAGGCAGGTCTTGCACATATAGCCTTCCCATGGCGTTTGATGATCCAGTCATTAGCTTGAAGGGATTCTTACATTCTGGCATTACAGAATTTGTAACTCCTTCGTGAGACTTGTTTCTTACTGATCTTGGAGTTGCCGCCCGTGAGGGTACTACTGGAGTTGCATCTGATGTGAAAGAGAAAAAGAATTTTGTTAATTTTTCTCAATTATTTTGTGTTGGGAAGAAGGAAGGGAAAGGGAAAATCGAGGGGGGTGAGACAGGGACACCTGGGAATGCAAATTTGCAAACAAAAGTTGTGACTGTATATAGCTAAAAAAATTCTGTAAGCTATATTAAACTTTGACTTAAACGAAGTACATTATTCATCCTTCACTGATGAAAGGTTCTCAGTAATGATTTATTATACTTGTTTACTCCTTGTCTGTTAAGAAAGCATGGGCATAGCAATCAGTACAGGCTGGCATTAGTCATTTTAATATTTAGAATTCGAAAAATCAAGACTGATAGCCCAGATGGTGATGGTTGTGTTTCTGGTTTGCTGGATCTGTAATTTTTAAGAACAGTCACAACAGAATAATTGAATATTTGCGGCACTTTTTCTTGTATTACTTAAATAAATTGCTATTTCTATAAGACAATGTGTTACTCTGTCACTGTTTTCAGTTACTTGACCAAAACCTCCTGAGATGCTATGGCAATAGGTCCTTACTCTAAAATTGTCTGTGATTTGGGTTAAATGAGGTTTCTGTTCTTTCTCAAAGTGTTAACAGGAATCCATGTAGTGATATAGCATGTGCAGCTTCCTTGACAGGAACACTGTAATTCTATATAATACAATTTTTTAATTGGTTCTTATTGTGAAGACACTTTTAGTCAACCAATTTAAGGTAAGATATTACAGTCCCTTTATAAGGACAGACTTCTCATGTAAAATTTAGTTGGGGTGCTAGTCTTTAATACTGGGTTGCAATTGAGTATTCCCTTTCACACCAGTACATTTTTCCATCTTTTTGGAATCCCTTCAGTTTCTTTGGAGATCAGACAGAATACAGGCAACAAAAGCAAGCTGGCTCATCATACAGAATTTTTAGCCTATCATGTCAGAATCCTAGGTTTAAGATTTTGTTTTAATATTTTAAGGCCCTAAGAATAGTTAAGTATTTTTTGAAGTTGCACCTTCTAAAACAAAGGTGTCAAATAATATTCTCATATGCTAATTCTTATTAATTTGTGTTGGTCGTTTAGAGAGCTGTGTTGGAAAGAATGCTGTTAGAGCTGTACTCTAGGAGAGAATGCCAGAAAGTCTATCAAGGCGCAGGAGATGAAAGTGGCACCAATCACACCATGTATTTGCCACATCTATTTTGAGAAGTAAAAGCATATTAGCAATTATACTTAGGTTCATTTGCAATCAGAGATATACTTAAGGGATAATTACACATTTAAAATGAATCAACTTCTACTATTTGCAAGAGAGTATACAGGTCAAATCATATAATAACTTTTAAGCCAGCATTTTTCAACCTAGGTCATACAGATTCTAGCACGAAGAGAGAGGAGTAAACATGGGTCTCCACTTGGAATGTGTAGACTCTCTGACTCTAGAATGGTAGAGATCTTTGAAAGAGTAATTATGTTGGGACTAAACAAGGTAACAGAAGACAGAATACCCTTAACTGAGGCTAGTTTTCCTGTTAAAGAGGGCTCATTAAAGGTTCTTAATCGAAGAAACAATGGATTAAGATACACAGGACATTGTACTTGGTGAATAGTGAGAGTTAAATATAGAGCATCACTAGAAAGATCATGGACTATACTCTATTCAGTCGTATGAGTCATCTGTTTGCATGTTTTCTTCTTAAAAACATATTTATGTAATTTTCTACAGTTCCTTGATTAAGATGCAGGGCATTTTCATATTCAGCTAACAGAACTTACACAATAGTTGTGGTTAAGTAAGGATTTCTTCTATATCCGAGGATAACTTGTTATGTTTAAAATAACAGGAATGTTAAATAGACTACCATCAGGCTGCTGTTAAATGACAGGGGCAAAGGACAGTTAGCAACTGTGAACACTTGGTACTCAACAGGTGTTGCCAAGCATATTCAGGTAGAACGTTTAAAAGAACAAATGGAAACAATGTTAAAGGGAGGTGACAACCGTTCCATAAGTCTGAATTTTTAATTAGATAAAGCTCAGTTTATGATAACGTAAAGTTAGGAAACAAAGGTTAAGTATGAAGCTAGTAAAACAGTGCACTTAATCTAACAAAATATGCCATTCTAAAAGGAGATGTGACATAATTCTCATTGTATCTTTAATTTCAAGAATTGAACTTGTATGTACAGGTACAGTAAAAAACCCAGAACAAGATTCTGCTAGAGTGCTTAGAGCTACAGGACAGACTGTGAGGACATGCAAACATCGGCATATAAGATGACACGCGATCAACACATTTAAGAGCAGTGTGGGCTGGAGATGACTCAGTGGTTAAGAACACATGCTGCTCTTCTAGAGGACCTGTGTTGGGTTCCCAGCACCTACATGGCAACGCACAACCACCTGTGGCTCCAGTTCCAGGAGTTCAGATGTCCTTCTCTGACGTCTGCTGGAACCAGGCACCCATGTGGTGCTTGTACATATGTAGGCATAAATTTAAAACCAAGAACATATGCAAGCCATGTGCATATGCATCCAAAGTGGCAACAGCTGTGCTAAAGTGGCAGGTCAATGGTACATTTTAAATAATTTATTACTATCAAAGGCACCTTTACAATGTTGGAACCAACTTGTATTTAAAAAACTACACCTTGTTAAGAAGTAAGTTCCATGAAAGATTTGTTTTTCTTACCTACCTCAGTGGAACAATTCTTTTGTTTTATTTCTTGTTTAAAGTTAGTGGGATACTGGACAGAAGCTCTAATTTTTCTTTCTATGCACTCTTGTCTAAGTCTGTTTAATTATGTGTGTGATGTGCAAATGTTCTTGCATCCAGGGCTCTCAATGTTGATCCCAGTTTACATATTATTATTTAGTCTCCTACTCCACCCAGATTATTTTCTATGCCATCCACTAAGTATGGTATACTAAATAGGGCATGTAATTATGGAATAAAGTTTCTATTCTTTTTATGTTTAAATTGTTTTTCAAAGCTAGTCCTGATTTGAGTTCTGCCACAAAACCTTGGGTAATTATTATTATAGATTATACACATCATGGTGATATTTTTCAGAATTTCATAGAACAGAATAAACTGTCCATGAAACAGACACTAAGGAGCTTAGCTGTATTCATTTGGTGTTACTGTTTCAATGTTAGATAGGCTACATTATCTTGAAGGTAGTTCATATGAATGCTTGAGTAAAAGTTCCTCAGCCTCAAGTAATCCCATAGAGTACAAATTGATCATTAAGGGAAAAATACCTTAACAGTGAAAAAGTCAGATGGACCCAATTTTAAGAAAGTAATCAAATTTAATATTACAAAAATAGGATTAGCTGACATTATGTGCTTTGTTATGAAGATATAACAGCATTCACATTTCATTCCTACCAAACCAAGCATAAATGTGATGTGAGGAAACAATTAAGAAATTCAAACTGAGGCGCATTCTGCAAAGCTAGCCTATCACCTCAAAAACGTCAATGTCATGGAAGATTAACACAAACTGGGGAATTGACAGTTAAGGAAATGTAAAAGCTAATTATAGTGTACAAGCTCTGATTATATTCTAGATTAAAAAACAGGAATGAATTTTTAAAAAAGCTAAAAGGTTATTAGTGAGAAAATAAAAAATATTGAGTATATAACTACACATTAGCTCATAGAGTTTTATCAGTATCATTGGATTGTGTTGGCATAGAGGAATGTCCTTTACTTCTACATTCAGATGGTATGATATCCTTCCTCATCATGGAGCATGTGACATTAGAATGACTATTTATGTACAACCTGGAAAATCAAACTTAACAGCATAGGGGAATTCAACAAATACCCTGGCACTTTTCTGTACCTTTGCAAATTTTCACAAAGGAAAGTGTCAGGATTAGTGAGGTGGCTAAGTGTGTAAAGGCACTTGCCAGAAGGCCTGACAACCTGAGTTTGAGCCAGGAAAGACAACCTACTCTTGTTGTCCTCTGACCTTCACATGTGCCCTCTGACCATGCATGTGCATATCTGTCTGTCTGTCTATCTATCTATCTATCTATCTATCTATCTATCTATCTACACACACACACATTTCAATACACAAATGTACTAAAATTTTTACTTAAAAAGGAAGGTGTATGTGTGTTGTAGGAGTGTACCATAAAAAATTCTTGGCTAACTGATTTGTATTTGGGTAGGTCCATAACAAATAGCTATTATAACTTCAAAAAAAAATAACATGGTTAATTTCTTGTTATTTAACTGTGATTGAAAATGGACTTCCTCATATAATATATCCTAATTATAGTTTCCCTAAGCTCTACTCTTCCCAGTTTCTCTCCTCCAATCTGGATCCACTCCCTATCTGTCTCTCATTAGAAAACAAACAGACTTCTAGGAGATAATAATAAGATAAAACATAATATGATAAAGGAAACTTCTAATAATATTGGTATGCTATATTTGGGACTTGGTCTTATCCACTGAAATCTAGCCCTATGTAAGACAATATTTCCTATAAAACAATGCAGTCTCTTTTTCTGTTAGCTTGTCTGTATGCACATACACAGAATTTTAATTTGCTGATTTAGATTGTGTAACTGTATGATATGAATAAGAAAATATGAAAAACAGATCCATAGTAATTTTTCAAGGAAAATTTTCTATTTGTAATTCAAAATGGTGGAACACAGAAAACTGTGAATGTTCAAAATATAGACTGAGAAATCCCTTGCAAAGTGATTTCTAGCTATTCTTTCTCTTGGAGTGGAGTCAGGAGATTCCCTAACCCTGCAGCATTACATACTTGTTCCTCCTCCAGGACTGGTGAGCACCAGAGAAGGATGTGGGGCCTCCATGCTTTTATGGAGTGTGGCCACTGCAATAATTTTTCTCTTATGTATGCATAGCTTTGTGACATCTTCATCTGCCTTAACATCTTCTGCAGTTCTCTGCTTCACAGCAGCTCCAGGATCAAAATTAAACACCTGGAAAAAACCACAGATTCTGTTTATAGTATGTTTATGAAAACATGTAATAAAAAAACCTCTTGTTTACAAAGAGAAATGCTGTGCATATATTAAGCTGTAAATAGGAAATAAGCCTTTAAGGTTTTAAATGGAAGGAAAACAACTTTATATAATTTAAAAATACTTTTGGCCAAATAATATTTTTTAGTGACAAACAATGAAAATTATACAAATTTTATGATAGCTAAGCTAATTAAACATAGGGAAGGGTATAAAATCTAATAATGTTTCTAATTTAGATACTTCCTGATGGCATGACAGCACAGAAACAAATGGAGCACACTGTGAAAAACGTGAAAAGCCACAGCATCCTATATTCTTATTTCCTCATAACATTCCTGTATGCATTTCCCTGTTGTTTGCTTTTATTGCTACATTAATATTACCTCCTTGCTGATCTAAAATTCTATTGTATGTCAAAAATTTTTATTTATCATATAAATTTCTTTAAAAAATATGGTAATATACAAGAAAGAAAAAGGTGTTTATTATTGTTAGGGTTTTAAAACCTTGTTAGGGTTTTAAAATTAGCACTAAATTTCATTTATCTGAAATTCCATTTCAGAGAATAATTATCTATTTTCATAAAAATTAATATTTCAGCATTTTAAAATCACAATACTTTTTACTTTGTAAAGCAGTAAGAATATTTCACATTTTTTCTGTGAGAGTTGAACTTTGTGATTTTAAGAGTATCTGCCAATGCCGTGTGAAGAATAACATTACAGATATGATTACAGATATGAGTGGTCACAGCAGCGGATGAAGGTGCTGTACAGTCAGCATGGCTCCAACAAAAGGTGCAATGAAATGTCTAATATGTCACCTTTGAAAATAACTCAAATTATTTTTCACAATCTTTAAGCATTCCAAAGTGCACATAAATAATTAAAATAAAAACAAGACTAGAAACTAATGTATAAGTGAGATGCCAAATGAGAAAAAGCAAATACATGAAATATCTACACCAAAACAAAAACCGAAACCCTGCTGTAGCTCTACCGTGAAGCAGTTACCTTGGGAAGAATAAGAGGACATTCCAAGCCACACTTGCATGTTCCATCAGTAAGCAGGTATGTCTTAACCTGCTCCAAGCAAGATAACAAAGACCCACTGGGACTGTAAAAATAGTTTAAGAAACATCAGGAAATAATTTTGACTTACACACATTATAAAAAAGCATAATTTATAGACTTACTGTCTCTTCAAAAGATATTATTTTCATAGTAAGGAAAGTCATTTTCTTTCCAATATTATGTTAGCTGCTAAATTATAGACTTAACACTACCTCTTTCTTTGGAATCTAAATATTTCTCAGAAAAACTCATATTTTCATAGAAACTGAAAGAAAGTATTTTGAAAACCAGGAATGGATTTAAAGCTGTGAAAACTTGTATTCTTAAAAAAGGACAGAAGCAGGTAAGAAAGGAGAAAAGCGCGTAAAAGCAATGCTATTTATTTGAACCATAAGATCTGTTTTAATCACTTTGAGGAAAAAGTGAAATGACGACATGCTAAGGTTCAAACAGAGAAGTTGTAAAGCACACAAAAGTTGTAGGTAACAATTTCATCCTGTGTCTACGGCCTGTTTCTGTGGAAGCAGAGGTGCTTCCATCCACGTTTCTACCCATCCCCGCAGTATGTTTCTTTGAAGATGGGTAAGTGTGATTCAGTTCAAATTCCACTGAACGGAAAGATTGTACAGAAAGGGAAAGCGGTATTAGGCAGAACTGACAAAAGATGGCAAACCTTTTGAAGTAATACAGTGTTAGGTAGTCACAAAGAGCTGGATAGGTCTGCAGGCTCAGGTTTCCAGGCCATGAAGTCAGTAAAATAAGTAAGCGTGGATTCACTTCAAGTCTATACTTAAGTACTAAGTTAGATGAAAGGGTAAGTCTGTCATATTTATTTACATCAGGGGCTTATTTAAAAACAGAATTGGCATTTTAGGACATTTTATTATTAATAGGTTGATTTTTACAACATGAACACATACTGAAATTTATATATACTCTGAGAACATTTTATTTATGACTATTAAGAAGAACCTTCCCTTAAGCCTTGTGGTCAAATCCAGAACAATAACCTGTTGCATATGGAAAGTATCACTCCTGGTTAGACTCTATTCTGCCTGCACAGAAACACAGGCAGTACTTGAATGGGGCTGGGTCAAGATGCAACTCATACCGTGTTCGTGGAAAATTACACAAGTAACTTTAGCACAAAGAAAAGTCTAAGAAAAACCCCCAAATTAGTTAAATGATCTATTTTGGGTGCTTTAGATGACATGAAAGGATAATAATTTCACACTGTAGGCTGGAATTTCATGATAGCAGACAGGGGCACAGATGCCTATATAGGTCTGATAAGTTTAATAAAACAGTGTCACTGAAATGTATCATACTGATTTTTTTCCTATGAAGAATTAGTAAGTTTAATTAAGAAATGCTCAATATTTTACTTATAGGAAAGTATATGGATGGCAATCTAGAGGGATTTAATTGTAAAATTTAGCCTAAAGTGAAGAATTCCTAAAGTCTATTAAGAATACCCCAGACACTTAAAAAATACTTCCTATCTCTCAGTTAGTCTTTTTCTTCAATTGTAGGTCTTTACTTAACTTTTGGGAGTAATAATTAACGTAAAAATAGATACTTCTTAAATCACAGATAAAGGTTAAAGGATTGGAAACAGGTGGAAAACATAACATTTAGCTTCCATGCTATGAGGCAGGGACAGCTGGAAACTAACCAAGGACTGGAGAGTTCTGTGCTGGAAGGGACAAGCAGAAGGTAGACTAGCTTCCTTCCCACAAATGCCCCAGCAGTAATTTAATTGGCCCAGCAGAATAGATCAGATCCATGCCAGCTTGATTTAACGCGAAAGCATTTTAATTTTACCTTATCTGGGAAGTTCCTCTCTTAAGAATTCTTGGTGTTCAGATTTGACTTAGAGATGTCATGTTAAGAGGATTATCAGAATTCATGATTAGGGAGATTCGGACACTCACAAACAAGGTAACTGTGAATTCTTAGACCTTAATTTGGCCTTTGACTCCTAGACTTGACCTGATTTTTGCTCACAGCAACATGAAAAGCTGATTTCAAAAGTAGTTATCAAGACGTTGGAATCACTTGTTCCAGGCTGGATATAAATTTTTTCTTTATAGATCATGAACAGTCATGAACACAAATATGTTACCAATAACTTGTAGTGTTGTATTAATAATAAAATATTTCTGAAAATCTATGAACAACATTGGCAATAAGAATACTTTGAGAAGATTAATCATGAATGCTTGTGTATCTTATTTCTAGGAGTTGATTACACATTGTTTACTTTCTTAGTCCTTCACCATGATTAACAGAGAAAACTTCTGAAATAACAGAAAAAAGAAATGTATATGACAAAGGAATTTCAATTGGAATTGGTTTACCTGAATAAACATCTTACCCAAACCAAACAAACTCATATCTAAACTGACTCTTGAGTTATGGCATATGATTCTTTATGTTCATATAGCAAAAAATGCCTCATTCATATTTTTTTTGTTTATATTTTGTTATTCTAAGGACAGTGGTTCTGGTATACCAGACTGGCTTGTGACTCACTATGTAGTGGAAGATTGTTCTGAAACCCTGGGCTTCCTATCTCTTTCTACAAATGCTAAGAGTATAGGCATGCACCACCATGCTCATCAAATATATGTCTTTATAGAACTGAAGAACTGTTGAAGGTAGATTACAAAGGCCACACTGAAAGCAATACATACAATATATGTATAGTGATGTGCTATGTATTTTAAAAATTTCTGATTTTAAATTGTATCACAAAACATACATATCCAATTTTCATTATTTATTAAGAAACTTTAAAGTAATGAATTTAGAGATCAATTATTTAATAAAGAAGGCTAAAACTTTGTTTTTCAGACTGAGTCTCACCATGTAGTCCTGGGTAACCTAGAACTTGCTACGTACATCAAACTGGTCTTGAAATCACAGAGAGCTACTTGCCTCTCCCTCCCAAGTACTGGGATAAAAGGTATGCACTAACTTCATTAACAGCCAATTTATTCCATTTGATTTATTCTAACAGACACATCCACCCCCACCCCTACACACCTGCATGCATTTATATACATGCCCCCCCAAACCATGAAAGAGCATGCCATGCACAGAGTGACTGTGTTTGCTTTTGCTATTGCATGTAGAAAAACTGATTACAAATCTATACAGAAAAGATAAATGTTACTTTTAGTTAAGGAGTCTAACAATGAAAATTGCTAATTAGCTTCAGAGAAGCCAGATGAAGTACTCTGAAACAGGGTGGTATTCTTAAGAGATGTTGGGTCTATTTCCAGTATTTCACATTTTCCTGTGAGTATAGTATTCTTGTTTACATGTTTCTTTTAGAAAGTTTTGTATTTTCTTTTTTTTGAAAGCTTGATAGTTCATATATATATATATTATTTCTTTATCCTTATTACAGAGAAGCAGAAAGACAAGTTTACACAGACAAGTAATGCATAAATAATAATAATTGATAATCTAAGAAAATTTACATTGCCGAACAGCATAGAATAAAAATAAAAATACTTGCGTATTTCTAGCACAGAAGTCATTTATTCAAGTCTGTGTTAAGTGCTGTCAGTCTGAATATTTTGTTTCCTTAAAGAGGATCATCCATTTATTGCCATAATCTTGAAATTGTAAACTTGGAGGTAACAGAGCTCACCTGATATAAAGCACGCCATTATGATCCACACGACGCTGCCAACCCACAGGGACCTGTATAGCTGGAAGACCTCCTTTCTCGTCTCCTCCGTCACACTCTTTGTCTCCATTCATTTTCTGTGTCTGCTTGGGGTGCTCCAAAGATATCAGCAATAAGATGATGTCCTTCTATTACAGAGCATGGTGGCCTTCAAAACAGGGCCAGCACAGCACAGTTTTCCCGGACTACGAAATATATGGGGAAACTTCGGCTCAGTTTGGAACCAAGTCCTTCAAATCTGCCATTGTGAAAATGTTTCCCATTATAATCTACATTAAATAAAAAATATTTCCTTCCTAGGCATGGTCTATATAGGCAAAAACAAATACTCTCAACCAGGGAAAATCATAATTCACTTATGCTGGTACCTGTCTGAAACAGAACAGGGAGGGATGAAAAGTTTTTAGTTGTACATTTTGTCTTGAACCTTGATGCTGGGCTAAAAGAACCTCTACTGTCTAGAAACTGGACTGTTTTGATACCACCAGCCAGTTAATGTCTCCAGTACTACCCGCCTTTATAGGCCACATTCTTTAAGCTTTCTCTTTAT
>CAJQZJ010000102.1:160721-194747 GCA_907164525.1 Lophiomys imhausi | reverse complement strand
AATCAGATATATTTATCCTTCTCAGCTCTCTGAGGTGGTTGAAGAATAGACAGCTTGAGTCTCATAGCTAAATTTTGAGTTGTGTAGGAATCAAGAGGGCGTTCTAGATATAAGAAGATGGTTATAATAGTGATGCAAGTTAGTATGAAAACTAAGTCAGTTATAGAACTTTAAACTCATGGAGATGGTTAGAAGGTAGAAGGTTAAAGTCAGGGGCCAAATATGTATGAACTGGACATTGGGAAGGTATACTGGGCCATTTAGCTCTCATAAATGTGGCATATTTAATTCTGCTATTTTGTATAGAATTTACTGTTATAAGAGAAAGAACCATTTGTTGGAATGAAAAGAGAAGCTGTTGGGGGGGGGAGAGGGTGGAAGGGTGGGACAGGAAGGGGGATTAGGGAAGGGTTTGTGACTGAGATGTAACTTGAAAAAAATAAAGTACTTATATATATAAAAAAAAGAATACTGTCCTAGTGTTTTAAGAATGGGATGTAATTTAATATCAAGAAGTTATCAATAATAGCACAATTCACAAATAAAACAAGCTATGCCTGAACATCTGAAATGGGAGTGATGAAATGAACTGGAGAACTGTCAAACACCAGGATTCAGAGGGGATTTTAAGCTGATTTCAAAAGATTTAAGTGAGAAATTAATAGGTGGTTAAGTAATACATGTGCACAACTTAACAGGTTTAACAGTGCAAGAGGGCATGCAACTAGTCAGTCTGCATTCTTAGACTCTCTATGTCTAAACTGGCTAAAGTCTCTCAGGGGTGTTTCATTAGGGAAGCGAGAAACCATTTTACAGTGAAGGCTACTGTACATTTAGACATAGGCTTTATGTGCGCCTTCACCCAGAGATAGGGTAAAGCACATACTCATTTCATTGAAAGGCAGGAACTGAGTTTATAGATGTGGCAAACCGTGGTAGACGATGTAAAAGTAGAAAATATTTATAGAGGAAAATTCAGGGTGTGAAGAATAGTGCCACATAGTAACAGTTCCGGTGGCGCTGAGGCTGGTAATGCCATCTATCACTTGGCTGAGTCTCCTGTGTTATGCTTCTCTCATAAATGACCCACTTACAGGCTCAATGATTGTTCTACTTCTGTCTCCCTCTTATTGCACTTTTGACTGTGACTGTATTTATTTATACTTCATTCAATACCAAAGAGCAGTTAGTACTAGAACTGTGCTAGGTTCTAGGAATACAAAGATATACGTGTTATGGTATGAATTTCTGTGCCTTCTCAGGTTGGACATTTTGGCCTCTAGTCTAGTCGACGATGGCATTGGGAGGTGAGTATCTGAAAGGTGCTCAGTTCACGGGTACAGATATGTGGGCCTGAGAGGGATCTCTCCAACTCTGCAAGGTTACAGTAAAAAGACAGGCATGTATGGAACAGCAGGGGAGCTCTTAATAGATAATGCCCAGGAAGGTGTCTTGATCTTGAACTTCTCAGCCCCAGGAATGGTGAGAAATTCATTTCTGCTGTTTAGAAGCCATAAAAATTTAGAAGCCTAGACAGTGCGAAAGAACTAGGAGATAATATTTTGCTTTAAAGTGCTTATGTGGAAGTTTTAAGGTAAAACTAAAAATTGAACCATAATTTTACTGTGGAATAATAACTACTGTAAATAATTGTACATTTCAATTATTTGTATTTAGAAGTACACATTAAAAATAGTTTCACATAATAAACAACAGTGTTTCACCACTATATACAATGTGTTTTGTAATATTTCATTTATTCAAAATAAAAGAATTAGTTATAGTCTCACAGCTAAGCTTTAAGTTATTTAGGAATTAAAAGGATGTTCTATATCTAAGAAGATGTTTTTAAGTTGGTAATGCAAGTTAGGATAGAAACTGAGTTAGGTATAGAACTTTAAATTCATCGAGATAGATTAATAATAGAATATTATTATTAGCTGCCAAAAACATATGGACTGGACATTGGGAATGTATGTTAAACTGTATAATTTTCATAATTGTTGCCTAATTATTCATATTATATTGTATTTTTTGTTATAAGACAAAGAGCCTCTTATTGGACTAAAAAGAGGAAATGTGATTCTTGTTCCTGGAGTCTGAACATTGTCAACTGTAAAGACACTGCCAATTGTTCTTAAAGAAACTGTATTGCTTCTAAATATTTCTCATGTAGTAATGTGTCTTGTTTTCTTTTTCTTGAAAACTGTATAGATATATAAAATTTACTTATTTTATATATGAATGTTTTGCATGTATGCACGTACATATGCCACATGTGTAGAGTGCCTGTAGAGGCCAAAAGAGGATGTCAAAACTGGAGTTAGAGACAGTTTTGAGCTGCCATGTGTGTGCTGAGAACCACAATTGTGTTCTTTATAAGAGTAGGAATTGCTCTGAACTTCTGAGCCATCTCTCCAGCTCCTCTTTTTGCAAATATTGAATCATTACCAGTTTGTATTTTTTCCTTGGATACTTTGGTATGGCATTAAATATTTTCCCAAAACATTACTTTCAATGGTTGGGATGGATTTTTAGTAATTGATGTGTTACCTTACTTATTTTCATTTATTTTGTGGGTATAGCTTTTCTTCAAAACTCCCAAGACCATAAACAAATCTGATAAATGTTCCTGCACATATAGCTACACACATCTTAATAATTCACCCAGAATTATTTGCTAAAGTAGAAGTGTATAATTTTGGGGACTTCAGACATTCCTTAAATATATGAAGAAGTCCTAGGAAAGCATTTAAGGTCATGTTTCTGAAACTTTTGAAGACTATACACTGTATTCTTTTGCAAAATGTTAACATGTATTCTACTTGCTTCCAGGATCAGGTAATCTTATCTCTTATAGAGACTCATCATTCGAGATGCAGTCATACTTTCTTTTTATGACTTGCAGTAAAAAAACTGAACACTTTCTCCAGTTTTCCAAATTTAGCTTTTTAATATTACTATACTTCAAAAAAAAAAAGAGCCCTATATTCCACAACACACTTCCCTGCTTTCCCTTGGAGACCAATCCCTTGGAGACCAATCTTGTTTATGTGAGTTCATAAAACTGTAGTAAAACAGGTTAAAACAGAAAAGACTGTGATATTCAAGCTACCCCTGTGTAATTAGCATTTGGGATTTAACATTCAGTTTATGTGTCAGGCTAATCTGTACTTATTTCAGACAGTTCTGTAATGATGAAAGTCAAATGCAAGTGTTTATGTATGTGTGTGTTTTGAGGGAGATACCTGCTATAATTCTACTAATGTTTTCATTTTTTTCTGTTTCCTTTCAATATGCAAATCAGTTTCTGAAAATTGGCTTTTAGAGAATTGAATTTCAGTAGGTTGATTTTCTTTTGTTGCCCTGGCTTCTTCTGACCATTCAGAATTTAAGTAAGATGTTACTTTCCCCCAAAACTATAATGTAAACCACAGGTACTCCTTTATTCATATTTAATACACGGATGCTTCCTATTTTCCACTTATTAACAGCATTAATCTGTTTACAGACTCTCTTTTCACAGGAATACAAAACACTTTGAGCAGAGACCTTGACTCACTCTATTCTACCTACATTCATGCTTCCTTTATTAATCAATTTCTGGTAACTGTGTATATTCTAGACAACATGATTTTATATTCTGATTTTTATCACTTAAGCTTATGAGACATTTTAGCATCACAAGTCTAAAATGAGAGAAGTTTTAAAAGAAGCCAATGAATGTATGCATGGTGATAAAGTCTAAGAAGTAATTTTGTGCTCTAGATTTATCCTTAAGGATATCACAACTTCTGAATGGCAACTTCATTACAGAAGAAAAGGTTTCTATGAAGATTGGCATATTTATTTGTGAACTATCAGTTTTATTAAGTGACATATATTAATTGTGTTAATAAAGGAACTATAAAATAAATGCAACAATAGAAAAATTAAGCTTATGTTTTAAGAGGGTGCTATTAATGCAATAGACCCTTTTCACTCTGTTCCACTATGTCTTGTCAAGATAAGAATAAATTAATTATGCATTAAGTGTATTTTAAAAGTCATAATCAAAACACTATGGATATAAATATTAGAGAATATGAATCATAAAAATACTAAATTGCCATTCTTCATAAATCTTTCTGAATGACATCAAATGCCTTAAAGTCATTGGAATAATGTCAAACAAACTTTATTAATACTAAACATAATATATTGGCCTTTGCATGATGATATTCTGTATCGATGCACATGGTCTCATGATTGGTGGATGAACTTAGATAGTAGCACAGAATTAACAACCAGTGATTATTCAATTATTGGGGACAGACTGTATATTAAGTTAAATATGGACATTATTTGATATAGCTAAATCATCACCACACTTTTTATAATATGATTTTAAACGTGGCTCATGAACTATTTATAAGTAGGAAGTCTACCTACATCCTGCATTGGTAAGACTGAATACTTCCCTTTTCAAACAAATGGTCAAGTTTCTTAGAAAACAATCCTCTGTGCTTATATTCCAAAAAGTATATGTACAACAATGAATGTGACTGGAATAAAATACAGTATTAGCACTATAGAGAGTTGTATCTAAATGACTACAACCTAATTGTCATTTGATTGAATAATAAATGAAATAACTACAAATTTTTGGTTGTTAAATTATGCTTGTTAGAGTAGCCATAGGTGACATTTCCCCTAATTATCTTTTCATAAAATATTATTTAAATGTATCCTTCATTACACCTATCCAATCTTATATATTTTTTTAAACTCAGACATCAGGAACAAAATGAGTAGTGATATCCACAGAGTTTGTGTGAGATCATACATAGTTTCTTAAAAGAGAACCATTTTAGCATGGCACTGATACTCACTGCATACTGAGAGTGGTCATGGAAATGTGCTTACCAAAGAAAACTAATTCACAAAGTATTCAAGTTAGAGACTTGGAAGGAGATTTCAAAAGCCCAACATGAAGCAGAAGACAAATCAAAAAATGTCAAACCTGAAGAAAATAAAATCTTTAATAAATAAATTTAAAAAATATACTAGTTATAAAAAGGAGAGTTTTGGACCAAGCCCCATTTACATGCTTGGCTTGTCCAGGGCTTATATGGCACAACAATAGAAAATTAATCGGTGGTATTTAAATCAAAAGAGTTCAATGAAAACATACAATTCTTATTTACCTGAGAAACTGGACAGTGAGTGTGGTAATGGTAGGTCAACATTCCTGCCTTGCCACAGCCACCTGGAGCACAGCGGTGGCTGCTTCCCCAGACAGGGCTCGGGTCCCCAGCTTGCTTTAGCAGCCTCCTGCCTCATTCCACCATTTTGGACTCTGCAGGAGGTTAGGTTTCCAACTTCTGGAACAGAAAAGATTTTGAGATAAGGGCTGAAACACCCACTTTAGCCTTGATAAGAGGCAAAATGATTTTTTTAATTCATTATTTAAACTATATTTTCATTTCTTTAAAAAGGGTAGAGGTTGCGCTCTCTGTGGGCTAGCACACACTCTGTATATAAAGGAACACCACTAAACCAGCTAAAGTCATAAGCACACAGATAACTAACTGCCTTATTAATGATGCTGAGCTGACCCTTTGCCTGGTGATTTCTGAGTCAGTGACTACATGAAGAACTTCTAACCCAGGTATCTTTTACCTCTGCACTGTTTGCAATATCATGTTACCAGTAGCTTAGAGTACCAAATTTGTGTGAAGCACTGTGACGCCATTGGAAACCTAAACAATAGAACATGGTCCACATCTCAAGATACTATATGGGAAGATAAAGGTGAGGAGTTAGATGGCGAGATCACCACTTAATGGTCCTGGCTATGGTGGAGATAAGTACGGAACGTTAGAAGAGCATAGAACGAGTCTACTTTTCAAGGATAAGGGAGGTGGAGGGCAATGCCTACAATCTAAGGCTGCACAGAGGTTAGACAGGCAAAGAAAGGTCACCAGGGGACGAGAGGCTGAACTCATTCAAAAGGTTTCCATTCCAAAACTCTAATATGAAAGAGTTTATATTTCTGCCTACTGATAATGCTCCCAACACTGTACTCATCTTTAGCTAATAATCGGACATAAAGGTCTCATTATGTCAGACCTTTAACTTTGTGATAGGGTAAGGGATAAAGTTGTGACTATTTGCCTGATTCTTGAAATGGAAAATGATGATGTGACATCTACAGGATCTAATTGTCCTATTTTTTAAAAAGTACTATCAAATAATGGTTATTTATTTCAATAAGAAAGGACTATTAGAAATTAATCCATAAAAACAAAAAGTTGAAAAGGAAGCTGGGTGCACCAACACCCTGAGAGGTGGAGGCAGGAGGCTCAAGAGTTCAAAGTCAACCTTGGCATTTTGTAAAGTGAGTTTGATGCCAGCTTTGGCTAATGGTGCCCCTATCTTACACACAAATACAAACAAGCAAACAAGTTGAAAGGAGCTACACATAGACCAGGATGTCCTAGACAATGTGGTTTCAAGTTATAGGAACAATATCCTTCTTTATGAAAGGGATCCTGAGTGAAGATGATGGCTAGGTGCTAAACAGACAAATGCACAGATGATATTAGAATTATGTTATCTTCTAGAAACATTCTGGACACTTTATACATATGTATGTTACTTCATTTAATCTTTAGTACAACTCTATAAGACAAGTACTTTTAATATTTTTATTATAGAGTGACTCATGCAAGAAAAATGAAGCAACTTTACCTCCTAGTTTTTGTTTAATTCATATACACTTTCTTTCACCTCAAGTATTATCATTAGCATTTATACATTTTGCTATCTATCCTATTCCACTGTCTCCTCTGAAAAGGCATGCATTGTAAGGATGGGGATACAGTAGACATCATAACAGACAAAAATCCTTGAGTTTTTTTTTTTTTTTTGCTTCGAGTTCAATAACTTCTCCAAGATTAACTTTGTAGCATGTTTAACCTCTTAAGACACAAAGTACTTTACAAGTGCTTGAGTTAAAATATTTGCCAATTTTTTTTCTGAGTGAATCATAAACACAGTTGATCATTAAACATATCCTTGCCGTGCTCATCCCCTCACTGTAAGATGGGGAGCTACTCAATACAGTTACTGCTTTGAAGAACACGTAGGAATCAAAACAAGGTAGAAGCATGAAGAATACCTAGGGCATAACATGGGAAATATTTGTATTTCATGCTATTATTCCCTCAATCAGAAAATGTTATCTAAAATATCAACCCATCTTTCATCCCCACCATCATAATACAGGCCTAACTAAATATTATTGCAATTTTCATAATACCATGAGCTGGAACTGACCTGAAAGCTTCCTTCTTGAGGATCGGCTTTCAAGGTACCAGAAGGCACAATGCGAACTTCCAAAGGAAGGAAGCAACCAATGGTCCTACGCAGCTATGATGCCTATGAACCCAACAATAATAACCATGGCATGATAAGCCTAAGGGTGGAGCAGTGGCATGCATAACTTGGTGGTAACCAAAAGCTCTCTAACTGGACTTAAGAATTACTCAATAAAAGGGAAATCATGCCTGGTATCACAAACTTAGCCAACTAATCCATGCTAGAGAAGTTATGGATCCTGGAGGAGAACATACAACCTCCACTTTACTAAAACAGCAGAATCCCTAATTACATTCTACATATTTGTCTTTGTATCCACAGATAAGTATAGTCCTCACTCCTTATCAAGGAAACTTCTCTTTGTCAAAGACAGAGACTCTTGTGAAAAGGCACAATCAATCAAAATGCAAAGTTGTGGAGCCCAGCCCCAAAATATATCTACAGTTCAACACCTAAGGCCTAGAGATCAAGAGAGGGCTGAAAAATTGTAGAAGGCAGAGGAACAGGGAGTTTATTATGAGATTATGTGTCCTAGGAAGGTGTGGTGGTTTCAATAAGAATGGCCCTCATTAGCTGGAAGATGATAGCACATGCCTTTAATTCCAGCACTCAGAATGCAGAGGGAGGTGGATCTCTGCATTCAAGGCTAGCCTGATCTACAGGGAAGGTTCCAGGACAGCCAGGGCTACACAGAAAATCTTGCCTGAAAAAAACTAACCAACCAAACAGATAAACAAAAGGAATGGCCCCCATAGGTTCATATATTTAAATGCTTAGTCACCAGGGGCTGGCACTATTTGAGAAGGATTGGGAGGTGTGGCCTTGGGCCTTGTTGGAGAAGTGTATTACTGGGGGGTGGGCTTTGAGATTTTAAAAGCCCACACCAGGCCCAGTCTCTTTGTTGCTCTTGACCCGTGGATCACAATGTAGCTCAAGTCCTTTTCTGGCATCACCCATGCTGCCACGTGTGCTCCTCACCATAATAATTTATTAGATAGCTGAAATTGTAATCTAGCCTCCAGTTAAGTGCTTTCTTTATAAGAGTTGTGTTGGTCATGCTGTCTTTTCACAGCAATAGAACAGTGACTATGACAGAATGTCAGAAACTAAACCCATGAAGTCCTATCAACATGACTGCCTAAACAAGAGCCTAACAAGAACAAAAAAGACACGTTGACATGGACAAGGGAAAGTCTAAGAGGCATCCTTTCTACAGAAAGAGCTACAGGCAACCAAGGATTGCTGAGAGTGGGAGGAACAGTCTTCCTCAGGGAAGAACACACCAATTAGTAATCTAATACCAAATAGTTAGCTCTAAAACCAAACATCATGCATTCAGGCCGGTTGTACTTGTATATTTAGAAATTTATTTAAATATGTATGTAACAACAATTAATGAAGAGTCCATGGAAAGGAAGGAAGAGCATATGGTAGGCTTTGGTGGAAGGAAAGGGAAGGTGGAAATGATGAAATTATATTATAATCTCAAAAAGTGGAAGTAATAAAAAAAGAATAATGCTGCAAGCAATATTTCAGACCAGAGAAGAATAAGCATAGCCAAGAGAATATGGGAGGAAAACAAATGGAGCTATAATTACTAAAACACAAAAAATAGGACTAAGAACACAAACAGGAAAAACAAAAAACGAAAATGACTGCAATAGACACACTAAGACAGAACATCAGAAACTAAACCCATGAAGTCTTATCAACATGACTGCATAAACAAGAGGCTAACAAGAACATAAAAAGACATTTTGACATGGATGAGGGAAAGTCTAATTCATTAATAACTTTAAATTTAATGGCTTTAATTTCTCAATTAATAGACACAGGTTAGTTGAATGTATTAAGTAATAAAACTCATTTTTCTGGTATCTTCAAGAAATTAATCTTCTTTCCAAAATAGGAACCACCTTAAAGTGAAAGGATGGAAAAGTATTCTAAGTCAATGCACTCAGGAAGGAAACATGTTCTGCTATCCTACTATCTGACAAATAGACTTCACACTAAAGCAAATCAGGAAAGATAAAGATGAGCACTTACTTCTAGTTAAAGGAGCAATAAACTAGGTAGTTACAATTACAATCCTAAACACACATGCACCAAATTCAGGCACATCCAATTTTATAAAAAAGCATACTATTAGACTTAAAGACACAGATGAACTCCAGCTCAGTAAGAACAGCTGATTTTAATATACTACTTACTCCTACAGCAGGCCTTTAGAAAAATAATAAAAAGAGAAACATGTCTGCCCTATAGCTGGGAAGAGAAAGGGGTGGAAGTTGGGACTTCCTGGGAGTGGAAATAGGAATTCTGGGAAGAAGAAAGGGGAAGGCCTTTTTTTTACCAGGAGACACAAGGGGAGACAGATGTGACCAGAGGTTTGGAAGGTATAGCTAGCCATGTGGCTAGATGGGGATAGGTGGTTCGGTTAGCTAGTTGAGAGTCTTCCCAGCTAAGGCCTAAGACTGAAACATTAAAAGGCCTTCGTATCTTTATTTTTATGCCTGAAGGACCACCCAACTCATAACAATACACAACAAAAATTTTAATCACCATAGATGGTGAAAACAAGATATTAAACAATATCTATGTACAAATCCAGTCCTATAGAAGGTACTAGAAGGAAAACTCCAACCCAAGGAGGTTAGCTACATCCAAAACCTATGCAAATAAATAACCCCATACCAGCAAAACTAAAGGGAAACATATTCTCTCTCCCTCTCCCACCCCAAACATCAAAATAAACAGGAATTAACTATCATTGGTCATTAATATCTATCAATTGACACAATTTCTCAATAAAAAGACACAGACTAACAGAATGGATGCAAAAACAGGGTCCATCATTCTGCTGCATACAAGAAACACACCTCAGCAACAAAGATAGACATTACCTCAGAGTAAAGGGATGGAAAAAGGTTTCCCAAGCAAATGGATCCAAGAAGCAAGCTGCAATAGCCATTCAAATATCTAAGAAAATATACTTTCAACCAAAATTGATCAGAAGAGATGGGGAAGGACACTTCATACTCATCATAGGAAAAATCCTCCAAGATGACATCTTAATTCTGGACATTTATGGCTCTAATGCAAGGGCACCCACATTCGCAAAAGAAACATTTACTAAAGCTTAAATCACACATTGAATCCCACACATTGATAGTGGGAGACTTCAACATCTCACTCTCACCAATGAATATTTGTTGAGACAGAAAGTAAACAGAAATAATAAAACTAAGAGATGTCATGAGTCAGAAACAATAGCCAAGGCAATATGTCATCATCAGAGCTCAGCTATCCTACTACAGTAAGCTCTAAATATTTCAAGACAGCTGAAGCACAAGAAATAGAAATAAAAATAACTTTCTGAAGTTATTTTTAAGAAATATCTTATCCTTAAGATATTTATCTTAATGAAATAGAGGAAAATACAAACAAAAATATGGAGGAAATGAATGAATCTCTTAAAGTCAAGAAATCCATGAAACAAACACCCAAACTGTTGAAGGAAATGAATAAAAAGGTTAAGACCTGAAAAAGGAAATAGACACAATAGGGAAAACATGAACTGAGGGAATTCTGGAGATGGAAAATCTAACCAAGCAAACAGGATCTACAGATGTGAACATCACCATCAGAACAGAAGAGACAGAAGAGAGAATCTCAGGCACTGAAGACACAATAATAGGAACAGACACATTGGTCAAAGAGAATGAAAATCTAAAAGACTCATAACACAAAATATCCAGGAAATCTGGGACACTATGAAAAGACCAAACCTTAATAGAAATAGAAGAGAAAAATTCTATCTCAAAAGCTCAGATCACCACAGATTAAAGCTGGATTTCAACAACAACAGAAAGCCTACAAACTAATGGAAACTGAACAACTCTCTACTGAATGAAAACTGATCCAAGGCAGAAAAAAAAAAGAAATAAATTAAAGACTTACTAGAATTCAATGAAAATGAATATACAACATAACCAAACTTATGGGACACAGTTAAAGTGATGGTAAGAGGAATTTTATATTACTAAGTGCCTACATAAAAACAAATTGGAGAGATCTCATAGCAACAACTTACAAAAAGCTCTAGAGCAAAAAGAAGCAAACACACAAAAGAGAAGGAGATGGCAGGATATAATTAACTTACCATTAAAATCAACTAAATAGAAACAATACAAAGAATCAATACAAAGAACAATACACAGAAACAAAGAGTTGGTTCTTTGAGAAAATCAACAAGATAGAAAAACCCTTATTCAAACTAACCAAAAAAAAAAAAATAGAGAAAATATCCAAATAAACAAAATCAAACAGGAAAAGAGGGACTAATAACAGACACTTGAGAAATCCAAAGAATCATACAAATTATACTTTAAAAAACTGGACTCTACAAAATTGGAAAAATCTAAAAGACACAGATAATTTTTTTGATACATATGACTTACCAAAGTTAAATCAAGATCCGATAAGCAACTTATAAAAACACCTATAAACCCTAAGGAAATAGAAGCAGTCAATAAAAGTCTTCCAACAAAAAAGAGCCAAGGGCCAAATGCTTTTGTGTAGAATTATACTAGACTTTTCAAGAAAACACCAATATTCCTCAAATTATTCCACAAAACAGAAACAGAAGGGACAATGACAAATGCATTTTATAAGACCACAGTCACCCTGGTACTCAAACCTTCCAAAGATTCAAAAAAGAAAGAATTACAGACCAATTTCCCTCATGAACATAGATGCAAAAATACTCAAAAAAATACTCACAAACTGAATGCAAGAACATACCAAAAGGATCATCTTCCATGATCAAGTAGCCTTCATCCCATAGATGCAGGGATAGTTTAAGATATGAAAACTAGTCAATAGAATCCACCATATAAATAAGATGAAAGAAAAAAAACCTTATATGACCATCACATTAGATGTTGAAAAAGCCTTTGACAAAATCCAACACTCCTTCATGATAAAAGTCTTGGAAATATTAGGGATATAAGGGACATACCTGAACATAATAAAGGCAATTTACAGCAAGCCTATAGACAACATCAAATTAAATGGAGAGAAACTCAAGAAACTCCAATAAAATGAGGGATAAGGCTGTCCATTCTCTCCTTATCTATTCAATATAGTACTTCAAGTTTTAGCTAGAGCAATAAGACAGCTGAAGGAGATTAAGGACATAAACTAGAAAGGAAGAAGTCAAAGTATCCTTATTTGCAGATGATATAATAAGCATATACAATACCAATAGATTCTACCATGGAACTCCTACAGCTGATAAGCACCTTCAGTAATATGGTTGGATACAAGATTGTATACAATGCAAATCCAATGGAAAAAAATCAGTAGCCTTCCTATACACTAATGACAAATGGGATAAGACATAAATCAAGGAAAGAACACCCTCCACAATAGCCACAAATAATATAAAATATGTCAGGGTAACTCTAACCGAGCAAGTGAAAGACTTGTACAACGAAACCTTCAAGTCTTTGAAGAAAGAATTGAAGGTATCAGAAGATAGAAAGATCTCTCATGCTTATGGATTGGCAAAATTAACAAAGTTAATTTTATGTTAACGTTAAATTAACACAAAATGGCCATCCTACCAAAAGCAATCTACAGATTCAAAGCAATCCCCATCAAAACTCCAAAACAATTCTTTACATACCTTGAAAGGACAATATTCAACTTCATATGGAAAAACAAAAGCCCAGCATAGGTAAAACAATCCTGAATAATAAAAAAACTTCTGGAGGTATCACCATCACTAATATCCAACTGTACTACAGACTACAGTAATAAAACTAACATGGTATTGACATTAAAACAGATATGTTGATCAATGGAATGAAGTTGAAGACTCAGAAGTAAATCTACACGCTTATGGACACCTGATTTTTGAAAAAGAAGCCAAAAGACATAATGGAAAAAAAGAAAGCATGTTCAAAAAATGGTGTTGGTTTAACTGGATGTCTGTATGTAGAAGAATGTAAATAGATCCAGATTTATTACCCAGCACAAAACTGAAGCCCAAGTGGATCAAAGACTTCAATATTAAAGCAGATATACTGAACCTTACAGAAGAGGAAGTGGGGAATAACCTTGAACACATTGCATTTGCACAGGAGACAACTTCCTGAACAGAACACCGATAGTGAAGGCACTAAGATTAACAATTAATAATGGGGCTTCATGAAACTGAAAAAGTTCGGTAAGGCAAAGGATAGGACAAGAGGACAAAATGACAGCCTACAGAATGGAAAAAGATTTTCACCAACTACATATTCTATGGAGGCCAAATATCCAAAATATATAAAAAACTCAAGATTCTAGACATCAACAAACCTAACATTCCAATTAAAATTAGCTCTGGGGTACAGAGCGAAACAGATAATTTTCAATAGAGGACTCTCAAATGGTTGAGAAACACTTAAATGTTCAACATCCTTAGCCATCATGGAAATGAAAATAAAAACTACTTTTAGAATCTATTGTACACATGCCAGAATGGCTAAGATCAATAACACAAGTGACAGCTCATGCTGGCAAGGGTGCGGTGCAAGAAGAACACTCCTCCAGTGCAGGTAGGAGTGAAATCATGTACAGCCACTATGGGAATCAATATGGCGGTTCCTCAGAAAATTGTGCCTATCTTTGTTGTTGGAGAGGCTTCCTCTGGCAGCTGATGGGAGTGGATACAGAGAACCACAGCTGACCATTAGGCAGACGGAGTCCAGGTTGGAGGTCTTCACTGGGTCCCTCCTCTTGGAACTTGGGGAACCTCAGTGGAAGAGGAGAGAAGGAATTTAGGAGACAGAGGTAAGGCCAAAGGTAAGGGCCAAGAGCCTCCTCATACACTGGAGGCCTACAAGGCAGCACCACTAGGGCAAAGTGTTTCATTGACAGGAAAAAAAGTCTATGTTCATGTTCCTTTTGGTGCATTGGTTGACATAGTGACTGCTGAAATGGAGCGGGGGACTGCTATGTAGGGACACTCCACTCCAGAGGAGTGGGATGGAAGGGATAGGGGGTAGAGGGTGGAAGGGCAGGACTGGGAGGGGGTGGAATGAGGACACTGTGATGGAGATGTAACCTGAAATAATAAATAAATAATAATAAAAAGAAAGCAGGAGGATATAATAAAAAAAGTAAATGAAATGATTCTTAATGATATTCTACCATACTCATAGATTGTTGCCTGTACAATAAAAAAACAAAAACAACAACAAAAAAAAACATCTGGAGGTATCACCATCCCAGATTTCAAGCTGACTTTTTTTTTGGGGGCAAGTTTTGTTTGGTTCTATCTTAGGTCTTTGAGCCATTTAGCTTTGAGATCAGAGCCATCCAGGCAGTACTGGGCGTGGGCTCCCTGTCATAGATCGGGCCTCACATTAGACCAGCCATTGGTTGGCCACTCTCCCACCAAGCTCTAAGCCACCATTGCCCCAGGACATTTTGCAGGCAGGACATGTTGTTCTGGTCCCAACACTGGAGCCTTGCCTGGTTATAGAAGATGGCTGGTTCAGGTTCCATATCTTCCATTACTAGTTCTCACTAGGGTCACACTCATAGATTCCAGAAAGTTTCTACTGCATGAGGTTTCCACATTGCCCCCTTAAATACCCTTTCCAGTATTTTTCCCCTCTATTCTCTCTCTCCCCTCCCTAACCTGATCCCTCCTGCTCCCATTTCTACCCGGACCCAGGACACCTCAAATCTATTTCTCCTTCCCAGGGAGATCCACAAGTCCCTCTTGAGCTCTCCTTGTTATTTAGTCTTTCTGGGTCTGTGGACTGTAGTGTGATCATCCTTTTCTTAAGAGCTCACATCCACTTATGAGTGAGAACACCATATCTGTCTTTCTGGTTCTGTGTTGCCTTGCTCAGGATGATTTTTTTCTAGTTCCATCCATTTGCCTGATGGAGTTCATTTTTTTTCCCAACAGCTGAGTAATACTTCATTGTATAAGTGTACCATATTTTCTTTATTCATTCTTTGGTGGAGTGACATCTAGGTTGTTTCCATTTTCTGGCTATTATGAATAAAGCTGCTATGAACATAGTTGAACACTTGTGTCCTTGTGGTAGGATGGGACAACCTCTGGGTATATGCCCAAGAGTGTACAGCTGGATTTTGAGGTAGATGTATTCCCAATCTTCTGAGGAACAAGCATATTTATTTCCAAAGTGGCTGTACAAGTTTTCACTCACACCAGTAATGGAGGAGTGTTCACCTTGCTCCACATCTTTGCCAGAATGTGCTGTCATTTGTGTTTTTGACCTTAGCCATTAAGACAGGTGTAAGATAGAATCTCGAATTAGTTTTAATTTTCATTTCCCTGATGGCTAAGGATGCTGAACATTTCCTTGTTTCTCAGCCATTTGAGATTCCTCTTTGAAAATTCTCTGTTTAGCACTGTACCCCATTTTTCAATTGAATTGTTTGGTTTGTTGATATCTAGAATCTCAAGTTCTTTATATATTCTGCATATTAGCCCACTATAAGATGTGGAGATGGTGAAAATCTTTTCTCATTCTGTAGGCTGCTATTTGTCCTATTGATGGTATGTACTCAGTTTTTAAATTGGATTACTTGGCTTTTTGATAACAAGTTTCTTGATTTTTTTAAAAATATTTTGGATATGATCCCTCTATTGAATGTGGAGTTGGTTGTTGAGTTTTGTGGCTGAAAGGGTCCCATGGAAACTCCCAAACAAACTAGATAGTTCCCAAGACAAAAGGCTGTTTTCTACAAACTGACAGCGTGACTCCATTGCTGAAGACAAATTCCATACAACTCACTGAACATGGAGAGGTTGAGCTGCTGCCTACTAAGAACCTTCAACTCCATGTTCTAGTATCTCTGGCAAGGAAGGGTATTCTGCAGGTTACCAAAAGAGAAACATAAACACCAACCAAACTACAAACTCTTTGATCTACAATCTGTCCTGCCTACAAAATATGCAAGGGCAATGGTGGCATACACCTTGTGGGAGTAACCAACCAATGTCTGGTTTGACTTAAGGCCTACTCCATGAAATGGAACCAATACCTGAAACTACTTGCTGACCAAAAACCAGAGACTAAATAGCCTGAGACTTAGGCTAAAACCAAATACTACTTGTCTAAAAAGAAAAGTAGCAATAAAATGATACCTAAAGATATTCTGTCATATTCATAGATGGGTGCCTGACTCAGCCATCATCAGTGAAGCTTCTTCCTGCAGCAGATGGAAAAAACCCCACAGACCCACAGCCAGACATTTTACACATGCACACACACATGAGAGTGTGACAGAGAGAGAGTACTCTTGGAACATACAATTTGAAATAAGATATCACCATCAAATCTTTTCCCTCAGAGTTCAGGGAATCCTGCGGAAAAGGAGAAGGAGTCAGGGAGACCGAGGGGATGGGAACGAGGATGCCAGGACAACAAGGCCCTCTAAAATAACTGAACAAAGCTCATATGAACTCACAGAGAGTGAAGCAATCATAGGACCTACAGGCGTCTGTACTGGGTCCTCTGCATATATACTATAGCTTTTAGTTTAGTACTTTTATGGATTCCTGAATGTGTGAATAAATGGTTCTCTGATTCTTGTGCCTTCTGTTGGAACTCTTTTATTTTTCTGTTGGCTTTTCTTGTCCAACTTTGATTTGAAGGTTTTTGTTTTATATTATATATCTTTGTTATCTCTTAGAATTCTGGTCTTTTCTAATTTGAGACAGAAATGGAGTGGATTTGGGTAGGATGGGAGGTGGGGAAGGAATTGTAATCAGGATATATTATATAAGAAAATAATATGTTTAATTAAAAGGAAAATATAAAGAGCTAAAATTTCATACTATTTCATACTTTCAGCCATGGTTTTATCAGTATTTATCAGATATTTCACAGATGTATAAATTCTATTTTTCTATTGAAATTTTTAGCATCCTTAATAACACTTGAAATAAATGTATCAGAGAATATGTGGGAAATTTCTCATTACCAAATCTGCATTAAAATCACAACGTTCAAGAGAAAAGCTTGTTATGAACATTTAGAAATAAAAATAAAAAATAAAAATATATGTAACAAACATGTACATTATGAAGTTAAAATGTCCATGTTAATTTTTCTCATATTGTTCGGTAATAGGTTCATCAGAGTACCTGGGTCAAGGGCTGGGGATATGGCTCAGCTGGTTTCATGCCTGCTGTGCAAGCATGATTAACTGAGTTCAGATATCTACTGTCATCATATCAATGTAAAAGTTGGGCCCTGTGAGGCATACTTGTAACTCTAGTACTGTAGGTAAGACAAGTGGATCCCCAGAGGTAACTCATTAGTAAATCTAGCTAATCAGTGGGTTTCAGGTTAAGTGAGAGACTCTGACTCACAATGAAAAAAAAAAAGAAGGTGGAGAGCAATAGGGGATGACCTGTGTTGACTTCTGGCCTTCACACACATTTACTAAATAACTACACATATATACATATATATACAAACACACTCACACTCACAGACACAGAAACATACACACACACTCATGCACAGACAGACCCCTTTTACATACTTTGTAACAAACAAAACTGAATGAGTTTTGCTTTGTTCTAGTTGTGATCTGTTACTATAGTTTCAGAAGATGTTCCTTACCAACATGGGAAGCTTAATACACCGCACATAAAAATTTTCTGTGTTACTTCTTACTGTTTTATACAAATCTATAATTAACAGAATTTCAGTTAAAAGAATTAACTATCACTGAACCAGAACTAGTAGAGATTATAGAATTAAGAACATTAGTAGATATAACTGTATCTTATATTTAAAAATAGATATGCAAAATAATTTTACTAATATCCAAATTGAACTTCTAGACATGAAAAGTATGTCTGAGATGAACAACATACTACAAGGAATTAACAGCAGATTAGATATTGTAGATTGGTATAATTGAAGATGAAATAACAGAAATTAAATGCAATAGAAGTATTTTCTTAAGAAAAAAATGGCTGAAAGCAACAATGAATCTCTAGTATAAGAAGGACTGGGAAAAAATATCTTGGGATATGTCATAATCAGTTGCTTAAAACCAATAACAAAGAAAAAATGTTCATAAACAGACAAGGATAGTGAGGGCTATTATGAAGGGAAGAACAAAGGTAAGGATGACAGTAGAAGCTCCAATGAAGATAATGGATGTAGCATATAACATGATTGGTTTTATTACTGCATCTTCCTACATTTTGTTTTGGTTGATCCTCCTTTTCTGTCCACACCTCTAAGCCTCCTGTCCTACTGCAGCTTATCTCTTTCCTCCATGTGTGGTGCCAATTCTTCTTTCATGTCACATGTATTTGACATCACATGAAGATCAACAGAACCAACCAATCTAGGCCCCTAAAGAGGCTTACAGAGACTGAAACACTAACCAAAAAAAAAAAAAAAAAAAGACCAAAGCATATACAGATCAGACCTAGACTCCCCTATACATATATAGATGATAGACAACTTGTCCTTCATCCAGATCCCTTAGCAAGTGGTTGGGTTGGAGGGTGTTGTCTGTCATGAAGTCTGTTGCCTGTTAGTGGAATACCTTACCTTAGCTGAGCTGCCATGTTGGGCACCAGTGCAAAAGGAAGATCTTAGTCCTCATTTGACTGATCAACTTAGGGCACTTGATAGGGGTGGGACCTCTGGGACCCCCTTACCCAAAGAGAAGGAGAGGAGGGAGAGGGGGAAGAGGGTGGAAGGGTAGGACTGGGAGGGGGTGTAGGGAGGGGGCTGTGATTGAAAAATAACTTTAATAAATAAATAAATGTTAAAATGGGGGGGGGAGATTACTGTTTTTCATTTTATGGAATAATTTAAAAAATATTGGTGTTAGTTCTTCTTTAAAAGTCTGGTAGAATTCTGTGCCCTATCCATCTGGCCCTAAGATTCTTATGAGACTGACATGCTGCCTACTGCACTAAGGAGGCAAGTTGGCCCTAAGATTCTTAATTGGGAAAACTTCCTTCCTTTCCTAAAAATTTTATTTTTATTTTAAGTAAATTGAATATTTTGTCTGCATGTATATCATGTCGTGTACCATGTATACAATGCCCAAGGGGACAAGAAGAGGGCACTGGATTCTTGAAACTGGAGTTATAGTTGTCTATCTTCATGGGGCTGCTACAAGTCAAACCCAGGTACTCTGGAAGAGAAACCAGTGCGCCTAACCACTGAGCCATCTTTCCACAGATTGAATTGGGAGGCTTTTTAAAAAAATTACTGCTGCCATCTCATTGGTTGTTATGAGTCTATTTAAATTGTTTATTTAATCTTGACTTAATTTTGGTAAGAGACACAGACACACACACATATATAAATTTATCTATTTTGTTTTTTAGATTTTTCCATTTTATGAGACAATAGGGTTTTAAGTATATCCTTAGGATCTTTGAATTTCTTCAATGATCATTGTGACGATCTCTAACTTTATTAATTTGGATCCTTTTTTCTTTTAGTTAATTTTTCTAAAGGTTTTTCAATTATATATGTGATATATATATATATATTTCAAGAGTGGTATGATGGTTACAGGAATAACTAAAGACTTTTTGACTCTACTGAAGGCCCTCTTCACAAGATGGGATCCACATCTGACACAACTAGGTGACCAAGAAGCTGAGGCTATGTAGGCCACATGGTATAGGGAAGAACCTACTACTCATATTCTGGTAAATGGACACAGTATTCAACAGACTTGTATTGATTTATTGCTATATCCATAGGTTGGTGGATCTCTCAGCCCTTATCAGAAAAGCTTCTTTTTTCAATAGCTGGTGATTAACACGGAAGTTTACAAATAGAGAATACAAAACTGTGAAGTGCTCAGTCCTAAAAGGAACAGCTACGTGACAGTCCCTCCTCCCAAAGCTCAGGGATCATGGTGGAAGAGTGTAAGAGCCAGAAGTGGTAGAGGACTACAATAAAATTGTGTTTTCCAAACAGAACAGGGTATTTACAGACACAATCATGTAACTGCAGTTGTGAGAGTGAACTCACAGTGGTTATAACAGCATGCATAAACTAGATAAAATCCAAGCATAGAGGAGGAATGTATGAATCATCGATGTCTCACTCCTAGATGAGGAGTTACTGGCAATTGATAGCTGCTGGAAAAAGAGTCTTTGTTTAAGGGTGTGATGACCATGATCTGGGAGTGACCCCACCCTAAGAGTATTTGAGCAGCACAAATTGGACTTCTGTTTACAAAAAAAAAAAAAAAGAAAGAGGGAGTAAAGTTGGGTGGGTTTTGAAGTGGGGTGGATCAGAGAGGAGGTGGGGAAGAAGGGGTGAATATGACTAAATGCATTTTAAACTCTAAAAGAATACAAATATTAAAAGGTGAAAAACAGGTTATGCACTCCCAGTATGTAATGACACAGAGTAAATATTCTTAATCCAAAAGGAAAGAACAAGAGAATAACAAGGAATAACCAAAAATCTAGCTGGAAAAATACCAAATCCTGCAGCACCATGTCTAACATCTAGGGCTTATAATGTAATCATCTGTGTTCCAAATGGCTTCGGTGGCATCACCTCTCCTGCTCTGCCTGCAGCGGACATGGCTCTTGCAGACTGAGGCTGGCTCCACTCCACGCCTGCAGCTCCCTTTGGCAGATGTTCTATGATCCTGGCATCTTCTTGGGTTTCCATCAAAACTGAGTCTTTACTTTCAAAGGTCCATGAAATGAGGCTCTTCAGGGCCTCTTTGCTGGGACTTTAACCCTGTTCCACACTGTCTGACTTCAGCCATAACACCCCAATATTGCATGTTTGCCTTCAAAACAAGTATCAAGTACAAGATGCTTGCAACACTGCCAAGTTCTTCTGCCAGCTCAAAGTGTAGCCCAGAGCTCCCTTGAACCATAGTTCTATCGGCTTCTGTGTGTGGACCCTGAAGTAGCTCTTTGCTCTTGTCCCAGGGTAGCCCACCAAGCTTTTCAGCAATGCTGCTGAGATCTCTTAGCAATTACAGTTGCTTTTTCAGCATTACCCTGAAGAGCATTTTGATTTGATTATTTTCTCTGTCAAACAAACAAGTCTATCACTTCACATGTAACCCTTCTAAAGTTCACAGAACACAGAGAATGAAGACAGCTTTGACCACAATAGCACCTGAATGGTTTTGATCTCAACTTTTGACAAGAGTTCACCTTTGAAGTGTAATGAGCTATTCTCATTGTCTACATTTTTCTCAGCTTTCTTGTCATCCATGCTCATTGATATATACATAAGTATAATGTAGGTTGCACATATGAAGGACAAATATAGATATATAACATAGAAGTAGAAGGCAAATATTTTGAGTCTCAGATTGGCTCATTGGTCAAGAGCACATACTGCTATTGCAGAGGGCCTGTGATCAGTTCCAGAACACACACTGGACAGTTCACTGTGTCTGCAGCTCCAGCTCCAGGAGACCTAATGCCCTCTTCTAGATTCTGTGGGTATCTGCATTTTGTGGATATATTCTCTTCCATCATGAACATAATTAAACAACAACAACAACAACAACAACAAAACCACCAAAAATATCAAAAAAGAAAAGGCGTCAGCATCAGGGGGCAGTGGAATTAGGTTAAAATAGGTAAATATGTTTATAGTGTATGATCTAGTTGAATGAAAATACCAATATGAGACTCATTGCTTTAAATGATAAACCTGTCATAATAAAATTTTTGAAGAGCTATTAAAACATAAAATAACAAAAACAAAAAAGAAAGCTACAATAGCTACTTGCAATTTCCAAAATGGAAGGCTTCTAAATATCCATAAATCAAGTGTGGCATTGACACTTATAAGAGTTTGGCATCATCAGAACAAACAGTAGTTGTGCTGTTCCACATTGGCAAATATAACAGAAGAAATCTATCTTTTTATGAAACAGTGGCATTAATTCTCAAAACAATTATATTGAATGAAAGAAGTCAAAAGGAAAAATAGTATATATTTTAGTCTTCTTTTTATATAAAATGCGAGAAAATTCAAACTAATCTATCGTGCCAGAAAATGAGAGAAAGAGGGGAAAAGTAGGAGGGTAGGATTACGAAAGAGTATAAGGAAAATTTTTGGTGGTTATGTGCATGGTCATTATCTTGATTGTGGTGATGGCCTTACTACATATGTTAAAACATTAAAATGTGTTTCTTCTTTTCTGTTCTTTTAGGACAAGGTCTTATGTAGCTCAGAAGGCCTGATTTTCATGCTTCTTCCTGTATGTGATTAAATTAAAGGAGTGTGCTTTTGATAACTGGATTGTGTTTTTGTATGGTGTTAATGCCAGGGGACAGTAGCTAAAGGGTGTAGGAAAATGCTTGACATTAGTTTGGAAATCCTGATCTAAGTCTAAAATTATTCCAGTTAAAAAGAATAATTCACAAGCCTATAGAGGTGAAGAAATAGTACTAGACCATTTTTGGTTTTGAATTATTCTAGTCACCTCAATCCAGATTTCCTGAAAGAAACAGATTAGAGAAGCTGGAGATGACATGGATAGATTGATGGGAATCCTTGAAGGACTACAGACATAGCATTAGAAAATTAGAACATGAAATCATTTCTATTTTTTTTCCAAGGGAGGGGGGGTGACTGTGGAAACCATACACCAGATAGGTTTCAGAGCCTGCAGGATTGCTAGGAGGCAGCAATGAGAATATAGTTTTGCATGAATTTAGATAGGGCATTGACACTTATAAGAGTTTGGCGTCATAAGAACAAACTGTGTCAGACTAATCTCAATCATTTTGTGTAAGTATGACTGCTTGTCAGCTCAGAAAAGTGTTCTAGCCACAGTAAATTTCATTTTAAAGAAGGAATTGATCAAGTTGGGTTGAAGAGATGGTTTAGCAGGTAAAGCATTTGTCTTGAAAGAGTAGTGATCTGAGCATGGTCCTCAGAACACACATAAAGGTCTGAGTGTGGGACTGCAGAACACTATTGTCTGACCCCCACACATGCTATGGCACAAGTGTCCACACATATACATCATGCATACATATACATACTCAAGAATAATAAATACATTTAAAGGTCTCCTTGTCATACAGAAGCAAAAAGAGATAAATAATTCAAAAGGCAAATGTATTTTTATTGTTTGAGTGATCACACAGATCTAGGCCTCCATGTTCAAGGCCAATCTGTTATTAGAATTCTTAACTCACCAATCAAAACTTGCATCTACTGCAAGTATAGTCAAATAAATATCATTTTTCATTAATAAGGATGAAGACAAGTTCAACTGGAAAAATATAAGGATTTAGAAGCATGGATGGAGAACAAAATTAAAAAATTTGCCTTAAAAAGAAATTAAATGGAAAATAGAGATGCCATTTATAGTATATGGGATAAAAATGTTTTTCTTTTTTTTTTGGCTAATTACAAGTTCAGTATGTCTAGTCATATAACATAATTGGTAAAAGGGCAAAGGGGGACTCATATTTAACAGAGAATGACATTTAGTGTACATTAGTATACTGTATTCTTCTGACAAACTAGATATTTTCCACTTTTCATTCAGCAAATCACTTTGAGGATAAAAAGTGAGAATAAATTAATCTCCATGACAGATGGAAATTACAGATGCCTTTGAAACAAGAAGGAATCTTTCTTGAGAAACCATCCTGCCTTGATGGAATGGAAGCCAGGATCTCATTACAGGCAGTTTCTGATTATGGCGGTGGAGATGGTTATGACAACCTTTCTGTGAGTAAAATGGCGCAGCCTACTTACTAATGTTTTATGACTAAGATCAAGTGAGGATATGTCTGTGTGCCAATTCAGCACAGGGCCAGGACGGCAGCAGAGTTAGAGCTAGAGAAAAAGAGACAAGACAAACAGCTCACCAACACTGCTAGTAGATTCCAGGAAGTAATTCTTTCTATTACATCTCAGATGTTAACCCTTCTTTAACTGGAACCAGTTTCAGTTTGTTTTGTATATGTGGATTCTATTTAAATCTGTTACAATAAAATATCTTACATTAATATAACAAAATATATAATCTTTTAAATTATAAGGATCAGAAAGCAGAAGCATAGGTCGAGATGTATATTCATGAATTAACCACAGAATTATGAAGTCAAATACAATCTAGCTGACCATGTAACCAATTTGTCAGGGGTTAGCGACCATTGCTAAATAGCTTACTGGAACATCAAGTCTCTTAAAATGCACAGTTTTCTTATTTCCTAGTTATTATTGACTGCTTCAACTAGGACTTTCAAAGTGAGGATAAAAGGAAAGTATACACTTGTACTTAAGGTCACCTTAATACTCACATGGATGTGCTACATTTGTGAATGACATAGGACTTTAGGAAAATAATGGCAAATAATGTTTTACTAATCAGAACTCAAGCAGGAAATAAGACAGTATATTCAAACTGGACAACATGAAGAAACATTACAAATATAAGAGCAAAAATTTTGGAGAACTAACAAAGGCTAGTGGATGACCCCAGGGATGAAATTACCAGAAAGCTATTATCACACTAGAAAAGAGCAAATTCTGTAGCTGGAAGTAAAGGAATGCATCTGACCTACAGCTGGCCTATAATATCACATTCTTTTTTTTCAATAATAAATTTATTTATTTTACATCTCAATCGCAACCCCTCTCTTGCCTCTCCTCTCACTCCTACCCTCCCACCCACATTCTTACTCAGAAACCTCACCTAGCTTGAGTTGAAGCAGGACCTCTTCTGATATCCCATTTGAACATTAATACTGAAGTGTCCAAGACTGAGCCCTAAACTTCATACACCTGGTTAATTACCTGACAAATTAGGGTAAACAGAAAATAGCTTCAAAGCACCCAGTCCAAAAAAGAGAGACAAAATTTCCATACCAAGAAACACTACCTAGAGTTGTAGGTTCCATCACAAATGCAGAAACATGAATAACCAAACTATTAGTCTCTGCCAAAATCAGCACTCCATAGTTACGTCCCTGAGAAAAGCAACTTAGATGATGCATAAGACAATGAATTAAAAATAGCAATGATAGGGTTGGAGAGATAGCTCAGTGGTTAAAAACACTAGCTGCTCTTCCGGAGGACCTGGGTTCAAATCCCAGCACCCACATGGCAGTTTAAAACTGTGTGTAATGGCCGGGCATGGTGGCACACGCCTTCAATCCCAGAACTCTGGAGACAGAGGCAGGTGGATCTCTGCGAGTTCAAGGCCAACTTGGTCTACAAAGTGAGTTACAAGATAGCTAGGGCTGTACAGAGAAACCCTGTCTACAAAAACAAAAACAAAAACAAAAACAAAACAAAACAAAAACAAACAAAAAGCTAGAGTTCCAGGACAGCAAAGGGTACACAGGGAAACCCTGTCTCAAAAAAGCAAAACAAAACAAAAAAACCCAAAACCAACCAACCAAACAAACAAAAAACAAAAACAAAAAAAAAGGAAAAAAGACACCCCCCCCCAAACCCAACCAACCAACCAAACAAAAACAGCAATGATAAACATGGTCAAAGAACTCAAAGTAATAGGAATAAATATTAGAATGAAAACAGCAAAACACGAAACAGTTGAATGAAATAATAAAAACAACTGAAGAAATGAAAATAGAATTTAATAAAGAGAATCTCTAAAGAAAAGGCAAAATGAAGTAAAACTGGAAGTGAAAAAAACTCAGAAACTCAAAAAATTCAGAGGAAAGCTTCACCAATAGATTGGATGACATGGAAGAGAGATTATCAGGTATTGAAGACTCAGTTGAAGAAAATATCTAATCCAGAAAACTCCAGGAATGGACTATATAGTAATTATAGGACTCTGGAAAAAGGCAAACTTATAGCCAGATGGTGGTGGCATTTGCCTTTAATCCCAGCACTTGGGAGGTTGAAACAGGTGGATCTATAAGTTTGAGGCGAGACTGGTCTAATGAGTGAGTGAAGTCCAAAACAGTCAAGGCTACACAGAGAAACATTGTCTCAACAAACCAAAAAAAAAAACCAAACATGAATAATAATAGATGATATATAAGAAAGAAAAGAGGAGGTAGGTCAAAGGTACAGAAGAAAATTTCCCTAATCCAAGAAAAGAGATGCATATAAAAGTCAAATAGAATATAGAATACCATACAGATAAGACCAGAACAGAAACTACATGTCATATGTAGGATAAAAGGGACAAGGAAAGAACACCCTGACTCAGACTTGACTCAGACCCCCAAGACCAGGGCCAAAAAAAAAAAGAATCCCACTTATCCCTGAGCATGAAGTCCTACCAACTCCTGAGCTTGGCCTATGATCAGGTTACAAAAAAAATCCCACCAATCCCGACCTCAACCCCTCTGGAAAGCTCTGCCCCTTTCCCCTCAGGAAAGCCTATATATAGCCTGCCTCCTGCTCAGTTCCCTGCTGCTTCTTGTTGGAACTCAGGCAGCCACCCTCTTGTGCCTCTCCCAATAAATCTGTGTGAGGTTTGTTGTGCAGTATGACTTTGTGGTATTCCTTGGCTCCTGACTGACAGGATAGCTTTCCCTTCAGAGCTGTAACACTTGTGTGCTCTGGGGAAAACCTTCCCCCTCTGAGATGCAACACTTCCATCGGTGAACCTTCCCCCTGCCCCCAGAGCTTCAAGACCTCCATTGGAGAAGCCTTTGCACTCAGAGCTGCAACATCTCCACTGGTGATTCTTTTCCACTCAGAGCTCTAACACTTACAGTACAACAGTAAAAACAACTGTACAGAAGACAGAAAGGATACTGAAGGTGGCAAGAGGCAAAGATCAATTCATACCTAAAGGCAGGCCCATCACAATAACATTGTAGTTTTCAATGGAGACTACAAGAGCCAGACTGGAATGATGTTCTTTAATGTTCTTTAAGTCATGAAACACCAGATACAGCAACCTTTACTACTATATTCAGCAAATCTATCAGTTGAAGTTAAGGGAGAAAGGAAAACTTTCCACGACAAAAACAGATTTAAGAAATTTGGACCAGTAAGCTAGCTCTGCAGGGACTACTAGAAGGAATACTTAGGCCTGAAAAGAAAAGGTTAAATATGCCCAAAGAAGGCACAAGAAACAAGTATTGATTGACAACTTGGCAGGACCTAGAAGACAAACCTTTAGGTATGTCTGCGAGAGAGTTTTCTAGATTGCATTAATAGAGATGGGAATAATCACTCTAGAGAAGGATGGTGCCAGTCCCTGAGCTTTGATCCGTGGTTGAATAAAAAGGAGAAAGTAAGCTGAGCACTGGCATTCACTTTTCTCCTCTCCCTAACTGAATGCAAAACACCAGATGCCTCAAGCTGCCCCTGCCATGACCTTTATTCCATAATGGAAAAACCTCAAACAAAGTATATCTTTCTTCCACTAAGTTTCTTTTTTGATCATATCAATGAGAAAAATAACTAATACAACCCAGGCTAGTCTCTGACTCACAATCCTCCTGACTCAGTATCATGAGTAGCTCAGATTTCAGGCATGCACTCATGCATGAATGATATATTGCTTCATGTTGTATTTACTATGGTGTTAGATAGTCATTCAGAATAAATAACATCAGTGTAAATATCTGATATACCAGTGGAAATAGACATCCTGATAATAATTTTCTATTTTACTTCTATGTTTTTAAAAATATTTAAAAATAACTGTTGGCATTTTATAATGCAAGTTATAGGTTATGAAATAATTAAATAAACTTTAGTCATCAAGGTGTACCAGACCACTCTTTCTAAAGGCACATCTCTTTTAATGTTAGTGATGAAAAATAAAGACAACTGACCTCTTACGTTTAATTATAATTTTCAATGACATTACTCAATTCTCCTAATTCCTTTCATTTGATACAACAGCATGTACAATTTAAACCCTACCAATAATAACAATAGGAGGGTTCAGCCACATGTTTAAAAAAATGTGTTGTTTTCTATTTGGGTCAGTGGAAAGTAAAAAATTCTAATTACCTAATAATATTTCTTGTAAACATTTTCCTGCATATATTATTAAAATGCATCTAAACTATACTCCATTGTATGTGTACTTTAATTAAAATAATAAACATTAGGGAGAGACATTAAGACAAAGCTACATAAGCAAAGAATTTAAGTTTGTTTATCAGAATTACTATTTTTATTTCAAGACAGACTAAAGCATTTCTCTTATTAAGAGAAGAAAAATATGAGTATTTATAGTAAGGGGAAAAAGGCTATTTAAAACTGCTGATGAACTTTTCATAATATACCATAAGAACTGAAACCACCTTGATAAAACTGATTTATTCTCCTTAAGAAAAAATAATTTAATCATGCCTTCATAATTGCAAGGTAGTAACTTCTTATGCAATAAAAGAAAGGCCTAAAGTAAGGAAATGAGATGTTGCTCATCAACTTAGAAAAGGCATGTTCTTAGCTCTTGAAACAGGGTAATAATTCTGGAGGCTAATGTAACAAGTACCAATATTACTCAGGTCAGCTTTGAAACTTATTAGAAATCCAAAATGCCATTAAACTTATTTTTAAAAATTATTTTATCTATGCTTAGAATAGTTCAACATTAATCTACAAAACAATTTTACTTAATCTATTTCCCTTAAAGTAAATGTGTATAAAATACTGCACATGTATAAAAAGAAAAATGCAAAATGGCTTATCTAAAGTTCTTAGCATACATTCTAAGTTATAAAAGAACTATGGAAAGATTTAAGACTCACCCCAACTATGGACTAAAGAACAACCGTCAATTTCTCTGTAGGTAGAACATCTTATCAGGTAAAATTGATATTTTGACAATATATGTAGGTTTCTTGGCTCTCATGAGAACTTAAGGAGACAAGGACTTACTCAAGTCCCTCCGTGTATGAACTCTCTCCTCCTTTCCTTCCTGTAGATGGCCACTCTCAAGCCTAGTCTTGAAAAGGAAGATGCTGAACAGTAAGGGTCAGATGGCAGGTAAGAGAGGCATTAGAGGAAGCTGAGTCCATGACTGGAGCCCTTACCATGACAATTTTTCAGCCTCCTTTTAGGTTCATATAATTTGCTATATGTTGGTGACAAAAATTTAGGGGAAATAACAAGAAAGACAAAATTCAATTAGTGGTTACACTAAAAGAAGCAGAGAAAGTAGTTAGAGGTGGGGGTCTATTTATTTGCTTAACAAGGACACAGCATTATTTCTGCTTCTCAAGTCACTGCTTTGTGCTCTAAAGAAGATATTTATGATCAATGTTTGAAGGGAATTTTTTCATAAATTCGTTTTATTGAAATATAACATGGATATGTGTTATTGAAATATAAATCAAACATGTGGCACTTAGGGAACTTTTACAAAGGCAAGGGCAAATGAAATAATCAAAGCAGCATTCAGATATCTTTCCTGGGCCCCTCTTGAAAGCAACTTTGACTGTAATTATGGGTATGTGCATGTGTACCTCTTGAAGGCAGAGGACAGGGAGCATATGGAAGATCCTGCATTACGGACCTTCCCCAACACAAAAAGTATGTTTGTATTCTAAAATGTCACTAGTGCCAAATTTGAAAATCTGTATTTTACAACAATGGTTATACTGTTTTTCAGTTTTAAGTGGTGGAGATTAAAAGAACAGAAATTTGGTGGAAGTGATACATGAAGAAAATAATTAGAAAAAAGAAAAAGAACTTGAAACGTTGAAAATTATCATGCAAAAATAAGGATGAGTTTCCCAGAAAAAGACAGGGACCTGTATCTGATCATCTAGACTTTTTAAATGACACAACAATTTAAAATGAAAATTAACAAAGTTCCTTGGCTTCTGTGGATATCAGTCATGTATGCCTACCTCCCAAATTTAAATATTTTCCACAGATTTTGCTAATTTTTTATAGCATGACTCCAATCTTCTTAAGCCTTCCATGGGTGTATTCAGGAAGAAAAGTAGCCCACACTCCAATAATCAAACCAGAGTTATTTAACAGTCACAAGCAAACAATCTGAGGGTGCAACCCTTCTTTTGGGGGGGCCTTTCTATATTGAAAATGGTTTCAGGGTCTTTGGGACCTACTATGGGATTCAGCCTAAGGGGTCACAGATGTGGGGTACCAAAAGAGACATGTGGTTTTGGCATAGCAGATTCTGGAATGTGCTCGTACAGTGCTACTAAAAGGGCAGCGGCAGAGCCAGCTTTGGTCCTACTAATATCTATCAGTGTCTTAATCTGAACTTGTCCTTTTTATTGTTAAAGTAAGGTGTATGCTGTTTGGTTATAAAAATTTTTGACTAATAGTGAATGTGAATAGTGAAAATGCAGAAACAACTTTAAAAAATTCTTTTGCAAAAAAGTTACTAAAGATTCAGTAATAAACCTACAACATGCTATTGAGCTATGATTTGTGGTACGGCTAATAATACTTTCATTAATGCCATGTTATATACACATGTACATACATACATACATAATATATACATATATCCTAGACAGGATTGTAAAAATCGATAAATACAAAGTTTTGGTCTTCATAATGAGTATGTTTACAAAGAAGGCATTAAATATTTCATGCCAAGAAGTTAAATAAATTCAAAATAAAATCACTGACTTGGACAATGAATTATTTAAAACAGCAGTATATTTTGATACTGAGAAAATGTGTATAGGAGGGAGAAGCAAGGAGCAGTTCAACAAGGGTGTAGTTGCCAATTATAGACAAGTACCTGAGTTTGACACCTGGAGTTGAAAAAAAAATCTAAAATCAACTGTAGTCACATGAGTAAGGCAGATAGAAAGCTAGATAGGATAAAACACAAGATTAGTGCATTCTGATTGTTTACTTGAGATAGGGCTTGTTATGTTGCCTAAGCTGGTCTTGAACTTGGCTTAAATACTCCCACTGTCTTAATTTCTTTATTCGCTGAGTACAAATAGGCACTGTCATGCCTGCACAGGAAGTCAGCAGAATATACTATTGCCATTTTGTATTTATTTTAACAATTTATATATCACCTGAGACATCATCTCTCTTTAGTATCCCAGTGTCCTGAAAGGAGGTACTCTGCCATCTCCACCTTAACTGCAGGGTAAGGGAAGCAATAGGGTTACCTTCAGGCTATCCAAATGAGAAGGAATATTTAACTAGCTGGTCAGCAATGAGGGTTAAGCCTTCATTTTCTTCTTTTTAATATTTAAACTTTTTTTTAATCTTCAAAAGAAAAGGGAATCATTGTAATGTTTTATTGTTGCACTTTCATTTTTGTAGAATGTTAGTATCTTTGTTTTTTTTTTTTATTATTTATTACTTCAGGTTACATCTTCATCGCAGTGTTCTCTTTCCACCCCTTCCACTCCCACCCTCCCACCCTCTACCCCCTATCCCTTTCATCCCACTCCTCCTCAGTGGAGTGTCCCTACATAACAGTCTCCTGCCCCAGTTCAGCAGTCATATGAGGGCCAAGAGCCTCCTCATACACTGGGGGCCTACAAGGCATTACCACTAGGGCAAAGTGTCTCATTGACAGGAAACAAAGTCTATGTTCATGTTCCCTTTGGTGCATTGGTTGTAGTATAGTTATCCTGTACTCTATGGCTAAAATCCTATTATAAGTGAATAGATGCCATGTGCCTAACCCAGGAAGCACAGTGGAGCTGACCCTGTTGGCAGGGGCATGGGTGAGGTGTTCTGAGGACATGAAAATGGGAGAGGTGACCCTAGCAGTCAGGAAAGCTGCCCAAAGTGTCATAATGCAGGAGATCTAGCCCTACCCTGAACCAGCTGCAGCACTCAGGAGAGCTGGCCCTACTACTGGTCTGCTGTGAGGTGGCATGTTTACAGAGTGATGCTCTTCTCCCTTTCCCTCACCAAATGCAGCAGTTTGGAGAGCTGACCCTGGAGTCATAAGAATGGGTGAGTTGGCTCTACTCCTTGCTAGCTGAAGCAGTCAGTAGAGTAGGACCTGCACCTTGGTTGGCCAGCACAGTAGAGATGGACCTGGTGGAGGGAGTGCAAGTGAGCCAGATCAGAGGATGAGAGTGTGGAAGAGCCAGCCTCTCCTCCACTTGAGAAGTGTTGTGGGTGCAGGGGTGATGCTCTGCCCCTTCCCCATTGGCCACATGCAGTAGTCGGGAGAGCTGGCCCCAAGGGCATGAGGGCATGAGAGCAGGAGAACTAGCCCTGCTCCCTCACTGGTTGCAGCACTTGGGAAAGCAGGCCCTGCAGCTTGCCTGGGGAACAGTGGAGCTGGCCCTGATCTATGATGATGCTTTGTCTCACCACAGGCCCCAAATCAATGGAACCAGATGACTAGAATAATAATAAGTCAAAATAATCCCCCTCCCCACCACCTTTAAATCCATGAAGTACAAATCTGTGTTATCCAGATATTTTTGGCTATGTTCTTCCTTTCGAGCATGGCTGACTTAGAGATACTTACTCTTACTTGACTTATATTTAAGAGTGTATCCTCGTAGAGGAAAAACTGACTCTTCCTCTCCCAACAGCCGTTAAATTCCAATAGCTCCTAGACTAGGGGTGGTACTTTATGACTAATTCCTCTCTCTAAGCTAAGACATAGTCACTCTTAGGTTTGCACAGGTCTTGTGCTTGCTGTCATAACCACTGTGAATTCATTTGTGCAGATAATATTTCCTTGTTATCCAACTTCTCGGGCTCTTGCACTCTTTCTGCCCCCCTTTTCATGAAGATTCCTGAGTTGTGGTGGGAGGGAGCATGATATAGATGTCCCATTTAGGGCTGAGAATGCTGCAGTCTCTTACTCTCTGGACCTTAAGAGGAGCTGCAGGAGAGGAGTGAATATGATCAAAACACATTATACTCATCCATATTCATTGCTGTTCTATTCATAATCGTCACAGAAATTGGAAAGAGCCAAGATGTCCATCAACTGATGAGCAGATAGTGAAAACATAGTACCTTTACACAATGGAATATTTTTCAGCTGTTAGGAAAAATTAAATCATAAAATGTGCATGTAAATTGATGGACCTAGAAACAATCATACTTCGTAGGTAACTTAGGTCCAACAAGACAAACACTGCATGGTTTCTGTTATATGTACTCTTATTCTGCAGATATGCTTGTTTCATTTAGAATAACCACTGAGGTTAGGTAGCTACTAAGGGGTCAAAGGGGAGGAGATCTTTTTCTCCATTGTTGTTTTCTTTTTTTCACATACATATATTTATTTATTTATTTGGTTTTTTTTCTTTTCTTCTTTCTTTTTTTTTTTTTAAAGATATTTATTTTAGACAGGGTCTCCTTGTGTAGCCCTAGCTGTCTTGGAATTCACTCTGCAGACCAGGCTGGCCTTGAACTCTAGAGATTTTCCTGCCTGTGCCTCCCTAGTGCTGGGATTAAAGGCATGCCTACCACTACCCAGCTGAGAAGGGTGCCATCTAAAGAAGAGGAAATAGACTATACTGTTACAAAGGGACAAAGGGAGAATAAGACAGGATAATTACATGGGGGGGAATACAAAAGAGGGTAGAAAATGAAATATGTGGATGGATAACTAACACTAATGGCCTTTTGAAAAGTCATATGGAGACCATAAGGAAGCTGTAGAAGCTTCCTAAAATATGTACATTTATAAATGGAGCTATCAAATAACACACACACACACACACACACACACACACACACACACACACACACA
>CAJQZJ010000102.1:119382-160711 GCA_907164525.1 Lophiomys imhausi | reverse complement strand
ACACACACACACACACACACACACACACACACACACACACACACACAGGCGGTTGAAGGAATAATAGGCTAGGCATCATATGCTACCAAACAAAAGCAGTACCAGGAATTGGTTGCATCTTTTTGAACTATTGGTCAAAAGGAGTCCCATAGAAACCACAAAACATTATAGACTGTTCCAGTTCTATTTGTTACCCTCCACAACTTAACAGAAAGACCTTTATTGCTGAAGAGACCACACACTTATGTCATAGAACATGTAAAAAGTTAAATTGGTACTCAGAATTTCACTCCAATTGTTAGTGTCCATAGTAATGTAAGGAGCTATATATACACTTCAGGAGAAGAAAAGCAATCATTAGTCTGGCCCAGCTACAAACCCTGTGACCTACAATAATGACGTGTCTCAAAGATGTGTTCATTGAGGCTACAGTGGCACAAATGTTATGGAGTGTAACCCATACCTGAAACTGTTATTGAGGCTAAGAATCTGAGACGACATTGGTCATGGTTCTTATGGTATATCTGTCACTCTCCAGAGTAGATCCCATGATCAGAAGTAGTTGGCCAATACAAAAGAGACTCCATGTTTTTTACTGTTGTTTTTTGTTTTGTTTTGTTTATTGGAAGAGAAAGAACATGAAGTTGGGTAGGTAGGGAGGATCTGGGAGGATTGGGGGTGGGGGAGAATAATGTTCAAAATATACTGTATGAGAGTCTCAAAGAATAAATAAACATTAAATTCCATATTATATGAAGTTCTCTTTTTTTGTTGTTTATTTATTACTTCAAGTTACATCTCCATTACAGTGCCCTCATTCCAACCCTCTCGGCTCCACCTTCCCACCCTCTCCTTCCTCTCCTACCCTTCTCACTTCTCTAATGTGGAGTGTCCCTACCTATCAGCCCCTCTCAGCTCAACAGTCATATGTGGGCTAAGAGCTTCCTTTCTGCACTGGGGGCCAACATGGTAGCACTCCTAGGGCAAATTGTCCCCTTAATAGGTAACAAAGTCTATGTTCCTGATCCTTTTGGTGTATTGTTTGTAGGATAAAGCAATTATATGGCTAAAATCCAATTATAAGTGAGTAGATGCCTTGTGCATCTTCCTGAGTCTAGGTTAGCTCACTCAGGATGAGCATTTCTGAAATTCTTAAAGAACTAATACAAAATACATCTTTGTATTTTAAACTTTGAGAAAAGTTTAAAGTATTGATGTATAAAGAAATGACTCCTCCCTGAGGACTAGCTTTCATGATACCAGAAGGCACGTGTAAGCTTCCAAAGGAGAGAGGCAATCAACAATCCTACACAACCATGGTGCCTATGAATCCCAACAACTACCACTGTATGATAACCCTAAGGGTACAGTAGTGGCACACATGCCTTGGCAGTAACCAACAGATCTCTAATTGAACTGAAGGCTCACACAACAAGAGGGAAAACATGCCTAATAGATTTTAGAGAAGAACATACAACCACCACTTTGCCAACCAGTATAATCCCTAACAACAATCTAAGCATTTGTCCTTACGTCCATAGATAAGTGTGGTCCTCATTCCTCACCAAGGAAACTCCTCTTTGCAATGTACAGCGACCACCACAGAAAACCAGGGCCAATCAAAATGCAGAGTTGTGGCTACCAGTCCCAGTGGACACTTAAAGCTCAGGAAACACTGCAGAAGATGGGGTGGAAAGACTGTAAGAGTCAGAGGAACAGGTAGTTTGCTGTGAGACTGTATCTCCTAGTAATGCCAGAATTTACTTATACCCATAAAATTTCAGTAACATGACTGCTTAAATATGAGCTGAACAAAGTCAACATCAATAGACATGTCAAAGTGGATGGGAAAAAGTTGAGGATGGCCCCAATCCTACACAATAACTATAGGCAATTAAAGAATGCTGGGAGAAGGATACTGAGTCTTCCCCAGGAAAGAGCACAAAAATTGGTTCTACAACCCCAAATGGCCATCCCTGAAAACATTACATAGAATGTGAAGGTTATATTTAGGAATATAAATGTATAGACATATACATGCATGCATGCTAAAAGTAATTAATGAAAAAGAGGCCATGAATAAGGAAAAAGGGCAAGGAGGGGTTTATGGGAAGGTTTGAAGGAAGAGAGGAAAGGGAGAAGTGATATTATATTCTCAAAAAAACCTCATATCCTTCCTCTTTTTAAGTTGTGCTGTCAGGGATTTTGTCACATCAATGGGAAGCCAAGTAACACATGGAATTACATTTCTATTTGTCTGACTCTAATGTGAGGCCTTGGTGTCACAGCCTTGACTTATGCAAAGTACAATAGTTACATTAGCATGTATTGGACAATTTTGCACAGTGGGTAAATGCAGAATGTCCTACTGTTTGAAAATGCCTTTTCAATATTGCTGGAGTAAAATCAGAGCAAGATTTACTATTTAACTGTAGGATGTCTCTAGTATCTCCTCCACACCCACTTTCCTCACATGAATCCACACCCCGTAAGTCCTGATTAGGTTTGCTTGTTGCTTGGAACTGACCACGTCTAGTTTTTTCTTATCCAGTTGCATTCCCTATTTATTTCTGATTCTCCGTGACTTCAGGCTTGAGTCTCGGCACTGGGTTTCTAGTTTAAAGCGATCTCATTCTGGCAGTCTGCCCTGGTACTCTGTGGTTTTCTCTAGTTGCACAAAGAAACCTATCAGTTAGTTTGGTGAGACAGCTTATCAACAAAGGACAGACAAAACAACAAATCTGATATCTAGCAGGCCTGTATTTTAATTCTCTGCAGGTATATGTGATGCAATTTCATTTAGTCTTCCTTTTTCTTTATTCCTTTCTGTGTATAGAACAAATATCCAAAAGCCTTTCAGCACATATGACTCTCCACCTCCAAGTAGCTACTTGTGTAGATGTCTCAGCATATTCTGTGTCTTTCTTTTATGGTGTTGCTTATTACACAGAAGGTTTAACGAAGACGGCATTCTACACTGGAAAGGCAGCTTTTAAAATGGAAAACCTAAAGAAATATATTACAGTAGTTTGATTAACCTATCCTGATTAATTTTATAATTAATTAACTTTATAACTAATTAATTAATTTTAGATAATACATGTTCTTAACAATGCTTTTTCTAACTTAGGAAATCAAAAAATTTTCTTAGATATCTAAGAATCTAAGAAATAAAAAAACATAATAAAAATAGATTATTAATATCTAATTTTTCTTAGATATCTAAGTTAACTAGAATACTGCAATTCCAAGGTAAAGAATGGGGAAACTATAATGAGTCTAATCTAGCTTGATCTAAAAGTAAATTATAAACATTGACCAATACATTATAACTATAATATATAAAAATACTGTTTTCATTAATTATTTAAAAATGCTTTCAAGAATATTTTAACAGCAGACTTGAAAATATAGTACTGGACAAGTTTTAAAACACCATAGTATTAAGCAGTGTGCTCCCTGGAATTCCAACATGGAGAACTGGTGTTCCAACAGTAACCATCAGCTATGCAGTGCACACCCTGCCTTTACGTTTAATATCTAGGTCACACAGACTACTCTGAATACTGTGAATAGAAAGAAAGAAGCAGGAGGATTTCTAGAGAGCCACCAAGAAATCATAATGACATTCAAATAATGAGAAAAACAGCACAACATGGTTTTAAAAATAATTTCCATGTGAAATAAAAGATAAAGCCTTAAATATGAACGTCTTTATTATGAAAACTGAATAAAATGTTTGAGAAGTGCTATTTACTTAACAAAATGTCTTTTGTCTCCACTATTCTCTCAGATGTGTGTGTGTGTGTGTGTGTGTGTGTGTGTGTGTGTGTGTGTGTGTACATGCTGCGCTGAACAGCCAGAAGCATACAAAAAGGGCATATACTGAAAATAAATGCATTGCTAATGAAAAGCATATGCAATTTTTGGAGAAATCTTGCAGTAGTTAGCAGCAATCAGAAACTATATCTTCAATTTACAATAAAGGCAAATGAATATGATAATAATGATCTCTAAAATTATTTTTATTTACAATGAAATCCTAGAGTATTTGTAATGTATTTTAGTTATGAAAAATGCAGATTGCTTTAGAAATTTCTTCTTTTGGTTTTTCAGACAAGGTTTTTCTGTGTATACCTGCCTGTCCTGGACTCACTTTGTAGACCAGGTTGGCCTTGAACTCACAGAGATCCACCTGCCTCTACCTCCCTAGTGCTGGGATTAAAGGCATACCCCACCACGATCGTCAATTGCAGACAGCTGTGAACTGACATGTGGTTGCTGGGATTTGAACCTGGGTCCTTTGGAAGAACAACCAGTGCTCTTAACCGCTGAGCCATCTCTTCAGCCCTAGAAATTTCTTAATAGTACTATTGTTAAACATATTGAGTTTAAGTGATTTTAATCTAATTTATTATTTTATTTGAAATCTACTGAATGTTTTATGTTATAGACTTAAAACATTTTTCTTTTGTTCCAAACTATATGTAAAGAATAAGAAACAAGCATATTCCTCAGCAGAACACAGAATCCTAAGAACCTATTCAATGAATATAATTTTCATATCTGTTAAATTATTATTTTTATTAAATAATAATTGCACTACTTCTCACTTCCCCTTCTGCCTACCCATATCCAACTACCCTTACTCTCCTTCTCTTTTTTCTTTTCTTTAGTTTTAAGGGCAATAGAAATGAAAACAACTTTTGTGTCTTGCCTTTTTTTTTTTTAAAGCTTATCTGAAAAGTCTTTCATTCTGCAAGTACAACAGTTAAGAAAAGTAACATTGGGCAGGGGAAGCTCATCAACGGGGCCACGTGCTGAGTGCTCCTCACTCCCGGGCCCCTGGGAAGGTCTGAGACTGGGGCCTCACGCGGCCCTAACCGGGCTCTCCCCTAGTGGGGAGGTGAGTTCCCAGAAAGAAAAGTAACATTGAAAACTATGGCATATGTACAAATAGAACTTCATAAAGATAGGATCCACATTATCAAAAAATATTTCCAGATCAATCAGTGCAATCTCTTTAATGTAAATAATAATAAAGAACACAAAGGAATTGCTTAACACACAAGAAAGCATGAAAATACCACAACACACTTGATTCAACTATGTTAGATGTTGCTGCAATTCAAAATGTATCCAAATAATGTTTGCAAAATTCTAATTGGTCTGGCTATATTTCTGCTTAAAAACTTTTTATTTAAGAAAAGAATATGACACATATTTTTATTTCTATTAGAACCCAATAAAATAGCATTACAGGATTAGAGTATTAGTAAGATCACAACAGTTGGAGGATGGGTAACTAAAAGATTAGAGTTTCAATAAATTAATGTTAGCTGAAAAAGAGAATTTCCAGAAAAGCCTAGCCCAGAGTAGTTGGGAGCATTACTCTATGGAACCATAGAGAAATTCAGGGCTTAGAGACTAGTGGTAAAAGAGGACCAACGAGAGGGCAGGGTTTCAAACCAGGAGAGTAACTGGATATTTGTATAAGAAAAGGTGCTTCCATTCACTGAAGTAAACTACAAAAGCATTCACCATGTAAAGAGATCAGTATCAGAGTGAAGAGTATGTTTGGTAGTGGTATAGAAACAGACCAGTTGACCAATGGAATTGAATCGAAGACCCTGAAACAAACCCACACACCTATGGTCACTTAATTTTTGACAAAGAAGCCAAAATAGTACAATGGAAAAAGGACAGCATCTTCAACAAATGGTGCTGGTCTAACTGGACATCAACATGCAGAAGAATGCAAATAGACCTGTGTTTATCACCTTGCAAAAAACTTAAGTCCAAGTAGATCAAAGACCTTAACATAAAACCAGACACACTAAATTTAATAGAAGAGAAAGTGGGGAAAACCATCGAACTCATTGGCACAGGTGACAAATTCCTGAACAGAACACCAATACCTTAGGCCCTAAGACCAACAGTCAATAAATGGGACTTTATGAAATTGAAAACCTTCTGCAAGGCAAAGGACACTGTCATTAGAACAAAACAGCAGCGTAGAGATTGGGAAAAGATCTTCATCAACCCCACATCTGACAGAGGGGGTAAGAACTCAAGAAATTAATTTAAGACCACATCTTTGAATGCCATATTCTGCAGATCTCTTGGGGTTTTTGAAGATGCCCTATCTATCTCTTGTATTTAGATAAGCAAATGTTGCTTGTCTCTTAACAACTTGATTACTGAGTAGCTTAGAGAATATCTGTGATAGACTGTCATAGTAGCTAACAAGGTGATATGCATGCATGACTAGGAGTTTGTTTTTCTTAACTATCCTAAATAGTTTAAGACGGTTGGTATCAAGAGGCCAGAGCTTCACATTTCATTTTTAAGTATCTCTAGGTACGATACCATTAGGAAGCGTTACCTTTAATTTTGTATCAATATACAAAGATCTATTCAAATGTGGCTAAATATACTCTTAATTTTGTATCAATATACAAAGATCAATGCCTATGTGGCCCAATACAATCTTAATATTGCATCCATATACAAGGGTCAATACCATTGTGGCCAACTATAATCTTAATTTTGTATCAATATACAAATATCAATACCGACGTAGTCCAATACAACCTTATTTTTGCACAATAAACAATGGTCAATACCACTTTATAAGCATCGAAGAATCTCCACTATAAGATGGTTGAATTAGTGGCAAGCCTATCTCTTGGCATGTAAAAACTCCTTGCTTCAACTGCAGACAGACTGCTGTCCAAAAAGGACAAAACTTGGTAGCAGGGAAGTCGACAGCCTAGCTCTGCCAAGACAGGGTAGGTTAGTCCTTCATAATCCCTGCTCTACAATAAATGTCTGTCAGAGAAACAAGACCAAAAGGTTGAAGACTGATGCTGGAATGTATGGAGAGAAAATGGGAACTGTCCAGGCAGTCACTGGTTTGTCATTTCTTAGTACTGGAAGCTGCAGGCCCTGCACTTCCTATATAATCAGATATATTTATCCTTCTCAGCTCTCTGAGGTGGTTGAAGAATAGACAGCTTGAGTCTCATAGCTAAATTTTGAGTTGTTTAGGAATCAAGAGGGTGTTCTAGATCTAAGAAGATGGTTATAATAGTGATGCAAGTTAGTATGAAAGCTAAGTCAGTTATAGAACTTTAAACTCATGGAGATGGTTAGAAGGTAGAAGGTTAAAGTCAGGGGCCAAATATGTATGAACTGGACATTGGGAAGGTATACTGAGCCATTTAACTCTCATAAATGTGGCATATTTAATTCTGCTGTTTTGTATAGAATTTACTGTTATAAGAGAAAGAACCATTTGTTGGATTAAAAAGGGAAGCTGTTGGGGGGGGAAGAGGGTGGAAGGGTGGGACAGGAAGGGGGAATAGGGAAGGGTTTGTGACTGAGATGTAACTTGAAGAAAAAAAATAAAGTACTTATATAAAATAAAAAAATAAAAAAAGAACTCAAGAAATTAAATACCAATAAACCAAATAATCCAATCAAAAAATGGGGTACAGAGCTAAACCAGGAATTCACAAATGAGGAATCTCAAATGGCCATGAAACACTTGAAGAAATGTTCAACATCCTTAATCATCAGAGAAATGCAATTCAAGATGACTCTGAGATTCCATCTCACACCTGTCAGAATGGCTAAGATCAAACACTTAAATGACATGCTGGTGAGGTTGTGGAGAAAGGGGAACACTCCTCCACTGCTGGTAGGAGTACAAACTTGTATAACCACTATGGAAATAGTCTGGCGATATCTTAGAAAACTTGGAATAGCTCTCCCTCAAGACCCAACCATAACACTCCTGGGCATATATCCAAAAGATTCTTCACCAAGCCACAAAGATATCTCCTCAACTACATTCATAGGAGCTTTATTTGTAATAGCTATAAACTGTAAACAACCCAGATGTCCTTCAACCAAAGAATGAATTAAAAAAAAAAACTGTGGTACATTTACACATGGAATACTACTCTGATATCAGAAATAAAGAAATCATGCAACTTGCAACCAAATGGATGTAATGAGAAGAGCTCATCATGAGTGAGCTAATTCAGATTCAGAAAGATGGCATATATTCACTTATAACTGGATTTTAGCCATATAGTACAGGATAACCATGTAACAATCAATAGATTCAAAAGTACAGGGACATGGACTTGGTTACCTGTTAGTGGGACATTCCACCCTAGTGGAACTGCCATGTATGATCCCTGTGCAAGAGGAAGCTCTTAGATTTCATGTGACTAATGAACTGAGTGGGGCTGATACATGGAGGCACCTCACACTGGAGGGGTGGGGTGGGTGGGAGAGGGGGTAGAGGGTGGTTGGTTGGCACCGGGAGGCGGTGGAGAGAAGGGGTTTTAATGGAAATGTAACTTGAAGTAATAAATAAATGTTTAAAAAAAGAGTATGTTTGTGATGTAGCACTGAGGGGCATACTCCACTTTCTGCAGTGCCTAATTCCCCTGCCCAACCTTAAATCTGCCTTTAAATGTTACAAGGAATGACTTGTTACATGGAATCCTAGAACTAAAATGAAAAGTTGTATGGGTAGCAATTGCTTCTCAACACATTTTTTTAAAAAGTGATAATTTTAAAATATGATTGATTATTAAGATAAAAAATAGTACTAGCTTTATGAATTGCCAAGTTAAATTTTAGACAGTGTTTTACAAAGATTTGTTAAACTAAAATAGCACTTTAAAATGTACTTTTTCCTTTTTGAGTAAAGATATACACAAACCCTACTTTTTTTTTTTCCAGGTAAGTCCAACCGGTACCTTGTAATGTTAATCTCGGACACATTTCTCATGACAGTAGGTTTCAAACATCTGCAATTTTGAAAAATTGATTACTTAGAAACTTGTAGTTTCATTACAGAGTATGTAAAATTTGTAGAGAAAAATAAATCTGTGTTCCAGTAGTGCCAAAGAGGACATGAGGGGAGGGAAAGCCCAGGGTTACGTGGGGCAGCCAAAGGACTTCAAAACTAGAAAGGCTCCAGCAGGAGAGAAGGATAAGAAAGATGCAAGGACATTTCATAGAGCGGCTATTTGGAAAACACTGTAATAAATGAAGCAACCTCAAGGAAAACAAAAGACAGGCAGAAATTCTAAGAAAACTGAGAGATGACATGAGTAACGAAATAAAGACTACTTGGCATCATGATCATTAACTAAAATACTAATTATTCAGTGGCAGCTGTGTTCATGGCATTGTTTCAGCCACTGAAACAATGGCAGTAGTGGAGAAAATGAGCAAAGTAGAAGCAGATTATTCTAATTGATTGCTATTGTTTTCTTGGAGCTTACAGCCCAGCAAAGTGAGAGAGAAATAATTTAAAATTAAGTAAAATACAAAATTTATATTAACAATAAAACATAAAGAAAAATACACTAGTGGACAGAAGCTTCTAGGCACAGGATTGTCTATTTGAACTGTTATATTTTAGTGTCAGGCACCTAAGGAAGGGAGGGTCAAGGACTACCCACCTTGGTAAATTTATCTTGGAGCAAGCAAGGTTTTTTTTTTTTTTTTTTTAAAGAAATGATGTTTATACTAGAGGGCTAGGAAGTTGACTCAGGGATCACAAGCACTTGGTGCTCTTGAAGAGCACAGATCCACATGATGGCTCCTAGCCATCACTGTAGATCCTGGAGATCTGACACTCTCTTCTGACCTCGGAAGGTACCAGACACACATGTGGTGTGCAAGGACATACCGGCAGATAAAACACTCAAACACATAAACTAAAAAAAATAACAAAAATAAATCTTATAAAATAAAAAGCAAACAACTATTTAGATAATTATGGCTTTAAAACAGAGATAAATAACATTGTTTATAGAAATACCAAGATAAAATAACAGAGGGCAGAACCATAAAAGATGCAGAGGTAAGGATAAGTATGGTATACTTAGAACTTAGAGACAGAGAGGACTACCATAGAACAACATTTATAGTTAACCGGACAAACTTACGTTGATACCAGGAGGCAAGGAGCTAGAAAAGAGGAGACCTAGGAAAACTGCACATGTGATGGCAGCTATGACTCCTGCTGGGTCAGAATGTTCTTTTGTGGATAAATATTCGTAAAGGTGCAGTTAAGTTGTTCCCACTATATCAGAAACTAAGGCATCAGAGCATATATATCCAGTTGTCACACATATTAAATAATGAAGGGTCCTCAACCACAAAAGATGCTGTCAGAACTACAGTAACATTTGTGTTGTGGTTTAAACCACTCTCTCACTTTCTAGAAGGATCAAGGATAGAAATATTCTTAAAGGGAGACCTAGTCCTCCATCTATTCCTGAAGAGCCACCCATGATCAATCTGCTGGACCTTTTCTAATAAAGCCTTTTGTATTCTAGTCTCCTCCTTATCACAATACATTTCTGAAACCTTTCCACTCCAAGGATTTTTAAATGAAGGCTTACACGATCTGAATTCCTTCTACAGTGTGCACTCCACTAATTAACAGAAATAACTGCTTAAATGAGTATAAGCTGTATATGTTAGAAGAGATAAGTTTCTCAGAATCTAGAGTATAGCACTGAGGTAGAGTGTGTGCTCACTACGTTCATGGTGCTAGGTTTGATCTCCAATACTCTCCAAACTACACCCTAACAAAAAGGTTTGAGTGTAGTCTGAAAACATACTGGTTATAATCTAAGGTTTTATGGTTTTATAATTTAAAACATACTAAGAATGGTAATAATCTAAGGTTTTATGGTTTTATGATCTAAAACATACTAAGAATGGTAATAATCTTACTAAGAAATTGCATGTAAAAAGTTTGTTTTCGGAGTAGTAGGAGGCTAAGCTCGGTCTTGGAGGAGTGATTGCGAGGCTGTTGCTGCTGACCCTAAAAAGCAGACTGTGTCTGTGTTTCTCCAGCGAATGCGGGAACAAGCCACCTCCCTGAACAGGGCACCCAGGCAGCAGGATTAACAAGTCTCAGGCCTTCAGACTCTACTTTCTGACCCCAGAAGACCTCTGTGCCTGAGCAACATGGGGTTCCAGCCTGCAACACCAGGGCAGCTCTGATGGTCAATGACCCTACCAGAGATGCAGAATTCCAACTTCCTCAGAGACCTATCCACATCTCTGAGAAAATCAGCTGGACCACAAGAGTGTCCAGGTCATTAAGAATTTCTTGCTGGGGATTCCAACATGGTGGCATCCAGCGTGCATGATATCTGAGGTCAAGCTCAGTCACTTCAGAGCAATCGAGAGGCCGCACTGCTAACTGTGAAACACAGACTGTGTCTGTGTTTCCCCAGCAAATGCTGGGAGTAGCCACCTACTGGAACAGGCCACCAGGCTCCAGGATCAACCAGCCTCAGCCCTGAAGACTTTACCCTCCACTGTGAAAAGACCTCACAAGCCCAACCAAAACAGGGATCCAGCCTGTGGCCCCAGCCTCCTGTTAATGGCCCTATGAGATTTCCTGAGTTCCAGCCTATACACAAACCAATCCGCCTCCCTGAGAAGACCAACTGGACACAAGATCATCCAGGTTAGACAACTTGTACCCCAATCCCCTGACTGTGGGTCCAACGGGGACACAACCAGCAGAGGTGAGTTGCAGGTTATTCTCTAAAATCTAGCCTCCAGCCCACCCCACAATGCCAAGGAAGGCCACTGGTCCCCAGGAATATCCAGGCTCTGCCAAGTGCCCTATCACATGTCCCAAGAGATTGAGCAGGCAACAGGAACAACTAGCCAACCCTAGGGACAACCAGATGTCTAGAGGTCATCATAAGAACATAAGCAACAAAACCCAGGGTCATATGATGCCACTGGAACCCAGCCATCCTACCACAGCAAGACTCGCACACCCTAGCATACTTAAAGCACAAGAAAACAACATTATATCTGATATTGTGAAAATGTTAGAGGCTTTAAAGAGGAAAAATACCTCAAAGAAATGCAGAAAATATAATCAAACAGGTGAAGAAAATAAATAAATAAATCCCTTAAAGAAATTAAAGAAATACAGGAAAATACAGTCAAATGGGAGAAGGAAATGAATAAAACTGTGCAAGACCAGAAAGTAGAAATAGACGCAATAAAGAAAACACAATCTGAGACAATCCTGGAGATGGAAAACCTAGGAAAAAGATCAGGAACTATAGACACAAGCATCCCCAACAGAATACAAGAGATGGAAGAGAAAATCTCAGGCTTAGAAGATATGTTAGAAGAAATGATACATTAGTCAAAGAAAATTCTAAATCTAAAAAGCATCTAACACAAAACCTCCAGGAAATTTGGGACACTATGAAAAGACCAAACCTAAGAATAATAGGAATAGAAAAAGATTCCTAGATCAAAGGCTTAGAAAATATCTTCAACAAAATCATAAAAGAAAACGTCAATAACCTAAAGAAAGAGATGCCTATAATGTACAAGATGCCTACAGAACACCAAATAGACTGGACCAAAAAAGAAAATCTCTGGCGCACATAATAATCTGAACATTAAACCTACAGAACAAAGAAAGATTGTTAAAGCCACAAGGGATAAGGGTCAAGTAACATATAAAGGCAGACCTATTAGAATTACATCAGACTTCTCAACAGAGACTTTAAAAGACAGAAGGTCCTGGGCAGAGGCGATGATACCTCTAAGAGATCAGAGATGCCAGCCCAGAATACCCAGCAAAACTTTCAATGACCATAGATGGAGAAAACAAGATATTCCATGACAAAACTAAATTTAAACATTATCTTAGCACAAATCCAGCCCTATTGAAGATCTTAGAAGGAAAATTCCAACCCAAGGAGTTTAACTATACCCAAGAAAACTTAGGAAATAAATGACTCCTCTGCATCAAAACCAAGAGAAGAGAAGCAAATGCGCGCGCGCACACACACACACACACCCACACCCACATCCACACCCAACACTACCACCACCAACATCATAACAATAGGAACTAAGAATCATTGGTCATTAATATCTCTCAAAATCAATAGACTCAACTGCCCAAAAAGAGTCAGGTTAAAAAGACAGAGGCAAACAGAATAGATGCATAAACAGGACTCATCATCTGCAGCATGCAAGAAGCATACCTTAGTAACAAAGATAGACATTAAGTCGGAGTAAAAGGCTGGAAAAAGGTTTTCCAAGAAAACTGACCCCAGAAGCTAGCAGGAGTAGCCATTTTAGTATTGAGTAAAATAGATTTTCAATATAACTAATCAAAAGAAATGTGGAAGGACACTTCATATTCATCAAAGGAAAAATCCACCAAGATGACATCTCCGTTATGAATACCTATGCCCCCAATACAAGGACAGCCACACTTATAAAAGAAACATTATTAAAGCTTAAATGACACATTAACCCCCATACATTAATAGTGGGAGACTTCAATACCTCATTATCACCAATGGACAGGTCATTGAGACAGAAACTAACCAGAGAAATAATGAAACTATCTGATACCTACAGAACTTTTCACCCAACACAGGCAAAGGACACTGTCAAAAGAACAAAATGGCAGCCCACAGATTGGGAAGTGATCTTCACTAACCTTACATCAGACAGAGGGCTAATACCCAAAATTTATAAAGAACTCAAGAAATTAAACACCAACAAACCAAATAATCCAATCAAAAAGTGGGGTATAGAGCTATACCGAGAATGTACAACAGAAGAAACTCTAATGGCCAAGAAGTACTTAACAAAATGCTCAACAGCATTAGACATCAGGAAAATGCAAATCAAAATGACTGTGAGATACCATCGTACACATCTTACAGAATGGCTAAGATCAAAAACTCAAGTGACAGCACATTCTGGCAAGGATGCAGAGAAAGAGGAACACTACTCATTGCCAGTGGGAGTGCAAACTTGTACAACCACTTTGGAAATCAATCTGATGGTATTTCAGAAAATTGGGAATAGTTCTACCTCAAGACTCATCTATACCACTCCTGGACATATGCTCAAAAGAAGCTCCACCAAACCACAAGGACATTTGCTCAACTATGTTCATAGCAGCTTTCTTCATAATAGCCAGAAACTGGAACGATTCCAGATGTCTCTCAACCAAAGATCGGATATAGAAAATGTGGTGCATTTACACAATGGAATACTATTCAAGTACTAAAAACAAGGAAAGCATGCAATTTGTGGGCAAATGGATGGAATTATAAAAGATCATGCTGAGTGAGGTAACCCAGAAAGATACACATAGTACATACTCACTTATAAGTAGACATTAGTCATATTGTATAGGATAACAATCCTACAATCCACAGGCCCAAAAAAGCTAAGGTTCAAAGAGGTCTCAAGGGAGGCTCCTTGAATCTCACTGAGAAGGGAAATGAAATAGACATAGGAAGTAGGTGAAGAGAGGGAACTAAGTGGAACGAGGTATAAAGAGAGGATGAGGGTGGGGATCAGGTATAATGAGGGGAGGTGAGGGGTGATAGGGATGGAAGAGAAAAGGGAAACTAATGAGGGGCATCTCCTGGAAGAAAGGGGGTGGCCCTAGGTGAGACTCAGCAGAGAAGGACATAGAGATGGAATGGCCACCTCCTAGTCTGGTAGGACTCCAGTGGAGAGAAGGGGACACCAACCCACCCACAAAACCTTCGACCCATAATTTTCCCTATATACAAGATATACAGGGATAAAGATGGAGCAGAGATTAAGGGAATGGCCAATCAATGACTGGCAAAACTTGAGACCCACCCCAAAGGAGAGATTCAACTGCTGACAGTATCAATAATAGTCTGCTATACCTGCAGACAGGAACCTAACATAACTATCCTCTGAGAGGCCTACCCAGCAAGGGATTGAAACAGATGAGATTCACAGCTAAGGAATAGATGGAACTTTGAGAGTCTTGTAGAAGTGGAAAGAAGAATACAGGGACCTGGAGAGGACAAAAACCTTACAAGAAGACCAACAGAGTCAACTAACCTAGGACCCTGGGGGCTTTCAGAGACTGAAAAACAAACCAAAAAGCATTCATGGTCTGGACCTAGGCCTCCTACACATATGTAACTCATGGGCAACTCGGTCTTCATGTCAATTTTCTAGCAAGTGGAGTGCAGACAGTTGTTGACATAGACTCTATTTGAAGATCACCTTACCCTAGCTGCTACCTTGTCCACCCTCAGCTGAAGACGATGCTCTTAGTCCTGATGTGACTTGAAGAGCTGGGATGGGTTGATGGGGGGAGTCCCGTTTTCTGAGAAGAAGGGGAGGGGGAAATAAGGAGAGACTGGGAGGGTGGGAACAGTGGAGAAGATGGAGGGGGTTACAATTGGGATGTAAAATGAATAAATAAATTTTTAAAAGTTTGTTTTCAAATTTCAACAAAAGGAACTATTGATGCAGACATTTTAAAAAACAATACTAAAGTTTGATACACAGTAGGTATCAACAAGTATATGTGGAACAAACTGAGCTCATTCCTTCAAGCTAATGAGCTTCAATAGGAGCAGGAGGAAAGGCCAGTACTTAGAAACATATGTGAGCTGCACAATTACTTTATTATTAATTACATTTAAATTATTTTAAACATTTACAAGAAATAATAAAGTTTTATGTTTTATCAAGGAAAGCAGAATAAATTTTGGATGGTTAAGAAAAATGATCTGAGCAGATAAAAGGAAAAAAAATCTAAATTCTAAATTTCTACAAATAGGAAACTTTCAAATTTGTTTAGTTTATCACATGCAATTTAATACTTTATTTAGTCTCTTGTGACTCAGTGTCCTCTTTTGTAAAATAAGGTGACAATAATAGAGCTGTGAGTTAGAATAGTGCTGGCATTTACATGAGCCTTATACTCTGTCCATATTATGATTAGCATCTTTATCATTGTGATCCCAGAGAGCGAATGAGAACAAAAAAATGGCTTAGTGTGCTTTTCTTTTCAGTGATACCTATTTTCAAAGGTGATATATAATTACTACATCTTTCAGATACAAGGTTTTCATTAAAGTAGCTATGAATAGAAAATGGAGTCTTTTAATAGTTGATACACAACTCAAGACTTCAGCACTTTCAGAAGAATTTCAATACCCAGTTCATAACTTTACTCCATCAGACTAGAAGAAAACTTGTGAGTACAGTGTGGATATCAAAATTTACAACTATAAATTTCACATAAAATTCTAGTAAAAATAAGGGATGGGGTTCATTTCAAAGAAATCTTACCACATAGAATATAAATTCAACATAGTTGAACACAATTTAAAATAGTGATTACATTCATGGTGCAATAGTTTTAGATATAATTATTTCTGAAGGTGACAACTTTCTGAACAGAATGTCAATAGCTCAGGCTCTAAGTCCAACAATCAATAAATGGGTTTTCATGAAACTGAAAAGCTTCTGTACAGCAAAGGACACTGTCACTAGAACAAAACAGCAACCTACAGATTGGGAAAAGATCATTACCAACCCCACTTTCGACAGAGGGCTAATATCCAAAATTTATAAAGAACTCAAGAAATTAAACACCAAGAAACCAAATAGTCCTATGAAAAAACGGGAAACAGAGCTAAACCGAAAATTCACAAAGGAGGAATCTCTAATGGCAGCGAGAGATTTGAAGAAATGCTCAACATCCTTAATCATCAGAGAAATGCAACTCAAGAATACTCTGAGATTCCATCTCACACCTGTCAGAATGGCTAAGATCAAAAACTCAAATAACAGCACATGCTAGCGAGGGTTTGGAGAATGGGGAACATACCTCCATTGCTGGTGGGAGTGCAAACTTGTACAACCACTATGGAAATCAGTCTGGCGATATCTTAGAAAACTTAGAATAGCCCTACCTTGAGACCTAGCCATACCACACTTCTGGGTATCCACCCAAACGATTCCTCACCAAACCACAAGGATATATCCTCATCTAGGTTCATAGCAGCCTTATTTGTAATAGCTAGATACTGGAAACAACCCAGATGTCCCTCAACTGATGAATGGTTAAAAAAATTGTGGTGCATTTATACAATGGAATTCTACTCAGATATCAGAAACAAGGAAATCATGCAATTTGCAGCCAAATGGATGGAACTAGAAATGCTCATCCTGAGTGAGCTAACCCAGATTCAGAAATATGCACATGGGATCTACTCACTTATAATTGGAATTTAGCCGTATAGTACAGGATAACTATCCTACAACCAACACTCCAAAAAGATCAGGAACATAGACTTTTTTACTTATCAAAGGGACAATTTGCCCTAGGAGTGCTACCATGTAGGCCCACAGTGCAAGAGCAAGCTCTTAGCCCTCATATGACTGTTGAGCTGAGAGGGGCTGATCTGTAGGGGCACTCCACATCAGAGAAGTGGGATGGGTGGGAGAGGGTGGAGAGGGTGGGAGGGTGGACCCGACAGGGGTAGAAAGAGTGCATTATGATGGAGATGTAACTTGATGTAAAAAATAAACACTGTAATAAAAACATAAAATATATAGGCTAAAAACGTTAAAACAGAAGAGCAAATGAGAAGTCTATGAAGGTTTCTTGCATTGGTAATCTGGCATTTTACTGTTAAAGCCTGACTCCTGACATGAACCCTGGGATAGTCTACAACTCAGGTTTCCTTCTCTCTGGTATTAGAATAGCCACAGATGAAGGTCCAGTTTCTGAGAATGAATGACTAGCTAGGAGTATACAAGCCCCAAGGCTTTGCCTGAGGCCCACATCTCACCTAATCATTATTCACAATCCCTTAGAAAAGCTTCTAGTTAAAACTGTGATGCTATTTAGAACTACACTTGTAAATTCATTTTAAAACATTCTTTCTTATGTTTTAATGACTTCAGTTTTGTTTAATTCATGTATACCTTCAGATACAACTGGAACAAGCAAGTAAAACTTACCAGCAATTAATCTGAATGTTGGCTCTCTTGACTCATTTATAAAAAAGACATTCTATGTATGACATTTTATAACAAAAGCAAGGGGCCATGTAAAGATCTTCAAAAGCATGCGAAAAGAAGTGATAATGGAGAAGAGCACCATTAGCTTAGACTTTTATAATAGAGTTTTCATAAGTTAGCTTTTACTTGAAAAGCAAATTCAGTAAATGCAAAAATGAAGTTAAAGATATAATGGCTTCTGAAGTCCAAGGATAAGTTAGAGTCACACTATAACAAAAAGTAACTTGATTTTTGCCTTTTCTTAGATGGGAAATAAGTATATTAGTTATTGCCATGTTATACTGAAGCCTTTCATTCTTACTTTATTTCTAGGATAGACTAGAAATAAAGTGCAATCCTCACTGTGCTGTTTACATCAATAGATTGTAAGATATAATATCCTACTAATAATTACATTAAAAAATCTTGTGCAAACCACACTATCCTACACTTATTAGTATTACTATTATTAGAAAGGTAAAATATAAGTTCTGGTGTGGAGAATGATGTTCATTACTAGAGTAAATATAAATTAGCTCTTCCATTATGGGGAAAAACCATGGAGTTCCTTTACAGCATGGTCATTATAGATAAGAACAGCATACTACCTACTCAAAAATAGCTCTGACAGCATGTCCCTGCAAAAAATCCACAATAATGAAAAGTGAGGGCTCTGGTAATTAATGCAAGGCTGTCATTCCACAATATATCAATGTATCATCTTCCAGGGGGCGACAAATTCCTCTCTTACAAAGAATAATTGAGAGTCCTATGTCTCAGACTTCCCAGGTCAGAGTCATTGTATTTACAGAGAGATGCCATCTTCTACCACAAGGAGATATTATGAGGATTACACAATTTAGGTAGTTTATTAATATTTGGCACACACCATTTGTTACTATTGTTAGTGCTAACTTTCTATAACTTTACTTACTTTTTAGAAGTCATCAAAGAAAATTGAAAGAAAACTTTCCTTCTTAATGAGTACCTTAAAAACGAATCAGATATTGATTGCATCATAAGATGCAGCCTTATATTCTACCTGATTCAAAGATATAATGACAACTGTTGTGTTAGGGGGGAAAGCATATATTAAAATTTCACTTAAAAGATTTAGGAAAGTTCATGTTGGTACATCCACAGAATTCAACTTAAGACAGACCTTCTGATGTTCAAAAAATAAAATATATATAATGGTCTAAAGAAGAATTATAGTATTTAATAAGATAATTCTAACAAAAAATCAAACAGGCTTTTTTTGTGTAGGTATGTGAGTATTCTGGTTTTAGTATATGAGTGGCAAGCATTTTTTTTTGTAAGTACTTTAGTACAGTTAACTTCTTATAGGAATCATTTTTTTATTAAATACTTTATTTTTTTTTCTTCAAGTTACATCTCAGTCACAAACCCTTCCCTATTCCCCCTTCCTGTCCCACCCTTCCACCCTCTTCCCCCCAACAGCTTCCCCTTTCAGTCCAACAGTAAATACTATACAAAACAGCAGAAATAAATATGCCACATTTACGAGAGTTAAATGGCCCAGTATACCTTCCCAATGTCCAGTTCATACATATTTGGCCCCTGACTTTAACATTCTACCATCTAACCATCTCCATGAGTTTAAAGTTCTATAACTGACTTAGCTTTCATACTAACTTGCATCACTATTATAACCATCTTCTTAGATCTAGAACGCCCTCTTGATTCCTAAACAATTCAAAATTTAACTATGAGACTCTAGCTGTCTATTCTTCAACCGCTTCAGAGACCTGAGAGGGATAAATATATCTGATTATATAGGAAGTGCAGGGCCTGCAGCTTCCAATACTAAGAAATGACAAACCAGTGACTGCCTGGACAGTTCCCATTTTCTCTCCATACATTCCAGCATCAGTCTTCAGTCTTTTGGTCCTGTTTCTCTGACAGACATTTATTGTAGAGCAGGGATTATAAAGGACTTACCTACCCTGTCTTGGCAGAGCTAGGCTGTCGACTTCCCTGCTACCAAGTTTTGTCCTTTTTGGACAGCAGTCTGTCTGCAGTTGAAGCAAGGAGTTTTTTCATGCCAAGAGATAGGCTTGTCACTAATTCAACCATCTCACACTGGAGATTCTTCGATGCTTATCTTCTACTTGGAGTAGAATAGGGAGTGCTGTCAGGAGCTGATATGTCTCGATATCAAAAAAAAAAATCTTAATTTAAGACCACATCTTTGAATGCCATATTCTGCAGATCTCTTGGGGTTTTTGAAGATGCCCTATCTATCTCTTGTATTTAGATAAGCAAATGTTGCTTGTCTCTTAACAACTTGATTACTGAGTAGCTTAGAGAATATCTGTGATAGACTGTCATAATAGCTAACAAAGTGACATGCTTGCATGTCTAGGAGTTTGTTTTTCTTAACTATCCTAAACAGTTTAAGACGGATGGTATCAAGAGGCCAGAGCTTCACATTTCATTTTGAAGTATCTCTAGGTACGATACCATTAGGAAGCGTTACCTTTAATTTTGTATCAATATACAAAGATCTATTCAAATGTGGCTAAATATACTCTTAATTTTGTATCAATATACAAAGATCAATGCCTATGTAGCCGAATACAATCTTAATATTACGTCCTATACAAGGTCAATACCATAGTGGCCAACTATAATCTTAATTTTGTATCAATATACAAAGATCAATACCGATGTAGTCCAATACAATCTTATTTTTGCACAATAAACAATGGTCAATACCACTTTAGCCAAATATACTACTAATTTTGTATCAATATACAAACCTCCAAGTGTCGAAAAAACGTAGAGCTAAGGTAAAATACATGAGAAATGGGGTGTTAACCCATGCCTTTAACTTCAGCAGAGACGGGAGGAGCACCATAGAGTTAGTGGTCTTATAAATTCTAGAGTTACACGGAACAGGGTGGTGAGGGTGCACACCCTTAATCCCATCATTCAAGAAGAGTACACCCTTAATCCCAACACACTAGAGACAGAAACAGGCAGATCTCAGAGCTCAAGGTCAGCCTGATACAAAACAAACTCTAAATAGAGAAAAACTTTGATCCAGGAGTGGTAGAACACATCTTTAATCCCTTCAGATGGGAACCACAGGTCTCTGATCCCAATAATTAGAATGCAGAGACACACACAGAGGATTTGGAAGGACCTAAGTTTAAAAGCTACTTACAAAAGGCCTACTCAATACAAACAAATTGTCCTTTGAGATCTCAAAATACATACACTAAAGCTGGTTTAGCTCCCAAGGAAAAAAAAAAGGAATCATTTTGAAACAGCAAATTAAGTAAGATTAATCTTGGCTAATGCTGATGTTTAATGTAATATTTTAAGTACATTGTAATGGAAGTATGTTATTTTAAGCAAAGTACCACATATGTAAAATATAGGTTAGGTAAAATTACATCTAGACTCAATGTGTACACTGAAATATTAACAGATGATATCATATAAAAACTAAAATTTACTTCAAAATAAAATAAGAGGTATAAATAAAACAAGATTACCCACAAGTTCTTAGTTATTGATGCCATGTTAGGAATGTGGGGATTTTTTTACTAACATTTTTACACTTGTTTATTAATTTTAAGAATTACATACATGAGTACTGTATTAATTTCCTTTCCAGCATACTCTCTTTTTCTTCCAACTCTCCCTATGTAACCTCCAACTTCTTCTCAGCTTCATAATTTAATTTAACACACAAGTAATGACACACATATTTACAAATTCAGCCTTCTGAGTCTATTTAGTGTTACTCTGTTTCTGTCTCTGTATGCCTGTCTTTTTCTTTGTTTCTGGCTCTGTCTGTCTGTCTATCTGTCTGTCTCTCTCTCTCTGGGTGCATCTGCGTGTCTGTGGATGCGTGTGCGTATGCGTGTGTACTGACCATTTGGGACTAGATAACCTGTCAGGTTACCCCCAGATAACCCCAGGATATTCCTGGGGAAGACTGCATCTCTTCTCTTCATAGCCATTGATTGTCTGTAGCTCTTCATCTAATGCTAGGGTCTTGTGAGATTTTCCCATCCATGTTGTGATGTCAACTGGTGTTTTTACTGTGGAGGTTTTTTTTAGGCTGCCACATTGCTAACATTTCATGGGTGCAGTTCCTTGTCATGTATAGAAAACACTGTCTCATAGCAGACACCTCACCCTCTGTCTCGTTTTCGCCCATCTTACTTGATGTACCCTAAGCCTTAGCTGTAGGGGTTGTACTGTAGATGTGCACCTTACAGTCACATTATTAACATTCTTTGGGAGGAAATGAAACATACAATATAAAGTCATTAAAGGAAAATATTAAAAACTGAAAAATCACAAAATTTTTAGAATAGAAAAGATTTACAGATTTAATGTTTGTGTTTTGAATTAGGGTGTTTCCCTCCTGTAGACAAGGCTGTCCTGAAACCCAGTGTGCAGCAGGCTTGTCTTGAGCATGGTAATTCTGTTGAGTTATCCTCCCAAATGTTGGGATTGCAAGTGTGAACCACTATTTTCAGTATAGATTTAATATTTTAATATAATTCTTGATTCTTATAAAAAAACACTCCTCCAAAGTGACAGTGATATATTCATAAAAGAATGAAAAGTTGAAATAAAAATTAATGTTCACCTAACTGGTGATAATATAAAACTTAAAATGTGATAAGCTTTTGGGGCTGGAGAGATGGCTCAGCAGTTAAGAGCACGGATTGTTCTTCCAGAGGACCCGGGTTCATTTCTCTGGGTTCACCCACATGGCAGCTCACAACAGTCTGTAACTCTCACACAGATATACAAGCATTCAATGTACATAGATTTTGTATACATTTATAAAATTATGTACAATAATTTACATGTAATAAATATTTGCACAAAAATTTATACATAAATTATTAAAAATGCAATAAACTTTTATTAGATTTAAAAACAAAAACAGCTTATACAAAAGTTGACAGGACTACAGAGAAAGAGGTACTCTTATGAAGTGTTACTGAGATATAAATTGGCAGATTTATTTACCTATTGGTGAATGAATGCAATTTCAAAGAATATATGGTAAGTTAGCATTTTAAAAGCATTCGAGTGGGATGTGATGCATAGCTGTGTTTCTGTACATGAGCATATATAAATTTAAGGAGTGCATGCTTAAGAACAAAGAGCAAGTGTTTTTTAGAAACCATTTTAAATCATCAGACATCAGCACATGGATATGGACAAGGTGTGTATAAAAGTCATGTTTACCAGAGAAAACTGGAAACATCTCAAATGCAATCAGAGGACGGAAGTGCAATACTTTGTGGTCTTACTTCAGCCTACAAGCTGAAATATTACACAGTGGCTACAAATAGTGAGGTAAATGATAGTTACCAACATGAAAAATGCTGCAATAAATCACTACGTGAACTGGACGTAGTGGTGCACGCCTTTAATTCCAGCACTCTGGAGGCAGACAGAGGCAGGCGTATTTCTATGAATTCGAGGTTAGCCTAGTCTACAAAGTGAGTCTAGGACAGTCAGGGCTATACAGAGAAACCCTGTCTGGAAAAATAAAACAAACAAACAAACAAAAAAAACACAAAACAAAAAAAATCACTAAAAGAAGCAGGGCAGTCACAGAGCATTTACATCTTATACTTCCTAGTCCTAGTCATGATCACACACATACACATATATATTGCACATAATACATCGATTATCTCAGAAAAGAATGTCAGAAAACACCAAGTGGATCTCAAGGTTGTAGTGCTATTATGCTTTTCTGCATTACTAACTTTACAGTCATGAGGCAGGGTCGTCTGGACTGATCCTGGTGTACCCACCTAGAGAAAACATGGTGGGTTGGGTGGCATTCGGTTGAACCTCTGGTTCACAGGACGGGGGCGGTGTCAGAGAGCTTTCCCTAATGAAGAAAGTTCTTTTAGGCAAAATCAGGACAGCTCTGAGGGAGGCTATCTTGTGAATCCACAACCCTTTATTGCAACTTGTGTATCTTCAGGTCTTGAATCTCCCAAATTTCTCTCACTCAGAGATGGATGAAGGTTTATGAACTGCGGGAAGTGGGGAAGTAGTTTTTTTGGGTGAATGCATTCTATTGGTTGAGACTGAGATGCTGGCAATGCCATATTTGGAGGTGCCAGAGGCTGGTTACCTGACCAAGCTCCCCTGTGACCTCCTTGGGGGTCACGTAGATTACATGCTTCAAGGAAGGTAGCTACTTTGGGGGCTGTGTTCATGTGTTCCTGAGGCAGGTAGGAGCAGGGAGAGAGTTTTGTTCCATGCCTTCCTTTCTCAGGATGGGGAATGAGGCCCCAGGTTTGAAGATGCTCTTATCTCACCAGTTCCATGCCAAATCCTCAGGAGGTACGTCCCAACAGATTGACTCGGAAAAGAACGTCAGAAAACACCAACTGGATCTCAAAGTTGTAGGACTACTATGTTTTTCTGCATTACTAACTTAATAGTCGGTGTTAACTAATTTTATAATGGAAATAGTCCTTAAAGATCACATATTTATACACTTTTAAAAAACTACTTAGAGGTATTACTATTTCAAACTACATATATTAGACACTTTCCATGTTTAGTGAAGACAAGAGAACTGTAACTGCATAAAGAACCTATGGAGGGCAAACATCATTCCTACCTTCTGGAGAGAAACTGGGACAACCATAGCAAACGCGAGCTCCAGCAGTGTAATGGTGGCAAATGTCTAAGTGTACTGTGCTCAGCGAGGGAGTGCTGCTTCTCTCTGGAAAAGAAGAGCATGGACACACCTGTTAGAACCTGGGACCCAAAAAAACCATGAAAGCCTTTGACAAAGAGTAATGGATTAGGGTATTGCTATCCTTGTTCTTCATAGCATTTTGATTAATTGCTAGAGAACAGTACACGGTTTTCACATTTATTTTACATACCTTAAGGAGATATACCTAATAACTGTCAAATTGTTGATAAGAATAGTAATAAGAGAGAATAGTAATAAGATAGAATAATAATAAGATAGAATAGTAATAAGATAGAATAGTATGGAATAGTAATAAGATGGAATACTAATAAGATAGAATAGTAATAAGATAGAATAGTAATAATATTTTTGCATCTACTACCTGCCTTTGATACTTACAACATGTAGTACTTGCTAAGCAGTACATATTGGGTGCTCATTCTACTCAAGCATTATATGAATTACTGAGATGCAATGGCAGTCAGTCATAACACAAGGTATCCAGCAACACCACAACTTAAAACGGGGTCATTGACTACTGCAATTTGATCCTTAGTAGTTCAGCTTTAAAAAAAAACATACCCTTTCTATTCCAGCCCGTTTCAAAAGAGTGCTTAAATCCAAGTCTAACCAGCACCATTACCAACAACAAATAAAAAGACCTCCAATCCTTCTAAGTTAAGGCAGATAGAATATCCAAGAAAGAATAACTAAATTGGAATTAGGTGCATGGAATACATACATTTGTTATATAGCTGTAACAGTTTGTAATATGTTCTTTAATCTTCACAATGTGTTCCTACATAGATGTTAGGAAGTCCATTTTATTATGAGAATACAGAATATCAGAGAAGATGGTGACAAAATAAGTTTAAAATTGGGTCTGCATAATTCTAAGTCTTATAGCATTACTTAAGGAAAAATACATATTAAAGTAGAAAAAGTAGTAAGGTGATGAGAATAACAATTAAATATCTGGCATATGCATATACACATAGCAATCACACACAGCCACCACCTGTATGGTTGTTGCTATGGTCATAATCAAGGCTCACCACTGCACAGTGAAATAGCATCTAGGCAAGAAACGGAGACAGAAAAAGCGGTAGCTATTTAGGAAGGGGAACTGAGTGAAAATCATCCTCAAGCACAAACTAAGAATTTTGGATGCTTGCTTTCAAGTGATGTCTTGCAGATAACCATAGGAAATACTACCATTTACTTATTATATGACCATGAGAAAGTTACTTACATCCTCAGGGCCTCAGTTTTCAAATCTCAAATGATGATGGTGATAATAACAAATGAGGCATTTATAGTACTAGTTACAACAATTAATGCTATGTATGTTATAGGCTTTAAATAGGTATCTGGGGTGAATTGATTATATTTTAAAAAAGTCCCTTCCCAGAGCATATTATGCCACTCTGCACTTCTATCGACATCTCATATAGTCCTCACCTCAATCCTAAGACACTACTACTGTCTGTACCTCAGTCTAGGACAGGAATTGTACTCAGAAAGCCTCGGCTTGTCTAGATCATTAGTATCCATTTTCTTACTATAAGGTAAAGATGATCATATCTGCTGGAGTGGGCATCTGTTGTTTGCTTTCCCAGCATTTCCCCCCATTATTTATAGTGTAGGCAGATTACCTTTACTCCCAGCTCACCCAGCTGCTGAGGTGGGCTCAACAACCAAGGATAATGAGCATATTCTCCTCTCATTCTGGTCACATTTAATAGGTCTACGGATCAGATAGAACCAAACCTATGCCAGGATACTCAAAGCTGTGAAGGCCGCCAAGTGTGGAGGTGACACTGGAGCCAATCCATATTAAATGTAACATGAGCTTTAAATTAATACTGTTTGAGAAAACATCTTTGAATGCCATATTCTGCAGATCTCTTGAGGTTTTGAAGATGCCCTATCTATCTCTTATATTTAGATAAGCAAATATTGCTTGTCTATTAGCAACTTGATTTCTGAGTAGCTTAGAAAATAACTGTGATAGACTGTCATAGTAACTAACAAAATGACACGTTTTCATGACTATTAGTTTCCGTTTTTTTCTTTTTTCTTTTTTTATAAATACTTTATTTTTTTTCTTCAAGTTACATCTCAGTCACAAACCCCTCCCTATTCCCCCTTCCTATCCCGCCCTTCCACCCTCTTCCCCCCAGAAGTTTCCTCTTTCAGTCCAACAGATGGTTCCTTCTCTTATAACAGTAAGTATTATACAAAACAACAGATATAAATATGCCACATTTATGAGAGTTAAATGGCCCAGTATACCTTCCCAATGTCCAGTTTATACATATTTGGCCCATGACTTAATTATCCTAAACAGTTTATGTCGGTTGGTAGCGGGAGGTCAAAACTTGACATTTCATTTTTAAGTATTACTACAAACAATACCTTTAAGAAGCGTTACCCTTAGCCGGGCGGTGGTGGCGCACGCCTTTAATCTCAGCACTTGGGAGGCAGAGGCAGGCGGATCTTTGTGAGTTCGAGGCCAGCCTGGTCTACAAAGCGAGTCCAGGACAGCCAGAGATATTCAGAGAAACCCTGTCTCGAAAAACCAAAAAAAAAAAAAAAAAAAAGAAGCGTTACCCTTAATTTTGTATCAATATACAAAGATCAATACCAATGTGGCCAAATATAATCTTAATTTTGTATCAATATACAAAGATCAATATCGATGTAGCCCAATACAATCTTAATTTTACATTAATATACAAGGGTCAATACCATTTGATATCGAGACATGTCAGCTCCTGACAGCAACCTCTATTCTACTCCAAGTAGAAGATAAGCATCGAAGAATCTCCAGTGGGAGATGATTGAATTGGTGGTAAGCCGTTCTCTTGGCAAGAAAAACCCCTTGCTTCAACTGTAGACAGACTTCTGTCCAAAAAGGACAAAACTTGGAAGCAGATAAGTCGACAGCCTAGCTCTGCCAAGACAGGGTAGGTAAGTCCTTCATAATTCCTGCTCTACAACCAATGTCTGTCAGAGAAATGGGGCCAAATGGCTGAAGATTGATGCTGTAATGTATGGAGAGAAAATGGGAACTGTCCAGGCAGCCACTGGTATGTCATTTTTTAGTTTTGGAAGCTGCAGGCCCTGCACTTCCTATATAATCAGATATATTTATCCCTCTCAGGTCTCTGAGGTGGTTGAAGAATAGATAGCTAGAGTCTCATAGTTAAATTTTGAGTTGTTTAGGAATCAAGAGGGTGTTCTGGATCTAAGAAGATATTTTTAAAATTATGAGGCAAGTTAGTATGAAAGCTGAGTTAGATATAGAACTTTAAACTCATGGAGATGGTTAGATAGTAGAATGTTAAAGTCAGGTGCTAAATACATATGGACTGGACATTGGGAATGTATGCTAAGCCTTATAACTCTTATAATTGTGGCCTATTTATTTCTGTTGTTTTGTATTGTATTTATAGTTATAAGAAAAAGAACCATTTTTTGGACTGAAAGGGAGAGCTGTTGGGGGGAAAAAAGAAATACCTTAAACTAAAAAAAAAAAAAAGAAGGGAAGAGGATGGGGGGTTGAGGGGGAGGAGGGTGGAAGGGTGGGACTGGAGGGGGGAGTAGGGAGGGGATTGTGATTGAGATGTAACTTGAAGAAATAAAAAATAAATTATTTAAAAAAATTAATACTGTTTGTGTACCACTGCATCCTATCAGTCAAGATACGTAATATTAGGCCCAAGCACCCTTTCTCCATCTCTCTGTGTGTAGGGAAGAGAGTTTATAGGTATTACAATATTTAAAATATCAATTAAGTACATTTAGATCATTTCACTTAAAGGAACATGCAAATGATAGCTGGCACTATTGTATTTATTTTATTTTTTAAACATAAGCCTAACTTCTTCAATAGCAAATGTGCCTTTTAACAATTATAACTAAATTCTTTAAAAATCAAGACACTTCAATAAAAAGTCTGGACCCGATAGGTATCATTGTGAAGATGTATTTTCTATAAAAGCGTAGGAATGCACATACAATATTTGAAGCCAGTTTTGGTTATGTATCTAGCAAGAGCTCATTAGTGTCCCTACACACTGAGCATAAAGCTTAGGTAGTACTTCCTAAATCTCCATCTTATCATTTGGTACCTGTGTCCATAGACTTGTTGGGAACCTTTTCAAACTATGCAATGCTAGCTAATTACTTTTCAAATGAATTTTACTGAGCTTAATTAGTAAAGCTGGGAGCTGACAATTGTTTTATTGCCTATATATGTAAAACACTGCTTAAAGACAGACAAAAATATTACCTTGTTTGTACAAAATCTGTTTTTTACAAAAAAAAAAATAAATGTACTTTGAAGTCAGAATTAATGTCAGAAGACTAAACATGGATAGTCCAAATAAGCCTTCAGGGATTACACAGGCAGGCTTTTGTCCTGCCTGCAGGGTTAATGGGATTGGCATTATTTCTTTCTTGGTGGGAAAAGGAGAAGTGAACTTCAACTCAACTCCCATTTCATTGCCTTAAATTGAGAACCTAAGAATATTGCATGTACGTCTACAAAATTTTTGATCATAGATTTTCTATTAACATATGAATATGAAAAAATATTGTGGTTTTCCTACATGTAAAGTGTAAAGCATCATTATAACTTAAAAATTAAGTCTTTCTTTGAGCCTATGACTCCTCTTCTTGGGGATTGGAGAGATCACTCAGTGGTTAAGACCATTTTCAGGTCTTCCAGAAGACCTGTGTTGAGTTTCAAGCATTCACATCTGGCAACTCATAGCTGTCTGTAACCCCAGTTTCGATGCATCCTACACTCTCTGGACTTCTCACACCTGAACACACAAGGCATGTACTCACACTAACACACACACACTAAAAACAAACAAATGAACAAACAAACAAACAAACATACAAAACAAAAACACCCCCCCCCATAGCTGGGTGTGGTGGTGCATGCCTTTAATACCAGCACTTGAGAGGCAGAGGCAGGTGACTCTCTGTGAGTTCAAGGCCAGCCTTGTCTACAAAGCGAGTCCAGGACAGACAAGGCTACAAAGAGAAATCCTGTCTCAAAAAACCTAAAACAACACCACCACCAACAAAAATCACTCAACTTCTATCACTTAGGGCAATTTTTAAATGTATATTAGGTTAGGAGCAAACAGAGTTCATGAGAGGACAGAGAACATGGCTGCATAGTAAGAAATTATTAAGAGAAGCTTATTTCCATATTGTATATACAAATTGACATACTGAACTGTTATTGTGAAATTTTACAAAATCTACTTTTACAAATTGTGACAGTTAACAGTGACTCTCAACTAGATTGCCAGGATCAAGATTAATCCAGGAGGCAAGTCTTTGAGCATTCTTGTGATTAAAGTATCTTGATTAGTTTAACTGAAATGGAAAAACCCATCCTGGTAGTGAGTAAGCCATGATCCAGGCCTGGGACCTGGACTGCATAAGAAGAAAACTAGATGGGCATCAGCTATCAGACTCTGGTTCTTACTCTAGACAGAACATGACAGCTCCTACACTCAGAACTTCCTAACATGATAGATGATACAATTGATGTGTGAATCAAAATGAACCCCTTCTCTCCTTTTCAAAATTTAATTAATTTAGTTTTCATCCTGATAGGTTTCCCTCCCTCCTTTCCTCCCAGTACGTCCCCTCTTCCTCCCCCCCCAACCCCATCCACTCCTCCTTAGTATTTTATTCTGAAAAGGGAGTTCTTCCATAGATATTAACCAATCTTGGCACATCAAATTTCAATAAGACTAGGTACATCTTCTCTGATCTAGGTTACTTGATTCTACAGGTTTTCTTGTGGTGTCTTTAGCTATTCTGGCTCCTACAATCCTTCCCCTCTTCCACAGGATTCCCCAAGAGCGTCCTAATGATTGGCTGTGGCTCTCTGCATCTGTTTCAATTAGTTGCTGGGTTAAGTCTCTTTGATGATGGTTATGCTAGATGCCTGTCCCTGTAATATCTTGTAGGTAGACAAATTGTAGGTCAAAGGTTTTATGGCTGGGTTGGTGTCCCAATCCCTCCACTGGAAGTCTTTCCTGGTTATAGGAGATGGCCGTTTCAGGTTATACATTCCCCATTGCTAGGAGTCTTAGCTGGGTTTGTCCTCACAGATTCCCGAAAGTTTCAACTGCCCTGGTTTCTAGCTTGTCCTAGAGATGCCCTTCCAGTTGTCTTTCTCAGCAAAATCTCCTTCTATCCTCCCCTCACCTGATCTCTCTTGTTTCCATTCCCACTGCCACAGCCATCCAGTCTAGTCCCCTCCCCTTGTCCACTCACAATGTCTATTCTATTTCCCCTTCTCAATGAAATTTACGTGTCCCTCCATGAGCTTTCCTTGCTACGTAGCTTCGTTGTGTCTGTGGATTGTAGCATGGTTATTTTTTTACTTAGCAGCTAATAACCACTTATAAGTGAAAACATACCATATTTGTCTTTCTGGATCTGGGTTACCTCACTCAGGATGGCATTTTCTAGTGCCATTGCTTTTTTTAAAGTTATGGCAAGATTTTATTATAATCATATTGAATAATATGGTTATTATTTTTTTTACTTCATAAAAATAAATTTATTTTAATTAGAAAAGGGTGGTGCACACATCACAGAGCATAAGAACTGGAACAAGTCTCAAAAACTATCAAATGCAATTTAAAAAAAATATAGTTATACCGGTCTTTTTAAAACAATTAGGAAACAATTATGAAAACTATAAGGTATGACAGACATTCCAATGTCCAATCCATATGTCTTTGGCAACTAATAAGAATATTCTATTGTCTATCTATCTCAATGAGTTTAAAGTTCTATACCTAACTCAATTTCCATCCTAACTTGCATTGAAACTTAATATCTTCTTAGACCTAAGACATCCTTTTAATTACTAAACAACTCAAAACTAGTCTTCAACCACATTAGAGACATAAGAAGGATAAATATATCTGATTAAACAGGAAGTACAGAGCAAGCAGCTTCCAAAACTAAGAAATGACAGACAACTGGCTGCCTGGACAGTCCCCAGTTTCTCTCTATAATGTTGGAGCATCTATCTTCAGTGTTTTGGCCCAGTATCTCTGGCAGACATTAATTGTAAAGCAGGAATTATGAAGGACTTGCCCATCCTGTCTTGGCAGAGCTAGGCTGTCGACTTACATACTTCCAAGTTTCGTTCATTTTGGACAGCATTCTATCTACAGTTGAAGCAAGGACTTTTTCTTGCCCTGTAGCTACCTTACTACTAATGAAGCCAACTCCAAATGGAGATTCTTTGTTGCTCATCATTTATTTTAAGTAGAATGGGAGGGAGTGCTGTCAGGAGATGAATGTCATTGTTTTCAATAGCTGAATAATACTCTACTGTGTAAATGTACCACATTTTCCCTTGTCCATTCTTCAGTTGAGGGACATCTAGGTTGTTTCCAGTTTCTGGCTATTATGAATAAAGCTGCTATGAATAGAGGTGAACAAGTGTCCTTTGGTATATCCAAGAATATGCCTAGGAGTAGAATAGCTGGTCCTTGAGGCAGATATATTCCCAATTTCTAAGAAACCACCAAATAGATTTCCAAAGTGGTTGTACAAGTTTGCACTCAGAAACAACAATGAAGGAGTGTCCCCCTTGCTGAACATCCTCGCCAGCATGAGCTGTCACTTGAGTTTTTGATCTTAGCCATTCTGATGTAAGATGGAATCTCAGAGTTGTTTTGATTTGCATTTCCCTGATAGCTAAAGATGGTGCTCTTGCTTATTGATTCCTCTGTTGAGAATTCTGTTTAGATCTGTACCCATTTTTTAATGGGGTTATTTGGTTTGCTGATGTGTAGTTTCTTGAGTTCTTTATATATTTTGAATATCAGCCCTCTGTTAGATGTTGCATTGATGAAGATCTTTTCCCAATCTGTAGGCTGCTGTTTTGTCCTTTTGATGGCATCCTTTGCCTGACAGAAGCTTTTCAGTTTATGAGGTCCCATTTATTGATCGTTGATCTTAGTGTCTGAGCCATAGACACTAATCATCAATGTTCTGTTTAGGAAGCTGTCTCTTGTGCCAATGAGTTCAAGGCTTTACCCCACTTTCTCTTCTATCAGATTTAATGTGTCTGACTTTATGTTGAAGTCTTTGATCCACCTGGACTTAAGTTTTGTCCAGGGTGATAGATGTGGGTCTGTTTGCTTCTTCTACATCCAGATAGGCCAGCATCATTTATTGAAGATATTTCCTTTTTCTTTCCATTGTATGGTTTTGGCTTCTTTATCAAAAATGAAGCGTACACAGATGTGTGGATTTACTTCTGAGTCTTCAATTTAATTCCACTGATCAAACTGTGAACACTTTCTCTTTTAAATTGCTTTTTATGATATTTTGTTACAATAATGAGATATTTAACTACTACACAAATATAAAAATATAATCTACCATACATTTGCATATTAGAAGGTCAAGTAAGTGTTACAGAAATTCACAGTCCTGAATGGGATAGTCGGGAAATACTAGCATTTAATTTAGCTAGAAAGGATTTGCATTTTAATATATAGAATTGAGGAAGAATGAATGTATCCTTAGTAGGGGGAATGGATAAACAGAACCATATATAGGTAGTATATAATATAAGGCATCTTTAGAAGGCAGAGCAAGTCACATTTGTATATAGTGAATAATTGTAGACTGTAAGTGTCCATGCTTGTTTACTGGGCCAAGGTCACTTGATAACAGCTGTGAGGAATTAAATTAGCCCAGTTGGAGGGTTTACAGAAAAACTGGAGCTGTGGCCATTTTATTGACAGCAATCAGACTTTTTATACCATTATCAGAAACAGAATATAATGGCAAAATCCAGGATTAATATGTTTGTAGTTGCCAGGATACAATGATGTTTGCAGGGTACACAAGATTAATGTCTAAGACAATCGTCCTGCCAAGTGCCCGTGTTTCCTTGACTTCGGAGGGAACATGCAGAGAACCACAGTAGCCTGAACATTTCACTGCCTGAGGAAATGCATCAGTCTCTCAGGAAATTGAAGGCACACAGTTCTCTAGGGCCATGGAATCTAGCCTGAAAAACCCATGACACATGCCTTTCAAGGCAGCTAGGCCAGGCCAACTCTGTGGTTCCCTGCAGTAGGTGAATTGAAGAATAGATTTTTTGAAGATTAATGAAAAGCAACACCAAAGACAACAAGGCAGCACTGAGTCAGATATTTGAGGGGCTTAAATATGAAATAAAATTACCTGAAATAAACTCAGTATCTCTGGGTTCTTTAGGATGAATTACAGGGTCTCGGAAAGTACAGCATAAACATGAGGGTTCTTCTGAATTATCAATTTAAAAAGTTGAAGAACTAATTCAAATTACCTAAGTAACAACCTAATTTTAACCATTAAAAATTTTTGTTTAATATATTTTTGATCATATTCATTCCTCTTCCCCCAACTCCTCCAAGATCCTCTAAACCACATGAAGACCTAACAAAAAAACTGCAGATCGATATCACTTATGAACATAGATGTGAAAACCCTACATAAAATACCTACAAATTGAAATCTAGAATATGTCAAAAAGATTATCCACCACGATCAAGTAGGTTTCATCCCAGTAATGTAATGATGGTTTAACATATACAAATCAATAAATATAATACATCATATAAACTGAAAGACAGACCATATGATCATCTCATAAGATACAGAAAAGGCCACTATAACATCCTTCATGATAAATATATAGCATCCCTTTATATAAAGTTATAAAAATATAACATCCCTTCGTGATAAAAGCTCTGGAATCTAGGAAATTGGAGATACTTCAACAAAATAAAGGCAGTTTACAGCAAGCTCACAGCCAACATTAGCCTAAAATGAGAAAAACCCAAAGCATTTCCAGTAAAATCATAAACAAGACATAGATGCCCATTCTGCCCATATCTATTCAATATAGTACTGGAAGTCTTAGCTATAACAATAAGACAACTGAAAAGGATCAAAGGAATTCAAACAGGAAAGAACAAATTCAACGTATCTTTATTTAACAAAGATAAATTTTATACTAAAGAACCTAAAATCCACTAGGAATTGTCAATAACTGATAAATACTTTCAGCAAAATAGCAGCATACAAAATTAACACACAAACTAGGCACCTTTCTGCATAAAAATTATAAACAAACTGAAAAAGAAATAAAGAAACAGTACCTTTCACAATAAATTCAAAATATCTTGGGATAACTCTAGCCAATATCTAAAAAAAGAAAAGGAACTGTAGAGAAAAAAAGATGGCTGTTTTATATGTCATATTTTTAAAAAATCATTCTAGTTGTTAAAAAAAGACAGATTCAAGAGTGATAAAAGTATGGTGATAAACTTTTCAACAATTATCATGCGACATAATAGGTTTAAAAAGTTTCCTAATACATTTTTGTTGTTATTATTATTATTGCTATTCAACAGCTATTATTTTTATTCAGATACCAGTCCTATTACACATGGTCCAACAATATTCAAATAAGAACTCAAATAAAATCAGATGTTAAAGATTGGTCTTCAAACATCACTGCCAATAATGCCATGTTTGCCTATGATCTCTCAGACATAAACCCACATCCAACCTCAGTGGCCACCAAACCATTCAGCACAGCTTCCTTAACTGTAAGCTGTTTGAGGCTACCAGTTTTAGCACTTTGAATTATTAGGGATTTCAGCAGAGGTTGGGGGGAACCAGTTCAATCTTGGCATATTGCCAAAATGTGGCCAATCGAGGCTTCAAGTAAGTCACAGCAGTGGTCACCAGTGTTGGGGCCTTCTCTGTGAGTTACAGGCCAACTTGGCCATGGCCTAAGGTAGAAGGTCCATCTCCCCGAACAGCCAGCTGAATGTCCATTTTTGGTATCTTGAACTCCGAGTTATCTGTGCAACAGATACCTACTGAGTATCTATTGGATTTCTAACATGACTGGGAAATGTTAATACTGATATAAGTTGTAGTCGCTATACTCTGAAGATTATGTTTTTAGTACAGTGTGGAGATCCTAAAAGTAATTTGGTTTGTTAAGAAGTGTGTTGTCAGGCCAGCAAGATGGTTCAGTGGGTAAAGGCGACTGTCATCAAGTTGGATGAACTAAAGTCTATACCTAGGATCCATATGGTAGAAAGAAAAAACTGATTTCCGTAAGTTGTCTTCTGACCTTCACACATGTGCTTTCCCAAATACACCCTCATACAGACACATCCAGTAAATAAATAAATAATTTAAAAAGAAGTGTGCTATCTGCAATATGGAAAACTGTATTATGAAGAGCCATTTGCTACTATTATTTGCGATGATATACTCATTTTGTTATGATGTTCAAACAGAATATGAAGGTCAGTTTTCTATTTACTTTTCTCTGCAAAATAAAAACTACTGATAGTTAAAAACTATATCCAATACACATAATCAAGAGTATAAAAATAATAAAAAGGAAAAGGAAGTAACTATGCAAAGTATACAAGGAAAGGAACATTTTTTTTTTTTTTTACCAAGTGTGATGGTTTGAATGAGAACGGTTCCCATAGCTTCATATACTTGAAGACTTACTCCCTACTTGGAGCTGTTTGGCAAGTATTAGATGGTGTGGCCTTATTGTTAGAGGTTTGTCACTTGAAGCAGGCTTTGAAGTTTCAAGAGCCCAGGCCATTCCCAGTTATCTCTGTGTCTCTAGCTTGTGCACCAAGGCGTGAGCTCTCAGCTACTGGTCCTGCACTCCTACTTGCTTGTTGCTATGCTCCCTGAATGATGTTCATGCACCCTAATCCTCTGAAACTGTAAGTCCCAAATATACTCTTTTGTTTATAAGGTGACTTAGACATGATGTATTATCAAAGCAATAAAAATTAAAACTAGAAAACTAAGTTACATATGGAAATGTACAAAATTATGTGTGTACCAAAGGGATAAAGAAGGTATGTATTCATTAAGGGGAAAAAGATAAGAAATTTTTAGTAAGGCTGATATGTGGCTGTTCTTGGATGAGAAGAAAGAAAAGAGTAGAACAAATTATGATATGAAAAAACCTGTACAGAGCTGACAGAGAACAAACATTATGGGTGGTCAGGCTGACACACTGAATGATTTATAAGGTTTTATACTTTAAGAGACTACTAACGTACAGCTTGAATTTGTTTTCCTCATCTATTAAAAGTAAAAGTGCTGTCTTGGCATTGTATCATCTTTAATTACTATTTATTTACTACTTAATTACATCTAAGTAAATTAAATTATGATGAGTCCATGTACTGATATAACAACTGAAAGCTGAAAATGCTGTTAAGTCAAGAATGCATCTACTACAGCTATGGGACATCCTAACTTTGCCTTTCTACCTAAATGTACTCCAAACATATTTCAATGCTGACAAACAAGCGGATGAGGGGCACTAGATTGTCTATCACTAGAAACCATTGATGAGTTCTGTGTGTTGGGACCATTCAAGATTTTCTCTACTGGTTGTTTTGATATATTCATTTATCTGTTGCAGAATCCTGTGCTGATTAATCATCCATCCCCCTTCTCCTTATACCCTCTTTTCCTGCTCTGAACCCTTAGCAGTCCTTGAGAGCTGGGATTCTATTCTGAGAGATAAATTTAGCTTCCACTACAAGTGAAAATATAGATTATTTATCTTTGCCTGACCGAATTTTGTTAACCTGTTGTTCTTTACTTCTATTTGATCGCTAAAAATATCAGTTTTCTCTAAATTCCGCAATATTCAGAGTATATATAGCTCAATCACAATTCCTTTATCAGTTCTTCTGTTAGCAGACACTGAGGTTGGTTTCACACCTGGTTTCTGTGAATAGTGACATAGTAGCCATGTCTTTGACAAGCTGACTGCCTTTCATTTTGACACATACCCAGCAGTGTGATCTCTGGATCATCTGTATCACACCCCTTTCCCCAGGATTCAGGCAGGGTCCTTGTGGAATATGGGATGACAATCTAAGAGCCAAAGGCAACGGCGAGGCGACTATAGGAGTCTATTCTCTCGTTCTATTCTAAGTTTTTTTGTTTTGCTTTGTTTTTGTTCTTAAAATTCTGCCATTTGGTTTTCAACAGTGGGTACAGTAATTTAATTTCTCACCAAGAGGGACAGGGTTCTTTTTTTTCTACATAGTTGCCAGAACATATTTAATTTTTGTCCTTTTGATAATAGTGATTTTAAGTAGACTGAGGTGATAGTTCATTGTGGTTTGATTTGCATTTCCCCAATGATTATGGATATTGAGCATTTTAAATTAGTAATGATGGTCACTTATGCATGAGATATGTGGATTATTTTCACTGTGTTCTTTGTATGCATTCTAGATATTAATCTTGTTTTCAATTAGTTATTCAAAAATTTCTATTCCCGTAGTCTGTCTCTTTTCTCCTTCACTGTGTGGAAGCCATTTAATTTATGCACTACCATTTATTAATGTGTGACTTGCTTTGGGGTTTTGACACACATAATAAACTCAAAATCTGTATCTGGTCAGTGTACTATCATAAAGTAATTCCCTTGAATATTTTTTTGTGCAGTTTCATATTTCTGATCTGATATAGAAATATAATCTGTTGTTTTCTTGTATATAGAGAACTGAAGTATTCTTTGTTTGATCTGCACGAATATCAAGATTATTTATTGAGTACAATTGTTTTAATCTACCTATGTTCTTGCTATATTTGTTGGAAATTGGCTTTAAATATGTGGATTCTGTGCTATTTTTATGGTCTATATGGATTTTGTCATACCAATTATTATACTGTTTGTTTTACTACAGCTTTCAGTATGTTTTAAAGCTAGACATTTTAATACAACCAACATTACAGTTTGTTCAGCATCACTTTGTATTTCTATGAAGAATGGCTTTCTCTCTGTTGATTATTTTCAGGTAGTCTGGTCATTTTTTTCTTTCCATATTTTTATTGATTATTTGGGAATCTCACATCATGAACCCTGAGCACACTTTCTTCCAAGTGTTCCAATGTCCACCCCCAGCCTTGTGACTCCCCCCACCACCAAAAGAAAACAAACAAACATTCAAACAAATAAAGAGTCCTTCTCCACTGGCAACCCCGGTAGAAGCCATCATTGTGGAAAGCAACACTTCAGCATCTTTATCACAATTTTTAAGAGTACTCTTTGGTGACTTTCTGTCTAGGCTGTTACTTTTTGGGGGATGGGGTGTGTGGATGTAGGGGTTGTCACAGAAGCCTTCTATGTCTCTCTTTTTCATCTGGGAGTCTTTAGTCATCAATATCACTGCAAAGTAGCTTCCTTACCCTTTACAGTAAGTTGAAGCATGTACAGATTGTGGACATATACATGGCTTCGGGAGATAGCACAGACCACAGACATCCACAGGGTCTCTAACATCAGCATGATGTCTGGTGGCAACACAAACCACAGACATCAACATGGCCCTCTGCTGCAGTAGAAACATGAATCCAGATATAGTCCTCAGTAGCAGCATGGACACAGACGGGCCCATGGATCCAGCTGGCAGGCCAGGCAACTCGTATCAATATGTCCTCCAGCAGCAGCATGGCCTACTGACATCACCATGGCTTCAGGTTACAATACAGATCAGGGACATCCTCATGGCTCTGTGTGGTAACATGGGCCAAGGACATTGTCATGGGCCCTGGCTGCAGTAGGTTCAGGGGCATTAGATATGGCTGCTGGACAACAAGGAGGCTTCAGGCTGCAGCAGAGACTACTGATATCCACAAGGCTTTCGATGGTAGCATAGGCCACAGACATCAACAAAGACCCTGGCTGCAGTAGGAGCATGGACCCAGACATGGCCCTCGCAGGGAGGACAGACTAGGACATCATCATGTCCTTAGGTGGCAGCACAGACCATGCATATCAGCATGGCCACAGGCAGTGGCCCAGACATCTGCATGGCCTTTGGTGGTACCCTGTCCAGGGACATCAACACAGCTGGATTCTATTGGACCACGGGCATCCACAAGAACGGCAGGCAAAATGTACATTTAGGAAATATGTCTTTCCAAAAATAATATTTTAAGTATTCAATTTTTAGGTAAAAGAAGTAACTTGGTCTTCCAATTCTTAAAATAATAAAATATTTAATAATCAAATAAATATAAAAATGAAAGAAACTCACCAAGGAAAAACCACGAACTGCTAAACCGTTATCTTTTGCACTTCTTTTTAAAGATGATTTCCCTGACTTTTATTGCAAAAGCAGTGAAAATGATAAATTACATATATTTTAGTGAGTCTGTGTTTAAACAATTCTTTTTAAGCGAGGTATATAATAATAATACATGCCCTGTGATTTGCTTATTACAATTCATCACTGTGTATATTTGGGCTGTTTCCAAGTTCAGTTATTAAATATGTTTCATGTTTCCTTTGGCTCATGCTATTTCTTCCTATAGACTTCTGAAATTAGGCCAGAGGAGACTATTTGGCATCTGCTATACATTCTCTTCTCCTCCCCCACCCTAGAGAGTTGTACCCTATATCAATTAGCACAATTTTCTAATGCCCATTTGTACATAATTCGACAAACATATCTTACCCCCATGAGTATTATTTTCTTAGTCTTTGTAGTGTGTATCTGACAATCTAGTTATAATCTATATTGAAAGAAAAACTCATTATGAATTTTTAGAAGAGGAAATAGTAATCAAATTTTGAATACAATAGCTTCAACTGATTAGTCCTTTAAAATCAGATAACATCTCAAAGACATAACTGGTAATTGGAGTTCTGAACACATGAAATTTTCAGGAGATTACAAGTGGAAGTTTTAAGGAATAAAGATTATTCTGGAAAAGTATACATTTCTATTGGCTTCAGTCAAATCAAAAAACATTTTGGACATGTCTTATGAGCAAGGCATTATGTATCAGAAAGAGTGACAGATTATGAGAGGCTTACAGTTTGTTTGGAAAGGTAAGGCACAAACATATTTCAATAACTATATAAAATTTAAATAAAAGTTTCAGAAACCAGCAAAGGGGTTTATGACCAATACAGAATTATTTGACAAAGACAGAAAATAGAAGTTTCCAGAAGTTCCAAGACAAGGGAGGGAAGGAAGAGAAAAAAGAAGGAAAAATATGTCTGTCTATGACCTGTCTCTCTGTATCACTCTACCATCTATCTATAGATCTCATCTTAGGTTGGTATGAGAGTTATTAATTGCTTATTCTTAAAAGTTTTTAATGAAGCAGTGTTGAGGTTTAAGATATTTCAACATAAATAAGCCTTGTAGAAAAACATATCATTATTTTTTCATTATAATTACTCATATGACTTACAGGGGAGCTGTAATAGCAGGAAAGCTGAGAATAGTCCTGATATAATTCTTTTTTAAAAAATATTTATTACTTCAGATTACATCTCCATCGCAGTGTCCTCTTTCCACCCCTCCCAGTCCCCCCTCCCACCCTCTACCCCCTAACCCTTCCATCCTACTCCTCTGGAATGGAGTGTCCCTACATAACAGTCCCCCGCTCCATTTCAGCCGTCATATGAGGGCCAAGAGCCTCCTCATACACTGGGGGACTACAAGGCAGCACCACTAGGGCAAAGTGTCTCATCGACAGAAAAAAAGTCTATGTTCATGTTCCCTTTGGTGCATTCGTTGTAGTATAGTTATCCTGTACTGTATGGCTAAAATA